>BFEA01000111.1:2428742-2443803 GCA_003427395.1 Chara braunii | reverse complement strand
CAGCGAACGAAATGGGTGCTCAAACTCCGGAGGGATTTGCTAGAGGCAGCACCCGCATTTGTACTCGAGCAGACCGGTCTCTACCTTCAACTTGTTTCAAGGCGACTATACCTGTCTCTTATACACATCTAGATGTGTATAAGAGACAGGAATAACAGCAGACTGAGTGTCTAAGGTCAACACTCTCCCACGATAATGATTAATAATTAGAAAAACTCGAGAATGATCTCGTTTTTGCAAATAAAAAACACGTCCCCGGAGCCGCGGACACCTTCGTTTTACTGAATCATCCGCCTGTCACGTGATGCAGTTATTCCATACCACGAACGGCGTTCTGTTGTGCTTCATGTGGGAGGTCCAGGGGAGGTCAAGTATGAACACAGGTAGGCAATGGCCTGTACAACAGCCTATGAACCTGCACGGTGTTTGCAGCGGTGATTTGTAGCCCCCATCTTTGAAGATGCATGCAATGACTGTTTTTTTTTTTTGAAGCCCTTGTGCAAAACCTCTATGATCCTCGTAGTGATAAGAGCACCACCGAGAAAAAGGCTTTGCCTACCGGGCTGCTCCATCTATTGGTGGGGAGCCACACCTGCTGGAAACCGGGTCCAGCGTCCCTTAATACAGATTTCAGATGCATAGTGAAAAGATAACCCCCTGCCAGCATTGATTACCGTGGGTCTCACGGGGTTAACTGAGGAGGGACAAAGGTGGCTGGGAGAGGGGCCAATGCCTTGGGCCCGGGGGGCACCGGGCTCCCTGGCATTGGGACCATCCCTCTTCTTCCTTGACTAGTAATGGAGGATAATGGATAATTAGACTTTAACTGAGTGGCCTCTGCTGATGCCTGAATAGTCTGTTGAGACCATTGGAGGGAAAAACGGAAGGAAAGAAAGGGAAGAAGAAGAAAAGAAAAAGGAACAAACAATCGAGAAAAAAAAAGGCGGGGGGGGGGGGGGGGGGGGGGGGGGAGGGAAAAAAAAAAAGAAAAAAAAAAGAAACCTTGGTCTTCCACAGGCTGGACCCCTTCTTGCAGGATCTCCAGTACTGACAGCGGGTGAGGAGGAAAGTGGTCCCCAAAGTCCTGCGCCGGTCTGAGTGGGAACCTTGGAATCAATGGCCGTCCAATCTCGAAACTGCAGCCTGTAGTTCCGTGTGAGGATCTTCTTCCTCAGTTATGTGATGTTCCATCTGTTCGTCTTCCGACCATGTCACTTTGGCTATCCAGCCCCCCCTCATTCCTCCTAGCTATTCCTCCGCATATATAGAATTCCAACCTGACGGTTGCCAGGGAGTGCGTTTTCCACTCACTGATTTTTCCCAATCTTCTACAGTTTGGTCAGTGATTCCAAGCGGAATTGCCAGCAGTCTGACGCGCATATAAAGTAAAAAGAAAAAAAAAAAAAGAGAAAAAAAAAAAGAAGAAGAAAAAAAAAGATTCGAAGCCGAATTTTGTCTGGTTTCGCACTTGAACGTTTACCCAGTCGAGATCCCTTCCCGATCTTGAATACTTGAGCTCTATTTCCAAGCCGGCCCCTCCTAAAATGCACATTCTCCAATTTCTCCTTCACAGCCTGCCAGCGGGTGCAATGACTTCCGTTTCTATTTTGCGAAGTAGGATGTGGAAACAGACGTGGGTCCCCCCGTAAGGACATAGGCTCGTAATCCTGTATCGGCGTCAATGCTGTATCCTGAGCTGTGAGTGGTCCCGCGGCCGTTGGTGGGTGTCCACGCATCCGCTGTGGGAGTGCAAATCAATGGTCATGGGCGAGGCCTACCGTTAGCTTCTGTCTCAACACACTGCGAATATTATGACGTTGTGGGGCGGCTGTATTGGAGCGCTAAGCAGTCACGCCCGCCAGCACATAACCCTCCCACACACACCTCCCCAGTGGCCCACTCCCACCGCAACCCCTTTCTGTGTTGAAGGACCGCACATAATGTGGATGGCAGAGTTCATCCTGGTCTTCTTTGCAGTAAGGGAAGCCTCTATTGTGTGGCTGCTTCGTGAAAATTGCAACAGCACCCTGTAGGTGATCGTTGCACGTCTCCTATTTTGTGTGTTAGGGCAGTTTGGTGGGGGAATTCCCTTGGTTCTTTTTGTTGTGGGCTTAAGGGGGAGTGACGGCGGGGCCATTAAATACTTCCAATAACTGCATCTGTGCACCACAGCAATGGGCAGGCTATGAAGGAGGGACAAGGAGCGAGTCGTGGTCGCAGTTATGGCTTTTGCAGGGAGAATGGCAGAGGATGTGTTCGAGTTAATGGACATGATTTTGTCGCATGTTGTCTGTGTGAATCTCCTGTCCCCTCTGCGCAATGATGATGGAGATGACGATGAACAGGGGGCCCACACACTGATGTGGCAATGGCCTGTCATCGTGAACACCACAGATGTCATCGCAGGTGCTTCACCCAGGTGGCGGGTCATGCCGCAGTCAGCTGGTGTGTGGAAGTAACCTAGAAGGCTAGAAGTAAGTGATGCTTAGGATGACGGTAATGCCAACGTCTAGTGTGGATGTGATGGCCGACAATCGACCGTCTGCGTCAGAAGTTGCGTCCACATTTTGAAAAGCAGGTCACTGAATTCACAGCACCTTTACCTCTGACACAAAAATTGGCGTACGGCGTACGCCCTTCACAGGTGGGCGCATGGTGACTCACGTCACCCCAACAGGACATCAGCTTGCGGCATGGGGGCTACGGGTGGTAATGCTTAGGGTGCAATTGAGCAAGTGGCCACTGGCATCAAGGGATGCTACGTGAATGTGGTGAGGTTTGGAGGGCTTGAGGGCTTGAGGGCTTGAGGGCTTGAGGATTGTCATATGACAAAGGGAAAATTTCTGCAGTTGGGGCTATGAAACTGTGCACTCATTGAGTGTGCAGTTTCATAGCTCAATTTTTTAGCACCGCTCAAACGCGCTCAATGAGCGTGGTTGAGCGCGATGGGTCCAAGACAGCACGATGCCAGTGCTCATCTTCAATCCAGCAGACAATGTCTGCAAAATCAGAGACAGTATAGTGGTTGCAATTGTAGGCGAGGTGATGCACATTAATTTAATAATGACATAATAAGCACAGGGACCACTGGTGCCCCCCAGTAGCCCTGATGGGGCCCAGCCCTGGGTCTTGGCTTGGAAAGTACAGGATAGTTAGCGAAGGGACACTAGAACCGGTTTCCAGCATATGCTATCTCATGATTCCTCATGATCCTTTTCTCCCAAAAATGTAAGGGATGCTGGACCCGGTTTCCAGCAGGTGCTGCTCCCCATTAATAGATGGAGCCTGCCTGGGGGTGCTAGAGGTGGCTGATTATATCAGCACCTCTAGCATCACCAGGGGGGTGTGAAAAAAAAAAAAAAAAGCACAGTGGCCTCACTGTAGCATTACAAATTTACGATATCATTTGTTCTGCAGATTGCACAGCAGAGGGATATCATTTAATTCTGCAGATTGCACAGTAAAGGGAAGTTCATTCGGGGCTTGACAGTTTCTGTCAGTTTTTTTTTGGCTGTATTAACTCCATTGGATATAGCATGTGTTGGAGAAAGATCATCTCCAGTCAAGGGCTCTATCAGACGATCAGAGGGGGGGCGTTCATTCCGGTCTTGACAATTTCTGTCAGGTTCCTCTGGCTGTTTTAACTCCATTGGCCCTACTGTCTTCACCCGAATAGAGCGCCCGGTCATTATCGCTGCATCTGCACTGAAAGCTGGACCAAATGCAGCTATAATGACTGGGCGTTCTATTCGGGTGAAGACGGTAGCATGCGTTCCGGAGATATAGCCTGTGTTTCGGAGAAATATCATCTCCAGTCAAGGGCTCTATCAAACTATCAGAGGGGGGAGGTTCATTCCGGTCTTGACAATTTCTGTTAGGTTCCTCTGGCTGTTTTAACGCCATTGGCTCTAGCATGCGTTTCCGGAGAAAAATCATCTCCAGTCTAGGGCTTCATCAAATGAGCAGAGGGTGGATCATTCTCAGTTGGAATGGGGGAGCAATAGGGTCAAGGTGGATTAGAAGTGTGTGGGTCAGATGGAAGATGCAGAAGCTGATCAGCGGCACTTGTAGTCGGAGTGGCTGCTAGTCGTGCAAATGCTGTGCAGGTGGCTGCACCTCGTGTCTGGTGCACAAGCAGGTCTGTGGCACTGTAAAAATCATCGCCGCATAAGGGCACCGGACTCAGTATGCACTATTCCTGGCTAGTGTGTGCTGGAAGCGATGACATCGTTCCATATGGCTGTGAGCATGGGGTCAACGCAGGTGTCTGACCCTGCTTTGGGCGCTATGATCATGCTGTTCTGTAAGGACCTGCCAAACACGGACTGAGACACACAGCTGATTTCTGAGTTTTGCCAATGGAATGAATGCCGTGCTTGCCGGCTTGAGTGCGTGTGTGACCCGCAAGGGTACTTGTTCATTCCGGAGGCCCGAAGGGCCGGTACTTACCTGTGGCCGTGACTTTGAGGGTTGCAGCGGGGAAAACACTCGAGTGGCAGGAGTAGGCCCGCAACACTTAGAGCAAGGTACCAGTCCAAGTAATCTGATTCTATGGCCTGTACGGGCAATATCAGAGCCTGGAGGAGGTACCAGTTGCTTGGAGGCTGCACAGCCTGGAAGTCACCGCCGAAGAGGCAAGTAGGCTGCTATATCTCCAGGAGGAGCGAAGTGCTCCTCCTCATTTGCTGCATGCAAGTTTGGCGACACGCTGCAGGAGTGCTGGCTGGAGCAGTGCTGGTTGGAGCAGTGTGGGGAAGAAGGGCGCCCAGCTCCCCACCTTGGCTATGGCGGACAGGCTCGGGCTGAAGGAGGAGGAAGAAGGGACTAGGAGAGGGGAGCGCCAGGGGTACTTACCTGGCTATGGTGGACGCCATCTTCATCATCTCGGTGGGCGCTGCATCTGGAAGACCCCCGTTGGGGTAGAGCGGCATCAAGAAGCTTCCAGGCAGAGTCAGGCATGGCGGCCTGAGCAGGAGCAGCCATAGCTGCTTTGAGTTGTCTTTTGCATGTCAGGGAAAAACCCTAGTAGTCCGCCATAGCCGCAGCCTTCATGAAGGGGAAGGAGAAGGGTGGCCATGGCTATGGTGGACCTCACGTTGTGCCTGCAGTAGAAGAGGGATTCGGACATTGATTCTCATCCGGCCATTCCTCATCATTATTATTATTATTATTTAATATTTATTGTTTGAATTAGAGGGGAGGAGAAGAGGAGGAGGCGTTTGGTTGGTGAGAAGAAGGGGAATTGTCATGATTGGACTTTGCCGGTGTACATCTTCTTCTTTCGTTCTCTCTCCTCTCGAGTTCATTAATTTCTTTTTGCAATCGGACGTCATTGTGCTTTCTCGTGAACTTGTACTTGGAAATTGGCCAGGATCGTAACAGTTCGTATACAAACGAGGCTGCTGTCTAGGCGGCATCGGTGGGAATGGGGAGCTGATCTGACCATGAATGTGTTCATGTTGACGACGACGAAGGGAAGGAATGGCAGGGGGAGGAAGAGGCGGAGGAGGAGGAAGAAGAGGAGGTAGTTGTCGGAGGAGGAAGATGAAAAGGAGGCAGTTGTCGGAAGAAATGATGCCGTAGAAGACGTAGGTGGAGCTGGTGATGATGGTGGTGGTGGTGGTGGCGGTGGAGTAGGCACGCTTTCAGCAGCAGCTGCATTGGTAGGATGCAGGTCATCATCCCCTGCAGCCACTTTGACAACCATTAGTACGTTGTCTCCTGCTGCTGGGCCAGGCCTGGTTTCCAGCTGAATCGCAGTATTTACAGTAGCAGGTGCAATTGTGGTAGGAATAGCCGGGGAGGGCTGGCCCATTGTGTGTGACTGCGTGGAGGGCTGATGCTGCCTGTATTCAGAATTTGCATTTGGAAGACGGTGACTGTGAGGACGGCTAATGCTGCCTGTGAGGACGTGGCATTCTCTGCATACATTGGGTGGATTCAACAGACCACATCCATGAGAGGAGGAAGTGCTCAGCTTCGATGCCACAGTCGCTCGCTGGCATATGTTGTAGGGGATCGATGCTACCCATAATAGAATACAGTCTTGGTGCGGCAATGACGCCATTCCCCCCCCCTTCCCTAATGGTCTGGATTTATTTTAGTATTTTAGTCAAAGACCAGTACTAAGACTGCAAATATCACTCCATCATCCTCATGGACAGTCATCATGGGAATAATGAATTCAACATTGAATAAGGAAGTGCACACATTAGCTAAATTAATTACCACCCCTTTTCCCACCCTCTCTTGGCATATTCTTTCTTTGCCACTTCTCTCTTCCTCCACACCCGACCCCTCCCGCCTCCCTCTCTCCCTCTGTCTCTCCGTCTGGCACACACACACACACACACACACAAGAGAGAGAGAGAGAGAGAGAGAGAGAGAGAGAGAGAGAGAGAGAGAGAGAGAGAGAGAGAGAGNAAGAGAGAGAGAGAGAGAGAGAGAGAGAGAGAGAGAGAGAGAGAGAGAGAGAGAGAGAGAGAGAGAGAGGGAGGCATATTGATTGAAACAAAAGAAGAAGGGATGGAGGGAGGGATGACGGAGGAAGTACCCTCGAGTGAGAGAGACTTTTTCTTGTTCCCCCCTCCCACCACGCAGGGCCTGTTGTTGAGTCCCCAAAAGCGAGTGACAGAGAGAGCAAGAAGACCTTCCTCAGCCTTTTGGCTTTGATCAAGTGTAGCGCCCATTCTCTGATCCGTGGTCCATCATATCATTTCCAAAAAAAACAAAGAAGAGAGATCAAGATTAGTGTTTTCAGTACCCCCCCCTCGCCCACCGCGGAGGGTCAGACTCTGTTCTTTTTTTTTTTTTTTTTTTTACAAAACAGGGGCCCAGTGCCCAAGGCTCATATTATCATATGGATTACAACACAGACACACGCCTCTTCCCATTATGGCTGGAAGAGCCTTCGCCACTGCTCCCATAGAGGCAGCTTCCCTATACAGCAAGATGAAGATTGAGATTAAGGGCTGAGCATTGATTGCTTCCCCAAGAAGGAGGAAGGATTAACCCAGGGGCCCCTAGACAATCGAATTCTGCCCCACGGAATTACATCAGAGCAAAGAACTTGACCACCTCCCTGGACCTAGTCAAAACCCTAATTGAATTGACCAAGTAACGGCCCCATGACATGGAATGACCTTGAAGCCCAACAGAAGAGGAAGAGTTCAGCAAGCAAGCCCCTGCCACATGGCGAAACTCCTAGCTCTTCTACGAGAAGGGGAGGCGGCCGTACCATCAAAGCTCCTGGATCCAAATGTCTGCAAACCATCTCAGCACATAGCTAATCAAGTCTATCATTTCTCAAAATCAATCCGATGAAGTAGAGTCAATCCAAAACAAGTCAAACCACATCAAATCCGATGTCCTCAACTCTACTCAACTCAATCAATTCTAATCAATTGTAATAGAAAACAATCGAATCTAGTCTAGTCAAAACCAATCAAATTCCATTCGAACAGTGTCAACTAGAAGCCAAAGGGATGGCCCATATTCGTTCCTTCTGTAGAATGTAAGAGACGCTGGGCACTCCATGACGCATTATCGAGGTACGGCGGCTAGAAGAATACCGTTCCCTGGTCGTGCACCTCCCTTCGGGCCGCAAGCGCGTCCAGGTCCGAAGGGAAAGTCCATGCCGACCGTCGAGACCCTCCGTCAATCGTTTGCTTGCTGAAGAGTGTGAAACTGAGTCCTCCGAGAATGCTGGTCGATTGCCGCGTCTGCTTTGCAAACGATGTTTGGTCTCAACTACACTACTCCCTAAATACTACACCTGTTCACTACTCAAACCCAATGTTGACTGTCTTCGAAAAAACAGCTCGCCCTTTTTGAATTTGGAACTGGCGCCAACATGGTAACCTGATGAATACACCAGCACCCGCTTCGCCTGCGCAGGGTATTACCGAGACGAACCGGGAGGATTGTATGTAGTCGTCTCCTGATACCAACTGCCCGAATCCTGCCAAAAGAACGGTCCAAGGAAAAACAGGACAATTGTTGAAGCGGGGTCACATGAAATGAGGCACTTGGTTGACGACGGAAAAAACCGGTAGTTTCCTTGAAAAAACAAATTCAGAAAAAAAATAGAGAGAGCCGCTGTCGAGAACTTAGCCTATGGAACTCAGAAAGTGGTGGGCGAAACCTAGACGAGATTTAGGCAGCAAGGGGACAGAAAAGGGAGAAAGGGAAAAAAAAAGGGAAGAAAAAGGAAGAAAAGGGAAAAAAACGGAAAAATAACAAAGGAAGGCGGAAAGGGATCGACATAAGACAAGAGAAAAGAGAAAAGCATACAAAAAAAAACAAAAAACAAAAAAGAAGGGGAGGAGAAGAGATTGGGGGAAGCATCTCCAACGGGGAGGGGTTTGCAGAAAGTGGTTTAGTCTGTAAGTACGTTCTTCGATCGAAGGTCCGATCCATGGGAATTTGGGAAACGCTGCACAGTCCGGTTTGTGGGAAACGTTGCCACTGGGTCATTCAGACTAATCCCTTTCTCCCGTCTGCTGGTTATGCTTTCTCCCTCCAACCTTCAATCCCTGTGAGCATGTGTGTGTGTGTCTGCGCGAGCGAGCGAGCGCGCGCACGCACGAGAGAGAGAGAGAGAGAGAGAGAGAGAGAGAGAGAGAGAGAGAGAGAGAGAGAGAGAGAGAGAGAGAGAGAGAGAGAGAGNGAGAGAGAGAGAGAGAGAGAGAGAGAGAGAGAGAGAGAGAGAGAGAGAGAGAGAGAGAGAGTACGGTTTCGGAGCCGCCTATGCCTGTTTTCAGAGACCTCGCCCACCGTGCAAGGCCTGTTTCTCAGCCCCTGCCACACATGGGGTGCCTTTTTCTTTTTCCTATTTTGAGTTTGGTGCACATCCACTACATGGCCTTTTTTCCGACCTAGGCCTGTTGTTTTTGGAGGCCCAGCCCACCCCCTTCGACTGGTCTAGACAATCCTTTAATCTATATCCGCTATTCACATATTGAATTGATTGACTTAGGCTCTTCTGGGTGAACATAAAGTCTCCCTATCTTCACTCAAAGACTAAGAGGCAACCGTCTACCAAGTAAGATGCGATTTGATTTGTAGTAAATGGGAAAAAAACCGGCCCGGATCATATCTTCACAGGCGATGTGTTTGATGGAGTGGAAAGAAAGGTACAAGGTGCGTCTTTGCTTTGGATGAATGTCTAAGTGGTTGAAGGTATTAGTCTTGAAAACTGACATATTACAAAATATTGGGGGTTCGAATCCCTCTCCATCCGTTCATGTATGTTAATTTACAGATAATGAATTCAGTATTGAAATGATTATCGGGGAATCTCAAATTCGTTTTTTGTGGATTTTTATTTGTGTTCTTTTTACTTTATTGACCTGTTATTGTTTCTTAGAAGAATTCGTTTTTTTATTAGCTAAACCTCAAATTCGCTTTAAAAAATGCATTTAAAAAATAACAATTTGTTTTGTTTAGACAAACAGGGCCATGCATTTAAAAAATAACAATTTGTATAGTCTTCTGACTCTTCTTTCAAAAACAAGTATACCAATTTATACTAAAAAAACTCTTTCCAAAATGACGTTAAAATACAGAAAATCGTTCAACTTATGAAAACTCAACATTGGTGGGGGAAGCTTAGCCAGATTACACACATTGCTTACCCTATTTGTTGGGTTGTTGGTTTGAATCCAACCTAGGCAGCTGTTCTGTGTTCAAATATACGATCAACCGACATTATATTCTAATATAATTTAATTAGATTAGAGACGTTGTACAAGTGCTTTGTTGCTTGCCTCTCTACAGCGCGCGACCTCTTACTGACCCATCAACAAAACGAGAACAAAACGCTATAAATAAAGAAATCAGAAGAAACATAACAAAACAAAAAGCTAAAAAAAACAGATGGTTAAAACGATAAAGTAAAGTGAAAAAAAAAGATAGATTATTCTTTTTGTAGGCTAATGCAACAAAACTGTTAAGAATGAAAAAATAATGACGTATTTCAACATACATGTCCTTAGTACATTTAATTTTAATTTCAAATTATAGTATATTTAATTTCAATTTCAAATTAATCTCTTGAACAATGACTCAACGGTTTTTTTTATTGAATAACTATATAGTAACCCCAAAGACTTGCCTAAAAGAATTTGAAGCACTTACTCGAGGAATTGGTCTCCGGGGCATGAAAAAGTGTTGGTGAAACTTGCTAGAATAGAGGCTTCCATATCCCAAGACAAAAAACAAAACCTTTTTTTTCTAGTACATAATTAGTCGAGTACACATACTAATGGACTTGCGGCCACAAAGTGGGAGATTGGAGCTTGAGTGAAAAACTTAAACAAAAACGCGAAACAGATGAAAGAAATCATGCACAGACCCAAAGTTGTCGTTTTTTTTGGGTCATCGTTATGCATCTTATCATACTTGCAAAGTCAAATAACATAAGCAAAAATGGTTGAAAAATCTACTGTTTAAAAAATAGCAAAACAACCCATAAATCCAAAATCACCTACTCGATTCACAAGCATTGCTTTAATAGTTGCTTTATTTGCTTGAAGTCGTGTATGGGACATAGACTCGTAGTACCTAACTAAGTGAATCAACAGACGGGAAGAAGCCTAAATCGACGAACTTGAGTTGGTCCGTCGCACACTCAAGGTCAGCGAACGAAATGGGTGCTCAAACTCCGGAGGGAAACCACCCCTGACGGACAACGAAGAGGGTGAGTCAGATTCCGCAGACGAACAAGGGTCTTCCTCCGGATAAGATGAGCGGAGGTCTTTCTTCTTCGTTGAGAGAATGCAAACTCTCGAGCAGATATATGGATGTAATAGGTCTTCTCGCAGATCCTAAATTCTTAATATATTGCCACGAGACTATCAAGAGTAAGTTTGGTAACATGACTCTTGGAAAGGCGCGAAGCGGTCTTGATGGACTTACAAAAAATATGAAAAATTATGACTAAGTTAAAGATAGCATAATAACTTATACTAGGCACGAAGTGCTATTGGTTTTTGAACAAGCGACAATTATTTGGTAAGGTTTTTAATGATTTCATARCTAAATCACTTTTACGTTTTGGGTATGAAGTTTCTTTGAAAACTTTAGACAAAGGTGTTATTTCCATTTTGGGCCCTATGAAATTTCCACCATATTTAAAAAATTAGCAAAGCAAATAAGTACAGAGTAAAAAATGTAGAAGTGTTTGGTGAACCAAAAATGATTTTGCCTAAACAAATAAAAAGGATATACAAAAATAAAATAGTTTGGACTACACAAATATGGCGAAGTGACAATAATCACGTAAAAGTTTTTTTTTTGAATTTAGTAAATATCGCACTAAAGTTCAAAAGAAGCGCACTGAAGAAATTTGGTTCACAGTTTCAATGTGTTGCGACGGGCGTGGTTCTATATAAACCTACTAGTTTATCAAGAACATCTAAGTAAATTTGAACTCCTGACTTTACACTTATCAAGCATATACTCTAACCAACTAATTTATAGGCCCATGCTTGGAAAGACTTGAACTCTCAACCCCCAAATTTGTAGTTTGGTGCTCTATCCAATTGAGTTTTAAACACATTTATTCGTCCCTTTCGTCTAGGGGTATAGGACATCATTTTTTTATGGAGTTTGCACCTATTTGTGTGTATTTGGTCATTAGTTTATTACTTTTTTTTATCTTTATTGACCTTTCTTTGAATTCTTATTTGCTTCTTCATCCAACCTAACTTACCCGGAAAAACTGTCAGCTTACGAATGTGGTTTTCAGGGCAGCCGTAAGGTCACCTATGGTTATCAAAGTGTGCGACCGAACTTCAACTAGGGGCATATGGCTTACCTTCAACTGACAATAGTAGAGGAAACAAAACATGCCATAAAAACACATTCATAGAGGCTCGAAGAGCATACGCGAACACTTATTCCCATAAATACAAAATCATTTCGAAATTTTTGAACACCTTCGTGGGCTTCATGTGACTCTTGTCACTTCAGCTAAAACCCAAAATGAAACTTCCATTTTGTGGAGCGGATGTTTACAGAAAGAAGTTTAGCCATATGTCAAATCAAGTCATTAGAGATGAAAAACGTAGATTGCTCGTAGCTAAATATGAATTAGAAGAGACTGAATGAGCAAAAGAGATTGAGCGAGAGGGGAAGTGTACATGAGCGAGACGGGAAGTGTGTACGTACGAAAGAGACTGAATGCGCAAGTGGCCGTAGGCGAGCAAAATGAGCTGGTGTCTGCAGGCAAGATAAATTCAATGTGCAAGTACCTGGAGGTGAGCAAAAGAGAGAGAACAAGAGGGGAAGTGTGCACGCACGAAAGAGTCTAAGAGGGTGAGCGGAAGAGAGGGAGCGAGAGGGGAAGTGCGTACAAGCGAGACAAAAAGATCCACATGGCGGCATGACGTGCGCGTATGCAAGAGAGAGAGAGAGAGAGAGAGAGAGAGAGAGAGAGAGAGAGAGAGAGAGAGAGAGAGAGAGAGACTCAACGACACCACTTGTGCACATGAGAAAAAGAACGAAAAAGGGAGGAGGACATAGGGGCGCGAGCCTCAAGGCCATCAACTGTAAAAAAGAAAGGGCGTAAGAAGAGACAGAAAGGGACACGCGCGATTTTTTTTATTTATTTTTTTAATATAAATTTATAAAGTAAGCTAAATTCTTCTCTCATCCATCTCATCTTCTTGGTAGTACGCATGTATCTCATCCTCTCACTAGTCTATGTATAGTACGGCGGCACCCCAACCAACCCGGATCTCTCCCCAGCCCACGGGGTAGGTTGGCACCATAGCTGTGGTGGTAGAGCAAGGCCGTACCAGTGGCCTGCGGGCCTAGCTGAGTTCGTAAGCCACAAAATTTGCATTCAGGAGGTCGTGGGTTCAATCCCCATTGGCCTCACGTATGTGCCAGGGCAAGTTTGGTGTTCCATCAGCTAGTGATAACCCGTTGGCATCAGCTACGACCACGAAGTCACAACCTTCAACTGCTCAAACACAAACGCCTCTTCCTGCTGCCACGACATCTGCTCCAATCGCTAACATGCAAACATCTAATCTGCCTCTCACAGTCGCATCCTCCACATGCACAACATCTATTGTGTGCACAAACATCCAAACATCTGCTCTACCTCTCACACTCACGTCCACCACGTCCGCCATTCCAACTCAAGCTCTCCAACTGCCATCCGTAGCATTTGCTCATATCACCCGCTACATCTCCACACTGTCACAAAACACATTCGACAACCAACAAATATCACTCTCCGAAATTGGTATCGATGACAACACCCTCACACAAATACAATTCCGCCGATGGCACCACTGGCTACACCCCGTGTCTGTTAACAACATCGAACAGATTGTCGACCAAATCTTGTGGGAAGACTTCCTCACCACCGATCATGCCACTTACTCAGCTCAGATCTACGACTACTTCGCCATCCACAAACATAATCGCTCACACGACCTCCGCCGCCCACCACCACCCCCCAACCCCAACACATGCTTCTCTCAAAACAAAACATTCCTCGTTAAACTTATCAATGACGACTACACTCACATCTACTCCCCGATTTTCTCGTGCTCACAATACCAAAATGACCGCATTTCTACGACCCATCATCGACACTCCTTCATTGAATCTGCACCCTCGCCCCGACGCCCCTACTTACACCCCCATTTTGTGCACAACAGTGATCCCGCATAGTCGCACCCTCTTCAACCATGGACCCTGGCATACGCCACCCCAATCATCCATGATATCCTCGCTTCACAACACACACTTGGCATCTACACGATACCCCACGCACCCCGCACATGGGAATACCTCAACGACCTCATTCTCCTCCACCACCAGGCCGCATGACAATCTCTTCCTCCTTTCCCTACATACAGAGCAAACATCGTTCATAGGGCCGTCTCCTACCTCCAGGTCAAGACTCCGCCGCCTCACCTCTAACACTGCAACTTCCCCACCTTCCCACCAGCAACACAACCTCCTTCACGCACCGCTCGCAACACTCTACACCGTTCAACTGTGTCTTCTCCATTCCAGGCATCATCGACGACAACTGGCAACTGCATTTGCGGGTCATCAACAACATCAACCAACTGCATCTGCGCTCTGCCCTCCAAGTCTCTATTATCGACAATCGACAACACTTGACTTCTTCCTCGACATTCTACGACTTTCCTCGACATCCGGCCCCATCACCTGCGGACTGCATCGCCATTTTCACCCTGCATTGGTCACAACTCTCCAACCACAACCTACACGGGCAATGGAACAACAACAACATCCGGCCATTCCTCGACATTCTGCAACCTTCAGATGACAATATGATGATCGCTTTCTTTTGAAAACATGGTTCTTTTTTGGTTTCCCCATTACACATTAAACACGCACTGCCTGTTTTCCTTCTTTTTCTTGATTTCATGCTTCGCCTCCCAATGTTCACAACACCCTCCCGCCCTTCCATCCTCCTTCCACCCTCCCCCTCCTGCAGCTGTGGCGTTGCCGCAGCGGGTCCACTTGTTTAATATAAAGTAAGCTATATTCTTCTCTCATCTATCTCATCTTCTTGGTAGTACGCATCTATGTCATCCTCTCAGTAGTCTATGTATAGTACGACGGAGCACCAACCAACCCAAATCTCTCCCCACCCCACGGGGTAGGTTGGCACCACAGTTGTGGTGTTAGAGCAAGGTCGTACCAGTGGCCTGCAGGCCTAGCTCAGTTGGTAAGCCACAAAATTTGCATTCAGGAGGTCGTGGGTTCAATCCCCATTGGCCTCACTTATGTGCCAGGGAAAGCTTGGTGTTCCACAAGCTAGAGATAACCCGTTGACCCCCCAAGCCAGCATTTGCAGAACCGTGGCTGATGTTGTCGGCTGCTATGCGGCAACAATATTGACTACTTGACACCTCCACGTGGGGTTGGGGGGGCTTAGTGGGAGGTGCAGTGACTGGCCATTGCTCATCGCACGACTGATTTCGCCCATCGACAATGCGACGCGCGTGCTTGTCACACACGCAGAGAGAGAGAGAGAGAGAGAGAGAGAGAGAGAGAGAGAGAGAGA
>BFEA01000111.1:2416359-2428374 GCA_003427395.1 Chara braunii | reverse complement strand
AGAGAGAGAGAGAGAGAGAGAGAGAGAGAGAGAGAGAGAGAGAGAGAGAGAGAGAGAGAGAGAGAGAGAGAGAGAGAGAGAGAGAGAGGAGGATAAGAAGACTGTAAGGGGAGGACGCGAAGATTTACAGGTGAGTATTCATCTATCAACGACGACCCCTCACTGTATTGGGAGAACATTTCCCAGAAATTGTTGCCTGGACCGTGACAAATTCTTGATGTGATTTGTGATGTGGATGGTCCTTCATATCTTGTTGAAATTCCTCCTCACTTACACACGTATCCGGTGTTCCATGCTTCAAAATTACGTTCTTGCGTTAGTAATGACATGTTTTCGTCATGAAGATCTATGATTTCCCTTGATATGGCTGGTAAGTATGATGTGGAAAAGATTGTTGGGGAAGACGTTTACAGATCTGGGCGCAGGGGTAGACCACAACGACAATATAAGGTCAGATTTGCCTATCAGGACCCTACAGAAGATCGCTGGTTTACAAAAGATGAACTAGTGGAAACCGCACCGCATATTGTGTCCTATTATGAGAGAGCAAAGAGAGGGGTTAACATAATAGACAAATAAAATTGGTAACTTTCTCGGAGGACCTCGAAATTAGGCCGGCGTGAGTGAAAGGCCTTCCACGGTTCAGACCCCAAATTCGAGTTTCAGGGTCAGAGGCCCTGGTCAAGCAAGACCAAGTTAGTCAATTTCAAAAAAGTCACAGTCGAGTACCTTAGCAGTCCAGTCCAACAGGCACCCAGCAAACAGTCACATCTTAGGGGCAAAAATCACGTCTCATAATAAAAAGTCAAATTGAAGAGTCACATCCCACGAGTAAAAGGGCAGTTCCACAGACAAGAGTCGTATCCTAGAGGCAGGAGTCACAGTCCACAGTCAAAACCATATGCCGAAATAAAAAAGTCATGACTCGAAGGCCCAAACAACAACAGACCAATGGAAATTCGGGAAGGTTCCAGACCTTGACATTCGAAAGCAGATAGGCCGTGGGGATGTGGTACCGGAACCCTGTCAAGTCGCAAGAAGGAAAGGTTGACACGAGTTGAAGAGCGATCCAAGACTACAAAAGGAAGGGCCAGCCTCCTCATTGGGCAGATAGCTCATTCGCATGAAGTGTGGAAGTGTTGGTGCACTTGTGGGCTATTGTGAGGGGCACTGAAGCCAGAGTGCTGCGCTATGAGAGAGAGAGAGAGAGAGAGAGAGAGAGAGAGAGAGAGAGAGAGAGAGAGAGAGAGAGAGAGAGAGAGAGAGAGACAACGCTGGCAGGGAGAAGGCAGCCATAGCTGCGCCAGTGCAGGGTGTTAGTAGATTAGCAGTAGACTTCAAAAGGGTTAGTAGGCATAGCAGTGGGTGTATTCAGAGTTGGTCCTGAGTAGTAGGAGGTGTGTGAGTGCATACAAGTAGGGAGCGAAGACACAGAGAGGAAGTCGATAGAGAGAAGACTGAGAGAGAAGAGAGAGAGTTTCATAAGAGTTACATACATGAGTGGAGATACTGGATACTTGGTCTTCATCTTTCTGGCCTCCAATGTGAACTTTGTGTGATCTCATTCATGCGTGTTGTATGATTTTGTGCACTCATTGGTGTTGAACTGGGAGGTTCGTTGCAATGGCTACACATGCTTTTTCAGTTAGACGAAGAAGGTAACCACTAGCTTGGCCACCACGTTGTCAAAGGGGAAAAGCAAATCACGCAGTTGTGCTAGAGGGCCAATTATTGCTAAGGATTATTTTTTAGGGTGAGGAAAAGAAAAGGAGAGGAGAACGACTAAGTTGAACATGAGCAAGTCACGACAGCAGGAAGAAGAAATGGAAATTGAGGAAGGGAGCTGCAGTGGAGAGATAGAAGCGGAAGAGGAAGATAAACTTCAAGATACAGAGGAAGGAGAGGAAAACAAGGAAGAAGAAGAGGAAGCAATGGAAGACGGAAAAGCGGAGGAAGAAGAGGAAGAAGAGCTAGCAGAGGAAGAGGAGGGCGAATAAGAGGAGGAAAGTGAGGAGGAAGTGGAATTCAAAGGCCCGAAAGAAACGACCACGAGTGGGAGGAAGAAGGGTAAATACGATCCAATAGAGGAATTCCTCCTAACCTGAAAAGTAAGGCGAGAGCTTGTATACACCTAACCAACAGCAGCGAACACAACAAAACAATTAACCCTCATAAGAAAACTAACCTACGTCAAAACAACCTTTTGGTCCAAAGCTGCAAACAACAGATCAATAGGAACTGTCATCCTCCTACTTAAAAAATCTCCGACCAGTGAAGCATTAAAAATACAAAATGTCAATCAAGACAATACCTCAGGTAGATGGATCAAACTTGACATCAATTGTAAGGAAGAAGAGATATTCCTCATAGGCATATATGACCCGAACACACCACAAGATAAAACCCCATTCCTACTTTCAATCGAACAACTTATTCCGCTAACAACCACTATCATCATGGGAGATTGAAACTCAGTTCATAACCCCAATCTAGATAAAATATCTCATTCTCAAGATCCCATACCAAACTAACAGCGCGGAACTAAACGAATTCATGATTAAGAAAAACCTACTGGACCCATACCGCCTCCTATACCCTGAAATCAGGAGATACTCCTCAATAAGAAAAACCTCACAAGGCAGAACATCCTTCTCCAGCATCGACTTCTTCCTAGCCTCAGACTCGTTAACATGAGCTATACAAGATTGTATCATTCACAACAACCCATACCATAAAGGATTAGACCACAAAGTCATAACTCTAGCCATTAGACTCACTAAAGAGGGATACACGGACAATAGTTTCTATCGCTTCAACAATGCCCTCCTCACCAACAAAGCATTTCAATCAGACCTACAAACCATACTAACCTTACAAACATACTTACTACCCAATGAGGACATATTCACAAAGTTCTCACAAATCATTAAAAACATTAGCACAAGGACAACACACTTATCCAAAAGACTAGCCTCGCAAAAAAAGGAAAGGAAAGGAAAGAGACCCTACGAAATGCAATAGAAATAACATAAATAAACCTAAAAAAGCTCTCGCATTTAGAATTTTATGCGGAGCTATTTGATAAATGTAAGGAAGAATTAGCTGAATGGATTAAACTCAATCTCAACAGCCTCCAATTAAGGGTCAGAGTGAAAGATTGGGAACTCAACGAAAAAATGTCCAAATTCTTCTTCCAGAAGATCAAAGCCAGCTACAAAAATTCCAAAATAGAATGCCTACACGACGAGAACGGTAACCCAACCACAAAAACCATGAAACTGGTCAATATTGCAACCACCTTCTACAAAAAACTCTACACCTCCAAAACACCAGTAGGCGGGAACAACACAACCAATAGAGCAAGAGAAAAATTCTTAACCCACCTAGACCAATCCCTCTCAAGTGAAACAACCAGATCTTTAGAAGAACCCATATCTTTAAAAGAACTACACAAAGCCCTTATCGACCTCAAACCCAACAAGGCCCCAGGTAGAGATGGATTATCTAAGGAATTTTGGATCGCAGGCTGACATATCTTAGGACCACTCCTCCTCAGATTCCTCACCAGAGCATGGGAAGAAAAATCACTAGGCCCAAACCTGAGTATAGTGGTAACCCTCCTATACAAAAAGGGCGACAAAGAGAACATAAAAAACTACAGACCCACTTTTTTACTAAATGTAGCATACAAGATCCTAGGTAAGCTCCTAGCCACCAGCATAAACAGAGGCACAAAAGGATTTTTTCACCTAGACCAAACAAGGTTCATACCAGAGAGACTCATTCTAGACAACGTGATGTCTCTGTGTGAATCGACACGGATAATTAATGAAAAACGGATCGCAACAGCCATCCTATTTTTCGACTTTGAAAAAGTATATGACCAAGTAAACTGGGACTTTTTACAGGCAAGGATGGGGAAAATGGGAGTAGGTCCAGTCTTTCGAAAATGGGTGAGAATACTCTACAACGACGCACAAGGGATTGTCCAAGTCAACGGTTTCCTTTCGAACTCCTACCCAATGACAAGGTCGGTGAGACAAGGGGACCCATTGGCAACACCAATCTTCCTCTTTGTTATGGAGGTCATCGCTGCTTTTCTGAGAAAGGATAGATCCATCGAGAGGATAGAGAACATCATGGACCAACGAGGTCAACCCCTCCACATCCGTACTTCTCTTCTATTCGCTGATGATCTTAGAGGTACTTATCAGGGTTTCAAACTCAACTTTTCAGGCTCTAACAAGAGCAATGCAAGCATTCCAACTAGCCTCAGAAATGAAAGTCGACTGGTCCAAAACAATAGGATGGTGGACCGCCGAAACTCCTCCCCCTATAGAGATAAGCCCCACTTGACTACAATGGACAGATCCAGATTCACCAATTAGATTCCTAGGTATCAGCCTCAACCTTAAACGATGCCACCATATATCGGCAACAACACTCTTGTCTTCAATGGTGAATATAATGCGTACCTGAAAAACCACACATACTTTCCTACTAGGCAGGGTACTAGCACTAAACAACTTGATCTTAGCAATGATGTGGTATTCCACCTCCATTTGGTTCCCAACTGCCGATTTTCAAAGCCAACTGAGAAAAAAAACAGCAGCATCCTATGGACAGGTAACTCGGATAAGCCACACTTTATCCACAAGGTATCATGGCAGATAGTAACCAGCTTAATAAGCAAGGGGGCCTAGGCCTTATAGACCCATCCCGCCAAATCCAGGCTCTACAAATCAAATGGATTATAAGACTAGCCCTCCAGGACAATCTGCACTGGTCACCACTAGTCCTAAACCACATCAGAGAATTGACACCATTTACTACTCCAACCAACATGACAGACCTTTTCTGGATTTTCAATAAATCCTGGCCACTCCCAAAAGTGAAACAGACCCAATCCGAAGACACCCCCCTATCCAAATCCCTCTGGGAACAAATACTACACACCTGGAGAACCATCTTCCCCGAGAACAGAACTGGTCCAAAGCAAAAAGATAAAGTCCTCAGGCAACCCCTCTTTGGCAACCCACACATCAAGAACGATAAAGGGGAAATTCTTCCACTCTCAAAGCATATATGGGATAACCCAAATAAAGATGGAAAACAGAAAGAGACCTATGAGAAAAACTAAAAGGAACACATCATCTACAAGCTAATCTAAATCACATTGTAGACTGTATTCCTCTACAATGGCGAGTCTTATTAAAAACAGACAAAAAATGGCATCACGGCGATTGGGCTACCACCACGAACATCTCACCAATACAGCAAGTCCTCTCAGTCAGGAACTACGAACCCCAGAACAAGAATTGGATATGCTGCGACATATACCCTAGAGGATCCAGGAAACCCGGTAAGTTACATCAATACCAAAAGCAAAGTAGAAGGAGCATTCAAAAGCAACAACCTGAGAAGAATCAGAATCATATAAGGAGAAAGAAAAAGAGTCTACAAACCCCACATCAGCATTTCTAACTTGGAGATCGACCCATCAGAATGGTCATGGAAATCCTCCCCTAGTTCCACCCTCATCTCAAAACTAAGTAGGCTAACGGACCACACACCGAAACTAGGTTATCGTCTCCTCACTAAACCCATATCAATATCCAACACAGTACACAATAGGTGGACAAAGGAAGAACCACAACTGCCCAACACCTATTTTAAACTCCCCTGGGCCACAATCTTCTTTACAAGACCAGTCAAGCTTGCTAGCCTCAGATGGTTAATAGCCTTCAGAGCAGTCCCAGTAAACCAATGGTTAGCCAACAGGCGCAACCTCGAAAACAGAACGGAACAGGACTCTTTGTGCAAGGTATGCAACCTCGCTTCCCCTGAATCCTTGGACCATTGCTTCATGGACTGCCCAAAGGCCGGATCCCTCTAGCAAAGCCTAAAAGCGGCATGGTATTAAATCTCGGACTCTCCCCTCCTAATTAACCCGCCACACTATTCCTCGACCTCAAACAAACACCTCCACTCAAAGGCTTCGAAGCCTTCCTTGCTTCACAAATCAAGAAAAACACCCTATGGGCTCTCTGGAAAGACAGATGTGACTGCACCTTCGATGATCGACTCACCCCCTCAGAGAACCCACTCATCATCATCAAACAACTTATAGACACTGAAATCCAAGCCCTCTGGAAAAAATAACTCAACAAGCTCCCCACTGACCCCGACAAAAAAAGCGAAACAATTAAGAAACAATTAAAAAGTTCGCAACCTCCAAGCTAAGCAATGGGATACTAGGCACAATAAAAAAATGACAGACTAACTTAAAAAAATTGGCTGAACTTAACTCAGACACAAAGCGCCCCGATTCCTCCCCTATCCCACATACCATCACCCCCACACCAGCCACCCACCTCTAATCCAATATCGAGTCAGTAAAGTCCACCCCCCCGCCCCCGCCCAACAACCCCACTCCAATCACCCCCTCTCTTACACGCAACTGACACCCTCCAAACTACCTCTATCTACCTCCAACACACCTCCATTACTTCCCCCCCGCACATCCCCTCGACAATATCCACCACACCAAGGCTATCCAACCCCCCACAACCCAACCATACCTTAAACCACAACACCGGCCCTTCTAAGAACACCCCCACCACATCCAATCAATCCCCACACCAAGCACTTCCATAGATCTCAGACCTGCCCTTGAAATCACATCAGCCCACCTTATGAAACTACCACCAATGCCAGACTACAAACAAAGAAAAACTAAGCTAGACTTCAGGATTCTAGCACCAATATCAGGATAAGATCTAAATCCCAGTCGAACAGGCTAACTTAGGCAGGGGTGAAGGACGGTACATCCTCTCTAAGGGAAGTAATCAACGCCGTCCTTCGGTCTTCCACACCATAAGGGGGAGGAGCGTGAGTGAGTAATTATTGTAATCCCTTCTGACTTGCTGGTGGAATAGGAACCGGACTGACGCTCCCCAGAATGGACAAGGAGCCGGAACCATAAGGTCCCGTTAAAAAAAAAAAGAAAAAAAGGTACAGTTTTTCTGGGTCATTGCCGTTACTGGGGCCGCAATACACTTGTGAGTCCAATCAGAGTATCCGGAGTACAAATGTTTCGGCGAGGTTTTATGTAAAGGCCGGACAGTGGAGGGCGGGAATAAATTTTGAGACATCTGGGTTATAATTGGCGAGATTCTGCGACAAGGTCCTAAGATATTCTCTAGATTCGAGGAACCTGGTTCCCAGCAATTCCCAATTCAAAGCAAGAAGCTGCTGGCGGCGAACAGAAAAAAAACTTCAAGGTGCGTATTTCTAACCCTGCCCAAAAACCAATAGGACTATCACTGCTGTTGATGCTGCAGCACTAGGAAAAGCATGTAGCTGCAGCAACAGTAGCAGCGCCATCAGTCACCATCAGTAAAGTCTATTCTGCTGTTTCTGTACCAGTGGCAGAAGCACAAGCAACAGCACCTGTAGAACATGTAACAGCAGTACCAGCAGCAATAGCCACAGCACCACCCGCAGCGCCAGTAGCAGTAGCTACAGCAGTAATAGTAGAAGCAACACCAGAAGTAGTAGCAGCAGCCCTAGCTGCAGCAACAGTCCAGCTGCTGCTGCTGGCGCTTCACTGCTGCTGCTACTGCAAGACGCGTAGTTGCTGCTACTGTTGCTGCTACTGGGCCTGCCAAGACTGCTACAGTTGCTGCTATTGTTGATGGCGCTGATGCCCGTGTTGCTGCTACTGCAAGACGTGCAATGATTGTTGTAGCAGCAGCACAAGCACAAGCATCAGCACTAGTAGCAGCAAAAGCCGAGGAGCAACAGCAGCAACATCAGAAGCCAAGCAGCAGCAGCAGCAGCAGCAGAAGCCGAGCAGCAGCAGTAGCAGAAGCACCAGCAGCCGAGCAGCGGCAGTACCTGCAGTATCAGCAGAACTGGAACCGGTCACGTGTATAAAACTACATTGGTTTGCGAAGCAGGATTGTCCAATGCTGCTTTGAGCATCAGCAGCAGTAGCAGCAGTACCAGCAGCACCGGTCATGGGTGTAGGACTCTACTGCTTTGCAAAGCAGTATTGTCCAGTACTGCTTTGCAGCACCAGCATCAGGGCAGTAGCAGTAGTACCAGAAGCACCGGTCACGGGTAGAGGACTGTACTGTTTTGCAAAGCAGTATTGTCAGCGGTAGCACCGGCCACAGCACCAGCAGCCAAGCAGCGGCAAAAGCAGCAGTAACAACATCACTCCACTACCGTCTTCACCCGAATAGAATGCCCCGGTCATTATAGCTGCATTTGGCCCAACTTTCAGTCCAGATGCAGTGATAATGACCGGGTGTTCTATTCGGGTGAAGACGGTAGTGGTGGCCGCAGCAGTATGACCACAAGTAGTAGCAACAGTTGACCACCAGCAGCAGCAACTGTAGCAGCGCCAACAGTATAATTGTACAATAACCAACAGGACAGTCACTGCTAGTAGCCTAGACTGCTGTCGCTGCAGCTGCGGACTCCTGTTGGTTATTGTGCAATACTGCTTTGCAGCGTCAGTATCACCGGCAGCAGCAGTCCGCAGCAGCGCCAACAGTATAGTCCAATAACCAACGGGATTGCCGCTGCTTCTGAATCTGTAGCATTAACAGCAGCAACAATGTTGATTTTTTATGCTATAGAACTTCACCTTACCGTAATCTCCCTGTTGACGCTCCCTGTCATGTGTGCATTGTAACACACAACTGATTTCCATCTTCCTGGTTGTCTTTGCATGTGCAAACATTTACGAACGCCCTGGGTGCCTACCTGGATCCATCTTTGGACAGGAGAGCTCTCCCATTTTAGAGAGGTGGCAGATGCCAAGAAGAAAGAGCTGGCCAAGTCGAAACAGTTGGGCTTCAGGGTGACGCCGAAGCCCATTTCTGCAGCCCTTGTTTCTCCTGAGACGATGGTGAAATCCACTGGTGTCTTAGAGAAAGGTTATGGTACAAAACTGAACCAGAGAAAGAGGAAGGAGTGTGCGAAGCCACCGACTTTTCCTGGACAATCAGCTGAACAACAGAAAATCAAGGTGCCTACCGGTTTCGTGTCAGGTAAAGTGACAGAGGAAGTGAAACGAGCCTGGGATAGTCTGAAGGGTTTAAAGAAAAAGTTGGATGCGGTGCCATTTTACCTGCCAGGGAGGTGCCTCAAAAGGCCGCCTCTCGATGACACAGGGAAGAGGCCATCGGAGATTCGTGAGCCAGACGAAAAGCAGGTGAAGGAGATCATGGAGCCAATGACCAAGTCCCCTACTGAAGATCACCTTCCGTTCGTCGGCATGGTGAAACCTGCGCAGGCTGACACGAAAGCAGATGTGGATTTGGACAAGCTGAAGGCCTGCACGTACAATATTTTTGTACTTGACGGTGGTCACTGTCGTGAGGCGAGAGTCTCAGAGCGCCTGAGGCCGATCTGCCCGGATGTGGATGACTACAACTGGAACATTTGTTACGTCTACGCTAGTGTTTTGTGCTTTGTTTTGAATTATGGTTGTCTTTTTTCAGTACTCAGCTTGTCTTTCGCTTGAATAGTTGGTTGTGATACGAGAATTTTGGTACGAGTCGCTTAGTAAGGAAGGTGCATCGAGTAGTTCTTTCTCCTTTGTTTCGTGACATGTCGAGTCAGAAAGGTGCATTGCGAAACATTCCCCCGGGTGTCATGTCCGGGTGCCCGGCCGGGCATGAGAATCTCCCAAGATGCTCTAAAATGTCACCCGTTATTTTCCTTCCTGATAACTTGCTTGATCAGCTGAATGGAGCCCCAACACACTCAACACATTTATTTATTTTTTTACTCTGAAAATTGATCAAATTTTATACATAGAGGTCGCTTACACAAGCTGAGCGGCCATGGCCGCCAGCAACCACAGCCAAGAATGAGATCACTTCCTCTCTCTCTCTGACTACTCTACCCTCAGGCCGCACTCTCAATGTCTCTCTGAATGTCCTCGTCACTCCGTCTCTCAGCTACAGCCATGCCGCCTCGCACCCTCGCCTACCATTGCTTGACTGCACACTTCCAGCCTCACATCGATATTACGTCGCACAAAACCGCAGCAGCGCTTCGTCGCCAAACTCGAGTCCAAAAAAGGATTGGCTCTGTCTGCAGTTGGACTTTCGTATGCGACACTTCAGATCCAAACCTCGGGCTCTCCGGACCGGTGCCTTCACGTGCTGGCAGCGGTCTACAGCACATCCAGAATATTCACTGACTTTCTTTAGACTTGGTTCACCTATTGGACCGGAGTGTACTGTATGGACTGACTCTACGGCCTACCGCACCCACAAGCCAATACCAACCTACCAGACTGGGACCCTATAGTACACAGGACGTGGGACCGGGACTAGGACAGGATGTGATATGCGTGATATCCGTTCACTCATGCCAGCCGAAATTCGAGGTCCTCCGAGAATGTTACAGATTGCACTCCCTGTCTGCACTTTGTGGCTGCTTATACAGAGAAACACTTCTAGGAGCGATCTCATTCAGTTCAGCTTTTGTCAATCACCTGTCTTTTTTTTTTTTTTTTTTTTCCCAAATAACAGAGCCTCTTGGCTCTGGCTCCTACCATTCCGGGGAGCGGCAGTCCGGTTCCTTTCCCCTGGCAAGTCAATTAGGAATACATAAGAGACTCACACACGCTCCCCCCCATTATGGCTGGGAGGCCCGAGTAGATGGCATTGATTACTTCCTTGAGGAAAGGATGTACCGCCTCTCACCCCTGCCTAAGTTACCCTCTGCTATTTTTGCCTACCAATCCGTCTGGTCCTAGTTCTACCCCTTTCAGTTGTGAAACTGTCAGGTAGGTGTGTTATCCAAGAGCGTTCTGGGGGGCCCCTATAATCTTCTTTGAGGTCTCACCCTCTAAATTCCTATTTGTTTTATTTCCGTGTAAACCCTAAACCCTAAACCCTAATCCTTAAACCCTCGGTTGTCAGACTATCTTGTTTCACCCATTTCCTAGAACGAACAAGGGAAACCTGTGCTATTCCTGAGCCATAAACCTTGAACCTTCTCTGAGGGGTAATCCCTGTGAACTAATAATTCTTATCCTGTCCTGCTTCGTGGTTCCCTTAACGTGACGTTCATTCTTTTATCCCTATTGTCCTAGGCCTTGATGAAACCTTGCTTCCTGGCCTGTTATTCTTGGGTAGCTGTGGGTTGAGACTAGCTCTGTTCGAGACTGTCTAATAGGCTGTCGTTCCTGATAGCTGGGAGTGGAGAATGTATGCGGATGCAAGGGGGTGGGGGCGAAGGTATTTTGTTGGGATTTGTCGTTATGGACAGCTCCGTGATGACGTTGACACATAGCTCCCTGATGATCTTCCAACGCGCACCGCAATTGTGTGATTACCCTCGCACCTCGGTTCACCGAGGGACAACTCAACCCTACTCCACAAGCGTCAACATAGCCAGCACCTCCAAGGTCGTATGCCACATCACGATGCAGGAATGCAGCAGCAATGGAGTGAATGTGGGTCTCATAGAAATTCCACGAGCGTCTGCCACGTCTACCTACGACTGGTGTGGTCAAGCGCCCTTTTTTTTTTTTTTTTTTTTTTTTTTTTTTTTTTTTTAATCAGATCCCTGCGCATACGCTAAGCGCTGATTTTGCCGAAAGGATGACCATCATACATTCGTGACACCATTGCCTGCACAGCCAGCGCCCTGCTGCCAGCCAGTGCCTTGCTGCCAGCCTTCCAGCGCCCTGCTGCCAGCCAGTGCCTCACCGCGCTCAGCCATCGTCTGCGCAGCCATCGCCCTAGCCTACACTATGCCAATATACAATGTCGCAGACTGCGATGGTGCTCCCGCAGATGATGGAACGAAGAATGTACCATCCTGTAGTTCTTCTTGGTAACTGCCAGTTATGCACATTGCCAACTTCTTTCTTCCCCTGTGGTCTCATCTTCCTCCAAGGACCTCTCCTTCTTGCACCATCTCTCTCTCTCTCTCTCTCTCTCTCTCTCTCTCTCTCTCTCTCTCTCTCTCTCTCTCTCTCTC
>BFEA01000111.1:2376257-2402426 GCA_003427395.1 Chara braunii | reverse complement strand
CCATAGTGCTTACTCTCACTTCCTTCTAGAGCATGATCACCCGGACGACGACGAAGAGCACGGTGAGCACCCTGACCAGCGCGTTTACGGTGGTTACGAGGGAAAGCAAAACACCCTGACCAGCATGTTTACGGTGGTCACGAGGGAGAGCAAAGCACCCTGGCCAGCGCGTTTACGGTGGTCACGAGGGAGAACAAAGGCTAAAGTAACGAGGGAAGCCGTGATCATGACGAGATTGAAGTCTCCTACAGTAAGTCGCTGACCAAACGGGTGAGGTGGCAATCTCGACTGTAACAGCGAACCCCTGATGTGCTAGATGAGAATAAATCTTCCCCTAGAGCATGAGAAGATGCACCGACCGTTAGAAGAGTTCGCAACAAGCACGACCACCACGTATCAGGAGACGAGCACTTTGATATTCCACCGTGCGATGACGAAGATGATCCCCCCTTGATTTGAAGGCGACGACCACGGACATCAGCAAATCGATGTGCGGTCTGCCAATCACAACCGCGAACACCACTGGGATCGCTACACTGCCTACCGAACGTGCAATATAAGAATGAATCTCCCGCTAGAGTATAGACAAATACATTGCTGCTGCTCTAGTACTTCTCCTGCGCGCAGCCACCAAGTGAGTTCTTCCCTTACTTCCTTTTCCTCGACTCCTGGCGTCTTACTCCACCTACCACACCTCAGCTACTGTCATCCCTTTTGTTTCTCCCTCTTTGCTCCTAAATGCACCCGGTCGTTATCCAGACCATATTCGCACAACTTCCGAGTCCCACAAGTGCAAATCATCGTGACCTCAAGGTAGAGGGCAAACTCCGTTTTGAGTTGTGTTCCTATCCAAGTTGAACATCTCCGAAGAAGATGACAATGTTGAGAGTGAAAGGTGGCAGGACAAACACGATTACAACACCAGTAATTCGTGTGAAAACGCACGGATGGGCATGGTCGTAAAGACAGGAAGGCCGCGAGCGGAACGATTGCGCCTATGATCGGCGATGATGAGGAGGGGGATGACAACTGTGATCTTGAGAATCGCTACAATACTCACCAAATACGCTAATTGAGGGTGAATCTACTGCTAGAATATGAAAAATATTCATGACCATTTTTATTTTATTTTATTTTTACTTATTATGCCTCCATCTTACTCTCATCTTGCATCCGCTGATTATTGTCCTTGTCATTCGTCTTCCCATGCGTCTTGGCTTCCTTGCGCCTCTGTTTCAACAAATCATGGTCGACCATATCACCGCGAATAACATGCGAAAGACAAGTAAGGACATGAGGATCAGCGCAATGGTAATGAGCATTGTGAGAAACAAAAATCACGACCACGAGGAATAGAATCGGTGGCCACAGTCTTCATGACAAAAACGTCCCTGGCTTTAGTCCTTATCAAATGCACAAACTGAAAAACGAATCTTTCCCTAGAGCATGGGAAGATACATGACCATTCTCGAAACTTCCGTAGTAGTCGCGCTTCTCCTACCTCCTGTACCGGCCGAACCATCGCTTCTATCAGAGCTTCAGTGAGACCAATCGATTCAGAACGCCTTAAAACCCCTATTTCCCTGTTTGTTCGTTTGTTTCCGTTAGAAAACGAGCGAGATACACCCGTTTCTTCCTCACTTCTCCTTTGCCTTCACCTCCCAACTCTCTCGCGCATCCTTTTTCTCACCTAACTGTACCTACTCATCTATCGATTAATATGGGCTCACCATTCAGCTCGCCTGGGCGAAAAACCCCGGAATCAACACCTCCCTCGCCCGTTTTCACCTAGTAACAGGCAGGATATGCATTCTCCATCTCCTCCCGTTCACTTTTTCTTTCACCTTCATTTCTCTTCTCCATCTATCGATTAATATGGGCTCACCATTCAGCTCGCCGAGGCGAAAAACCCCGGAATCAACACCTCCCTCGCCCGTTTTCACCTAGTAACGGGCAGGATATGCATTCTCCATCTCCTCCCGTTCACTTTTTCTTTCACCTTCGTTTTTCTTCTCTTCTTCTTCTTTTCCTTCTTTCCCTTATGACTACCTCTGTAGCGCAGCGTCTTAGCGCGCTGTCGGGCACGACGGTCCCACACCCTGTGACAAGCGTAGGACCTCACGGTCGTGTCACGCAAAATTAAGGTACTATTTTTGAGTCAGCTGATGATACCACTCCGACAGTGCGTGCCAGCTATACCTCTCGCGGCTTCCTGCGACAGGACAGAGTTCCTCGAGGTACAACGCACCTCTACCTGAGGGGCTGTCACCACCCTTAGGTAGGCGTATCCCTGTTGAGCTACCGACTCACATGCGAAGGTTTTTACATGCCTTTGTAGAGGTAAGCCGACTGAGGGTGTTTGCTCGATCATCGTACCATAGGTATACGCGCGGTTGAACGCCTAAAACTGACCCGTTTACATGTCGGGCACCGGGGCGCTGATCTCCCGGACCGACTTAATAGTCAGGTCGACTTGACCGACGATCGTTCCCGCATGCTATGTTCTATTCTATTTAAACTTAACCCGTAAATTACATATGCTATATAAGTTCTTCTGAATCGATACACATATAAATTATATAGTTCCAAGGTTAAAACTTAAAAGCAAAAGGAGATGTCTTTTACATTTTTACATAAAAGCAAAGACAAACATCAGAACGAACAACGCTTTGACTGTTGAAAGAGAAACAATCAATAGGCTATTGGCCTTTCAAATAGACATCACAAACAAAAATAGGTTCATGGCGTTTCAAAGGTGCATCAAAATAAAGATAGGCTCATGGCCTTTCAAACATGCATCATAAATAAAAGATAGGCTCGTGGACTTTCAAAGAAATGACATATTTAAGGCTCTCAACCTTTTTAGACAATGAGTTGAAAATCATAAATGCCATTTAGTGCAAAGGTTGATGCAAAGTGTGAGTGTAGAGGGTGGGTGAGGGTTGAGTTGGTGAACCAACCTGTTACCATATGGCAACAACATGTAGTCTTCCATAGACTCATTATGAGTCTTCTCGATTAAGATGACATGCAATCACACACAGGTCAACAAGGTTTTAACACCTCTCTCGCTATCGACATAGCCCTATATGAAGTTCAACAGTATGAAATTCAATTCTAACGAAGGACTATAATATAGTCCAATCAAATGTAAGTATGAAGTAAGAAGACCCTCACTGGAGCCTTCATCTCATACTTACTAGTCTGTATGGATTCGATCGAGCAGTAGGATGACTAAAACATGAGTATCCTACCATTTGTTTTAGTCGAACTAGTTTAGACTTAAACAGACCATGGGATGACCCACACAGGAGTAACTCACTTCTAGTTTGTCAACCTAGCAGTCTAAGATATATATATTGTCACACTGGAAATCGGAGCGCAAAGGCGAAAAAAAGACAAAACAAAAAAAATAAAAAGAAGTAAGGAAGGAAAACCCCACCTGTTCGTCACCTCTTACGTACAAGGCCAGCCGCGTGGATGACAGGTTGAGCGTTGGCTGCCCCCATCCCCGTGTGTCATAAAGACCCACTTGCACGCAGCCAAAAGACAAAGAGGTAAAGAAAAGGCGGAGGAAACCAAACCTTACAAAAGAAGAAAGCCTATTAAACAAACAAAGCAAGTGACACATCCCACAAATAATCCAATAACCATCCCACATAACATTTTTTTTTTTTCTTTTCTTCTTCTTTGGTTTCTTTTTTTGTGTTTTTTCTTCCTTGGTTTCTTTTTTTATTTATTTATTTTTTATCTTTTTACTCGGTTTCTATCTGTTTCTTTTACACTTCATCTGTCACCCCCTCGGCAGATAGGACAACTGCGGTGAGGATGACGGGGATGTTCACAAGGATACCCAAGCAGAGATGCGTTAGTACAGCATTCAGCCGGACGGCTAGCACGAACTATCCCATCGAAACAATCCCGACATAGGACATGTTGCCCACATGTCAAAAAAACAGCAGGACGTTCGTCACAATGCGTTATCATGCAGTTCTGATAGCGTCCTTGAGAACAGAAAGGACAACATACATCGAGGTGATAGGGATGTGCACAATGAGGAAATGTTAGACACCCTTCCACACATACGGCGGCAGTCGCAATGGATTGATAATGGTGCTGACACAGATAATGCACTCCACAACCAAGACGCACCACGTCTCAATCCCGACAAATGTCGCACGAGAGACGCTCAACAATCCAGAACAGTGTATGATTCGACAAACCTCGCAATAATCCGTTTATGTTGACAATAACCTGAATCACCGTCCCACCATCCTATAGTTCCCACTGGGCAGCTACACGAATGAGTGTCATATAGTGCCCCGGTTTGTGCAAAATGCATGCAAAAATATGAGGACGGGCATTAAGGTCCTCGCCTGGCGTCCCATAATGTATGAGAAGGTGGCGACCGTGAAATGCTAACTGTAAGACATTTATAGTAAAGCCTCTTGAGGTAGTATAATTACTATCCTCAGGAGGTAGCACGAATATAACAAGTTCATCCTCGAGCCAGTGTTGATGGAACATGGCCACGGGAAAGCAAACGGCGGGCAAGCAAAACTGCTGCCGTCTTAAAATCATGCCAATTGTCACAAATCTGCTCAAACGGCGTAAGCTGGCCAGTGAACCCACCTGCAGGCTGATGAGATGGAATGTTTGATGTTGCACTAGGGTATCGTATAACAGGGAAACCCCATGCAATAGTCTTATCATACACACTCAATCGAAGGGATCCATCTGTACGTGTCTGCAGCTTCGCACCTAAGAAAGTGCAAGAACCATCAAGATTCGTTGTCTCCTTCCATTCTAGACCATAACAGGATGGTGATGGCGGGAGGCAACCGAAAGTGAGGACATCATCAATGAAACGATAAGTGAAAGCATATTATCGAGCAACGGAAGGATCCACACGTTGCAGGTTGTCCACGTACTGCGCCTCATCCCAATAAAGTGTAAGGTTAGCAATCTCAAGACCAACATGTGTCCCCATAGGGATACCGACGTCTTGATGACGCACAAGGCCATCCGCTGTACATATATGCATTAGTAACAATAAAACGAAGATGTTGAAGAATGCCCGACACAGAAAGAGTATCAGGTCCCGTATCGGTTGTCCACTCCCCTGCACGCGGTCCACTGACCACCATACGAAGAGCAATACTGGATGAACGTGTCTGTGTATGCTGTTGTGCCTGTGCAAGAGCGTAGGCATGTGCCTCATCAACGATGTTAGCAACATTGTTAAGAATGCGTTAATGAGGAAAATTAGTATACATGGTAATAAAATCGACTGTATGAGGGACCAGACCTCGAGGAGATGCTTAATTCTTTTTTAGGTCAAGCATGACTTTGTCACTGCTCTGAACAATACAACATCGTCGAATGCCTTCGCATTGAAAAAACTGATTATCTTTTTCGCGAAGAGTGCGGATGACGCCTTGAAGTGCCGCACTCAAACGAGCCGAAGTTGCTGTTGTGCTAGCAACAGGCTTGTGAGGCGGTCGGTGATGCAAACGCTGGACTCATTGGGAAGAGTGCAGGTCATTTCGCTGGGCCATATTAGAAGCAGAAAGGTTGTTACGGGAAGTGATGCGAATAATAGTTCGGAGTGCAGGGGGAGACTTATGGGCCTTAAGCGCGCAATATATATATATATATATGTATATGTATATGTATATAGATAGATAGATAGATAGATAGATAGAGAGAGAGAGAGAGAGAGAGAGAGAGAGAGAGAGAGAGAGAGAGAGAGAAACGATCTCGCGGCTCGCTCCATGCTACTTCCATCGATAGGATGAGCAACATCTAATGAATCTTCGGCTAGAACATGGAAACATACATTACCTGGTTGAATCTTCGGCCAGAACATGGAAGTATACAGTACCTGGTTGAATATGAGCAACGAATCGATCCAAGTACTCTCTCTCTCCCCCTCTTTCTCTCTCTCTCTCTCTCTCTCTCTCTCTCTCTCTCTCTCTCTCTCTCTCTCTCCCTCTCTATTTCTCTCTCTCTCTCTCNGAGAGAGAGAGAGAGAGAGAGAGAGAGAGAGAGAGAGAGAGAGAGAGAGAGAGAGAGAGAGAGAGAGAGAGACGAGTAATATGATGTTCCTCACCCTGGAGCCTTATCCTATCACCCGTCCTACATACATACACCAATCAACTATAAAGCAGCAGAGGGTCGGTAAAAACAAGAATATACACGATGGAAATGAGAAATGACTTCTCCTGTCTTCTTATTTCATTTCTTTATTCTCTTTCTCATTCTCCTCACTCTTTTCTCCTTATCTCCTTCTTCATTCTCTTTTGTGTTTCCTTCCTTCTTTTTATTTCTTTCTACCTTTTCATTTTATATTCATGCCCGTCTGCCTAGATGACCCTGCATGCGCTTGGACTTCATCCGGGTCAACGTGTGTGCACCCGGATATGGTTCTAGTCGGGCACCAGGTTCATGTGCACATGCCTAATCGTGTTTCAGACCCTATCAGAGCAAGCGGTAAAAGGATAATAACAATAAAAATAAATAAATAATAATAATGATAACACGATAATATAATAATAATAATAATAATGATAATAATAATAATAATAATAACAACAACAACAACAATAATAATACGGGAAAGTGAGTGAAAGCAATATATAGAAAACCAAGTTGCAGTAATCACGAAGAAGTGAAGATAGTCATGTAAGAAGTAAAGAATTCAATTGCACCAAGATACCATTCAAATAAGAGCTACATAGTGATCTCGTGGGCTAATCCAATCCCTTCAGATCACATCATTGTAATATTCAATGTCGCTCCTACAGTCTAGCGCCCAGTGCACTGCCTATTCTACACTTCCTGTTTATCCTACCTACGGTCTTGCAACATGTTCACTTTGCCTTCGTTGACCAATGTTCATGACGTCAACACCAACGTCATCCTCCCATATACACGAGGTACGTATCTCGACTCCTCCCATCACAATTCTCAACTCACACTGCACCTCTTTCCTGAAGAACACTGCCATCCATCACCTCCTCGCATATTGCAGTCCGACTATAACCGCCTGTGCCCTGTTGTGCCCTACCCCACTCAGCACCTACGAGCGCACCCGAGGTCAGCTTGCGCACATGCAAACACTTGCGTAGCGTTGCAGCAATGTGTGCTTTGGACTGGTTGGCTCCCCCCCTATATCGGAGGTGTTGCTGCCGCTGGACTGTTTGGGCCTGGCCGTGAAAGTTGTCAGTAGCTTCCGATCGGGCCCTTGTGTCCGCGCCCAGGCTCGTTTCAACAGTTGATGGTCTGGACCCTTTACAGTTAGGCACACCCAGGATTACACAGACTTTGAACATTTGTTGTGTTTGCATTTTCCCCCAAGACAGATGTGGCGATAAATGCCGATAATGCTACATTCTCATTTAGCATGCGGCCATTTCGTATGTGTCAGCCTCACACTGCGTGTGCACAAGGGGCAACTACCTGAGCCCTGGGCTCAACTGTACAGCGCTGCCCCTTTTACTTCAGGAAAGAGCCTGGAGGCTCTGTCACCAAGTGGCGTGCTACAACTTGTCTGAGTACCCACAAATGGGAAAACTGCAGGGAACAGGCCTCACGTGGATATTCAGGCCCGCCTTCACTTAGGACGGGCACAGGGCTTGCTGAGGGCTGCTGCTTAGAACATGTGCATGTCTGATAAGGGCCCAGAGAGGGTAAGTTTCTTTCTTTCCTTTCTCTTTGTCTCTCCTCCTTTCTTCTCTTTCTTTCTCTCTTTGTTTGTTTGTTTGTTTGTTTGTTTGTTTGTTTGTTTGTTTGTCTGTCTATTTGTCTGTCTGCCTGTTTGTTTGTTTGTTTGTTTGTTTGTTTGTTTGTATGTCTGTGTCTATCTGTCTGCCCGTCCGTGTCTGTTTGTTTGTATGCAGGTACCCAGACAACATCAGGACCAAGCAGAAGTCTGCAAGTGTACATTTGAGTGAATTTGTATGACTGTGGGTAGGAGACCCAAGGCGAGACTACCTCGTCAAACACTAAATATGGCTTGCTCTTCCAGGGGTCATCATTCAGTCTTGCTATGCTGCCTTGATGCTAGCAGAGCGCTGGCACTATGGACTACGCGGGATTGTGGCAGCATGTTGGCGCTGTCTATTATGTGCGCCAAATATTGCTGATGTGGTGTTGCCACCTGTTTTCCCTGCTGATGTGGCGCATGCCACTGGTCTACATTGCTGATGTGCCGCATGCCATTGATCTACATTGCTGATGTGGCGCATGCCGTTGGTCTATATTGCTGATGTGGCGCATGCCACTAGTCTACATCGCTGATGTGGCGCATACCACTTATCTCTATAGTTGACGTGACATTGGCCACGTTGTCTACATGAGGTGACGTGGATGATCGGAGTTGATACTCACCTGAGGCTGGCGCCGATACCGTACGCTGATGTTTGTCTTCATTGCCTGTACAAGATGACAATGCCATGTGGCCCTTCTATGTGATCAGGACTTGTCAGACTTGTTGCCGGATATTGATTGATGACGTGGAGGCGAGGGGAAGCCTGAAGAAGAAGGGGGTAAAGTCGGGCTAGTCTCCTGATGGTCATCGATTATCATTTTTACCATCTTATCTGTCTATTCCCCCTTCTACCCTCTGCGGCCATTGGTAACGAGGCATTGTATCGGATATCACTTTCACGACTACCGGAGACATGGTGCCGATATGAGTCTACTAGTACTACGACGTCTGACGAGTATCTCCAGTCTCGGTTCATTACAACGATAAAATAAAAAAAATATAATAATAATAATAATAATAATAATAATAATAATAATAATAATAATAACAACAATAACAATAATAATTACTAATAAGATAATGTAACTGTAATAAATAATAATAAATAATTAAATAACTTTATTATAATAAGATAGCAATGACTGTATACTAGTTAGCTCAATGTCGGGGTGCTATTCGGGGAAAAAGACGTGCGACAACGGCAACAAGGACCATCGAGTGACATGTATGATTTTCTCTCTCTCAAAACCACACACTCATACACACTCATACACACTCATACACACTCATATACACACTCATACACACTCATACACACTCATACACACTCATACACACACAAGTGTAGAAGTGTATTTTTTCACGCTTTAGTTGTAGGTTCATTCGTTTTTGCTCTTCCTAACCCTTGTGCAAATGTGATGATGGCCTATGCCTGCATTCTCCCGTACGTGCCAGCCAACTCATCCCCCTGCAATCATATGTCTGCCTTCTTCCACCTTCTGCATGTGCTCCCTACACATGTGAGATCTCTTTCCTATGCACATCCCATGCCACCTTCCTCTTCTGTCCGCTCGTGTTCCTCTTGCTGGGAGGCGAAGGAACCTACCTTATGATCGAGGGCCGATACTTTATAGTAAGATAGGTCAAAGTTGCGACAGGAGGAGTGGGTTTGATGACTATGCAAACAATACCACGCAAGTTTTCTCCCAACTCTCGCTCCTCTCGTGTGATCCCCCTTCCTTCCTAATGTTGTACTTACCCCCATGGTTGTTTGTTTGTGTGCAGGTTTGAGCAAGATCGACAACTTAACTATCCCTGGGTAACGCAGTGACTTCTTACCCATCAATCGAACGCACTTCGAAAGACTGTCGAAGTTCATCCCTCCGATGAGTCTGCAATGCCCGGCGAAACAATCTGGCCCAGTCGATGACTGCCATCCTTCTCCTTCTCCTTTTTCTTCTTCTTCCTCCCCTTCTTTTCTCCTAATCTCTCTTCCTTCATCTCCTACTTTCTTCAATCGGCCATGTTGGTCTTACCCCTCATTCTCCTTCTCCTAAGACTCATCCCCCTTTCCCTGATTATTCTCCCGTTCTCCTCCTTTCCCCTTCTGCGTTATTTTCCTTCTTCACACACCTACACCCCTTGGTTTCTCCTTTTCACTGCCTCAAACGTACCTAGTCGTATTTATGACTAACGTCAAGATACTAATAGAAATAATGATGATAAAGATGATAACAATAATAATAATAATAGTAATCAGGGTTACCTGACCGAACGTTTGGGGGCCTCCGGGCTGGCCCCCGAACGTTCGGGCGTTCGGGGTCCCATTCGGGGGCCGAACACCTCTAGGTTCGGCCCCCGCCAAATTTATTTTCGAGGCCTAAAAATAAGTTTTTTTTCTGAATTTTTTTCGTGAGTTCTTTATGATGTAACCTACACGCCTATACATTTTGAAGCCATTCTGCTAAGCCAAAAAAACGTTAAAAATCCTCAAAGATGGGGGTGTCAAAACGTGCTCGCCCACTCACTATTTTGTTTTTTTTCACTTTTAACTTTTTGTTTTCACTTTATCTCAGGGCCTAAAACATTTCATTATTTTTTGATTTTTTTTTAATGAGTTATTGATTATGTAAACTACATATCTGTAAATTTTCAGGACATTTTCCAATGCCAAAAAATAATTAAAAATCGGCAAAGATGGCGGTGTCGAAAAGGTGCTGGCACACTCACTCATTTTAATTCTCTTTTTATTTTTTCTTATTTTTATCATAGTGTTTATTTTCTGTATTTGGTTTTTAATTCAAATTTGGTAAAGAATTTGGATGTAGTGCCCAGGCAAATGTTGTTTAGTTTATTTTTCTCCATAACATAGTTTCCTTCCGAAGGGGTCCCGTATGTTCGGGCATTCGGGTTCGGGCATTCGACCCGTCCCGAACGCCGGCAACCCTGATTATATATATATATGTATCTGTCTCTTATACACATCTAGATGTGTATAAGAGACAGCCGGCAACCCTGATAGTAATAATAATAATAATAATAATAATAATAATAATAATAATAATAATAATAATAATAATAATATAACTATAACAATATTAGTAGTAATAACAACAACAGTGAAAAACAAATAACAATAATAATAATGATAATAATGACAATAACAAATGTATACAAGATGTCTTATCTGTCCAATACAGTCATGCCGGTATTGCGCTGCGTTCGGAACGCTGCGACAGTGCCCTTTGCTTTGCCTATTCGAGCTCACCTCTCGTCGAGGTGAGTGTTCGTCTTCATCCTCTCACTCTCTCTCTCTCTCTATCTATCTATCTATCTATCTATCTATCTATCTATCTATCTATCTATCTATCTTACTCACTCACACACGCACACACAGATACACAACCAAACAATAAGGTGTGGCATGTATATTTCCACGTTCTAGCGGTAGACTCATTTGACTTTGTTCATCCTATCGATGAAAGTACTATGAAGTTAGCCACGAGATAGGGGTACACTCGTACACTCACATGCACGCAAAAGTAGTAATATTCGCGTATAATGTATTTCCAAGATCTAGCGTTAAATTCATTCGCTCTTGTTCATCCTATCGATTGAAGTAGCGTGAGGTAGCTGCGGGATCAACACTCGTTCGCTCACACACACATACATACAAACAGACGTACGCATTCACACACACACTCACACGCGCACTCTCACACACACAAACGTATACACTCGCACATACACACACACACTCACACAGGCACACAGGCACACTCGCATGTAGTAGTGTAGATTTCCATGATCTAGCGGTATATGCATTTGATTTTACTCGTCTTATCGATCGAAGTACGATGTAGCTCGTCAGGAGATTCACACACACAGACTCAAGCACGCCCACACACACATACACACCCTCACGCACACACTTACACATACACACACATACACACACATACACACACATACACACACATACACAAACATACACACACATACACACGCAAATAGTAGTAGTGTATATCTCCTTGATCTAGCAATAGATTCATTCGATTTTACTCATCGTATGGGTGGGAGTAACGGGTAACGGGCCGCGCGATTGAAGACCTACCTGTTCTCACTCTCTCGCTCCTTCATCGTCGTCGTAGTCCGATATCGGGAAAACCCTCCGAGAGAGTGGACTCGATGTCCGGTTGGCGCTGCAGGACCCCAATCGCTCGTTAGAAAAAATGACTCGTTCGTCCCTCGCAAATTGGAAACCACACAAAGCCTGTGCAGGGAGTGTCCCTCGTATCTCAAGTACGAGGTCCAAAAAGTGTCAAAACCCCATGCCCGAAACATCGCCTTCATCGACTGCTACGAGTTGGTAAACCGCTTCACCTCCCCTCTCCTTCTCTCCCTGCTCTCTCCACTTTTTTTTTTTTTTTTTTTTTTTTTTTTTTTTTTTTTTTTTTTTTTTTTTTTTTTTTTTTTCCTCTCCTCCTTCTTCTTCTTTGCGCGTCTCTTTCCTTCTGCGCACTTCCTCCCTGCTCCGCAGTACTAACTCGGTCAGCTCTGGGAAGGTGAGTCGAGACGCCCTTGTAGGATCTCCGAGTTTTCAACTACGGGCTAGTCCAGTAGCCCTGGCTTGAACGAATCCATCCTGAATAGCATGCTAGATTCGTTCGAGGAACTCGTGAATTTTGTTTCGTAAAAACAAAGGAAAAAAAAAAAGAAAACAAAATAGAATAAAAGGAAAAAAGATAAGAAGAAAAAATAAAAGGAGGGAAAAATAAAAAAAATAAAAACTGAATCTAACTACTAATTTCCCCGTGGAGCCACCTATCGGATCCGGGGCTTAGGCTCAACTAACCTCTAACTAACCCCTGACATGGAGGTCACGGGTTCAAGCGCCCCCCACGCCCGGAGTTGGGATTAAACGTAACTTCCTTGTATTATAAAAAATGAGCTAGCTCGGGTTGGGGCAGATTTGATCCCTATGTCTCCAGCTTGTCAGTCTGCCCCAAAACCTACAAAGCTAGCTCCTACTTCGAGTTGAAAGGGAGTAGCTCTTGTATATATATAGGAGCGGGGCTTAGTCCGACCAATGGCCCAAGCCCAACTCCACGTCAGTGCATGTGCACACTTGCTGGCCTGCATGTCTGTCCGAGTGCTTGTCGGCTTGAGTCTATGAGTGACCCGCAAGGGCACTCAGTTCATCAGAAGGCCTGAAGGACCGGTACTTAGTTGTGGCCGCCGACATTGAGGGTCGCGGCGGGGAAAACACTCAAGTGGCTGGAAAACAGGTCCACGATAGTTAAGAGCCACGGAAAACACTCAAGTAACAGGTGGGTCGATACCACACCAAGTTGAGATAGATATGCCGGGTACTTGAGGCCAAGCAGTAGAAGACAAAAATTAGCATTTTTGGACACCCAGTACCGGTAGGTAGACATGTACCAGCCCAAGTCTCAGCGTGTGTCATAGATCTACCCGACACAACGCTAACCCAATCAACCCCTAGACCTTTTCGGTCGGAGGGTATTACGACCAATCCTAACCATCACAACGCGTGTCATAACAACATGCACGCATACTCTCGAAATTTTCTCACCGATTTGCCCCGACATCAATGGTCGAGGAAATCGTTTCAAGTGTCATGCTAAAGCACGCACACCTTTCATTTCAGACTAGCCCGATCTTGGTAGTTGATCTCGTCTTCTATGGACTGCAAAAAATGGGCAAATACCCCTGTAAGGGTATTTGGTCTGACAACGCGGTCTCGTAACACCTCTGCACCCAACAATAAACTTGTGTCCGTGCTCTATAGCACAACACATACTTGAACGTCGAATTTTGGTCTCATCGAGTAGACTGCCAATGGGATGAACCCGCCCATGTTTGGCACCGGGTGCACTCTACTTCAATCCGTGGCATATGCGACGCCACCTACGTAGGTGAAGGGACGAAACGAGGATAAAAATGAAATAAAAATTCAAAAAGAATTAAAACTCATGACCCAGCTGAACCTACCTCGGGAGTTGGGATGGATTCAAATGACAACTATTATGTTTCCATGCGGATCTCAACAGCTCTCGGCCATAATGAAAGCCCCTCAAAACAAGCCCTTCATGGTAAATCTTTGCAGCATTCCTTCCTGCGGGCATACTCATCTCGCTGACCATAATCACCACTGGACGAGGGCACATCGAACTGCAGTGGGATTCGAGCTTGAGCACCAGTTGAGCCAGGTCTTGTGATGGAGATCCTGCCGGCCTGTTTTCAGCAGTTCACGGGTGTACCGGTCTGAGCCAGGTTCGCAAGAGTTGGTCTCACAATCCTACTTTCAGCAGTCCGCAGGTGTACGAGTCTGAGCTATGCTTGCCGGTGCTGGTTTCACAGGTCTGTTCTTATAGTTCGTGGGTGTACCAGCTGGACTTGCTTAGGTGGTGATCCCGCAGGACAGTTTTTCAACAATCTGCGGCTATACCAATTGAGCTTGTGTGTGTGGTGATCCCACAGGACTGTTTTTCAACAGTTTGCGAGTGTACCAACTGAGCTAGGTCCGCAACTGTTGTTCCTACAGGCTATTCATACTCAAATTTCTCACAACAGATTGTGGTCGGCGGACGGTGCATCAGTAGGGGGATCCTGCCACTGACTTCTTCCACCTCGTGGGCTAAGCACCCTCCGACTCACATGCATTTGAACTCATCGGTCCATGTGTCAAATCGGGCAGGATAGAGGGACCCTGTCAATGCTCCGAACAGGCCCCGGGCCTGCCAAGAGCAACACACGCTCAGGTCCTCGGCCGCCGTGGTGGCCGCCCGTGGAGATCTCCACTGTTCCCCACTGTAATGTCGTCCTCAGCAGCCCATGGAGGGAAGCACTTCCATGTTCAACCAAAGGGGGTAACAATGCGGTCGCCGTCCTCCTCCCGCTTCTTGCTCGACAATTCGAAAACTCCCTAATTTTCTTTTCAAGGTTCTTTTCATCCTCTCCACGCGGTATTTCTTCGCCGCCAGTCCTGAAGCCTGTTTCTAGCCCTGGTCAACAAACAGAAAAATGGAGAAAATTAAAAATAAAAATGAATCAACAAAATAAAAATAGTAGAATTGAAGAGGACGAGGACCTGTCGACCCCCTCTTGGTCTTGCCAGTCGAACCCAGGTTTGGGCCCGTTAACAAAACCAAGGGGGAAGTCCCTTAAGACCCTCGACACCTCAGTCTCCGTCGGTCGCGTTCCTTTGCTCCATCTCCACTTGTTGACCTCAAACCTCAAACCTATCACTTGAAAGTCTAGTACCCTAACCATTAGAACTAGGTCCAGACCAAGATAGACATGAAATAGTCTAATATTCAGTAAAAGACACAATAGGCGCCATGAGGATAGTAGGTGGAGGGCAAGGGTTAAGGGATGGAGGGAGACTCCACTGGTGCCCCCCGGTGTTTCTCGCCCCAATACCCGACCCTGCTGCAGCCTGCAGGTATGGAAGCGTAGATTGAATATGGGACGCTGGACCCGGTTTCCAGCACAATGGCATCACTTTCAATGATGTACTGTTTTGTAAAAAATGTATTTAAGGGACGCTGAACCTGGTTTCCAGTAGGTGTTGCTTCCCACCAATAGATGGAGCGGCCTGCCAGGCAAAGCCTTAATCCTGGTGGTTCTCGTACCACCACCAGGATAGAGGCCTTGCACAAGGTCTTCTTGAAAAAAAAAAAAAAAAAAAAGGTAGGCGCGAACCTGCATATGAATAGTCGCGGGACCATAATTGGTCCTACCCGCACAAACGAGGCCTTCGCCTTGGCCTACCGGCCAATCTCGTGGCCGTAGAAAAATGTTGAGACGCTGCCCGTGCCAAGGATCGTAGCTATCTGGTATCCTGGTCGTCGGACACACGACAATTACGACATGCTTTGCTGAAATCACGACTCTCCCCCATACTAGGTTTGCCAACGCCGCGCCAAGCGTCACGAAACACAAATTACACAATCTTTCTGCGTATGCACAACGTACGGTCTTTATCTTCTTTGCGACGTATCCGTCAGAGGTTGGGCCGACTCGCGGAGTGAACTTAGTCTTTAAAAAAAAAACGAAAAACAATATTAACCAAATTGAAAACTACAGAAAAGGTAACCGGACTCTTGACACCTTCCGGCGTTCCGGTATTGCCGACTAACAACCACCTCACAGTGCAACGCAATAATGCGTGCCCCTTTCACTTTCTAATTTGATCGTATTCGATCCGGACTCTCACCATGAGCGAGATTGCCGAGGTGAGCGCCCTGACGATATTTACTTATTAGTGTGTCATGTTGATCAAAGACGCACCCAATGTTATCTTTGAAAAGTACAGCAAATACCCTTGTAAGGACGACACAATGGCAAGACAAACATACATCCCTCTTCGGTCGCGTGCTAATAATCAACAACGTTGTTCTGGCCACCCTGTGATATAAATCAGTCATTTAGACAATAGACAAGAGTGCCCTTTGCCCCTTGCAACGCCAAATAGCCGCCTTCCTTTGGCGAGGAAACAACGAGTACCAAGGTGTCACAAGCAGGGTAGCATGGCAATTCATTATCCAACCAAAATCGAGAGGAGGGTTGGGCATCATAGACCCCACAATACAAACCAAGGCATTAGCTCTGCAGTGGCTCAAAAGGCTCCTTTTCAGCCCAGAAACCCCCTGGAAAGGGTTGGCCCTGGAACAGATTGCCCGACTGGCACCACAGACAACGGCAGAATGCGACCCTTTGATGTGGCTGGAGAACAGAGGATGACCTGTCCCCAAGAAAAGATCACAACAAAGCACCCTCCTTCCTGACTCTCCCAGACAAGCAGCAAGGGAGGACCTGACGAATGACCCTTTCTGGCCTGCCCTGCTGAGCACATGGAGGAGCCTCCCCCTTCCGGACAAAACCCCACCAGGAAGATGGGAAGAGGTCGCCCGACAACCCCTCTTTGGGAACAGATGGGCGGTGGACTGGAAGGGACAGACCCTCCATTGCGGAGACGCCCCTTGGCGGAGCTGGGTTAAGAGGGGGGTAACTAGGATCAAAGACATATGAGACACGGATAATAGAGAGTGGGTCAACCCGGGGCAACTTAGAGAAAAACTACGTTACTGCCACAAATTGGAGGAGGCTTTAGAGGCTCTAATAGAAAAGATCCCCCTCCACTGGTGGAGGATTCTTAGGAAAGGCCCCGACCTGCAAGAATCGGACTGGGTGGCAATCAGAGATCGTCCTGGGGAGGTGGGTAAGATTGTGAAATATGATACTAACGGAACCGTGACGTTGAATCTCTACCAAGTGAAACGAAACAACAAAATTCAAAAGACAGAACTAGAAGAAGCAATAAGATATCACAAAGAAGAACTATTAAGAATCAGAGTGCTTCATGAAAAAGACCAATGGGTAGCCTACCTCCCGCATGTCCCGGTGCACCAACTGGCCTTAGATCCGGCAGAATGGACATGGTCAATACCTACAAGGAAGGGTAGGAAAACCACAAAATCCATGTACAGCCTAACGGTCAAGGCGACCTATAGGCTTCTCAAACCGAGATTTAACCTGTGAGATAGGGTGGAGGAGCATTGGATGAGGCAACTGAATGTAAGCAAGGAGGACCTGGAAAAAATGAAATCGTTTAGAATGGCAAAATAAAAACCTGCAAAATTCGCCTCGTTGCAATGGCAGATAGAGTACCGTTGCCTTCCGACCAACAACTGGCTTATTGACAGAACCCGCCTGAAGCAAATAGGGAAAGCCCTGCTCTGGTGCAAACTGTGCAGGGAAGCGTTTACGCCCTGGAAAAGGCCCGAGACTATTGAGCACATATTCCTTCAGGGCCCAGGTAAAATTTGACTATGGAGATGGTGGGACAGAATCTAGGATCAATTAGGAACGCAAACCTCATGGCCGTGGGATTGGAAAGCCTTGCTCTGTGAGATATGGACCAATGATGGGTTGGACGATTTCACCAATAATATGTTCAAATTAGGACGTAGGGCAGTGCTGTGGGCTCTTTGGCGACGACGCTGTACCTACGAGATGGAACGAGTAAAGCTAGAAGGTCCGGAATTCATGGACAGTATTAAACAACAGATCCAAACAGAAATCACGGCGAAATGGGAAACTGTCAAAGCTTAGATACAGACATTACTCTCAAGAAGTGACATCCAACAAAAAATCCAGAATTTCAGCTCGAGTTGGCTGGGGGGGGATAAAGGGGGAAGGATAGGGAGAGTAGAATGGGAAGGAGGACAAACAACAGGGGAGGGATTAGAAACGGACTACCAACTACTTTTCAATGACTGGACAACGATAGACACAACCATCCCAATGAGACCTGCCCAAGATTTTCCTGACCCCTTCCCCTCCCCTTCCAACAGCCTAGTAGACTTAGAATGGTATGAATGTTCGTCTGCAAGTTTTGGCACTCCAGGTATCTCTGGGGGAGGGATGAACCAGCAGGAGAATGATAGTATTCGGCGCCGTTTTGAAGGTGAAGAGGTCTCCCCGGTAATTTTGGGGGGGAGCCGAGGACCTGAAAAACGTCCTGGGCCGGCCCCTTTCTTTTTCAAATTTTGTGTTGGGGGGGCGGTTTCCGGACATCCTGGACTGGGCACTGGACCCGTACATTTTCTTCCATACTATCTGGAAGTCGGTCCGCAAGATCGCCTGTGGATGTTTTCACATGATTCCTTGCCGCAATTTTGTGCCAACTCTAAAGGGTAAGGGGGAGGGCGTGTCGTTCCTGGAAAAAGTCAGAAACGTCTCACGGGAAGAAGCAGCCAATAACGACCAAGAGTGCCACAAAAAAAACGAAAAAAAAAAAAAAACAAGAACAAAACAAATGAGGCCCGGACCCACAGGAATGAGAAAAGGAAAAACTTTGCTGCGGAAGTGTTTGCAGGACCCCACACCTCGCGGAAAAAGGCCGAAATGTCTTCCAAAAACTGTATTCTGGAACCCCACAACCCGCATTTCGTGACCTGGAAGATCGCCTGTGGACGTTTTCATATTGTCCGCGGTCTGGAAAACGGCGAGCTGAGGAAATGACGCCGCAAATTTGTGCCGAAAGCTGAGGTTGGCCCCCAGAGCCATCTTGAACTTTTCCAAAACCAGGTCCCGTGGACGAACCACGGATTGTTCGCACCAACGAAACTTGACACCTCCACAGGCCTTCGAACCCGTTTCGTGCCGCACCGGATCCCGCACGTGCCGCCCCGCGTCACCCACTTCCACGGGCACGACCATTTCCTGAGGCCCAGCCACGGCCCCCTGGACATCAACCACTTTCCTTTTTCTAACTTCACCCACAAAACTTTCCTTTTACGGAAGAAAAATTGCCGCTTTGCCACAAAACGCACTCTGCGGTGAGGTCCCGAAAAACCACTTTTCCAATTTCGTGGCCACACGTCCTTTCCAGCCACACCGCAGTGGGGTCTACCCTTGAGTGCTGACGGAGAAAGGCAACGATTGGCTCAACTGATTTCCAAAGGGTTTCCACGACGCATTTGGTCCTCCGTGGTGGGGTCTCCGCAAAATTGTTTTCCTGCTTTCCAAAATTCTATGCCCGTTTTTTTTTGGCCAGACGGTTTTTCCATCCTTTTTCCTGTGGGGTCAGACTCCACCCCCAAGTCATTTTCAGCAGTTAGGTAAAAACCAAGTTGTGCGAAAACTAATTTATAGAACTATAAATCAATTTTGAAGTTAACAGTAAAACCCTTATAAAAAAACATATGTTACTTGAAATAAGAATGCAAACAACTTTTTTTTTATAATCAAGTTGCAGCTTATATTCCCATGGACTGCAACTAAGAGGAAACTATGCAACTGTTCTCCTGCTAATTTATCTGGGAGCCTTACCCAGCTTCGCTTCAAGATCTTACAGAAAAGAGAGCAAGTACCAACCTATAAACTCAAGGAAGCCTGAACCGCCGAGACGGGTTTCCCAACACGCACCCTTGGTTCTTCAACAATATCCATATTCAATGAACCAAGATCACCATGGATACAGTTTGCTTCCTACCCTAATTATACAAACACCAAGCGAGCAGCGTTCCCACCATTGACGGGAGCTCTCCCACTTCCTCCGTAGTGTTGCTGCTCGTACAGACCAGATAGCCTCTAAGGCTATATTTTCCAACAGATTTATCAACCCAGCGATAAGTTAAACACACTAAAATGCAACCCTAGTAAGTATTAATGCACCAACCCTACTCCGAAAGTAGCTCAAACAAATCCATAACCTCAAGGAAGCCTGAACCGCCTGGACGGGTTTCCCACCACGCACCCTTGGATCTTCAATAGCATCAACATTCAATGGACCACAATCTCCATGGATACAGTTCAAGTTTGCTTCCTACCCTAATTTTGGAAACACCAAGCGAGTAGCGCTCCACCACTGACGGGAGCTCTCCCATTGCCTCTGTAGTGCCGATGCTTGTAGATATGATGTTGTCTCGCGTGAGTGGAAAGTTGATTCTTTTTCCAAAAGATTTATCAACGGAGTGATGACATTCTAACACACAACCCTTGTGAGCATAGACCCACTAACGCTACTGAGAAGCTTAGACTACAGGAGATATTCCAAGTTTTACAAGTTTTCCACCGTGCTTTTAAGAGCACTAAAAAACGTTGAGTAAACACTGAGATATGACTAGACACCCCTCCTCAAACCACCAGTACTTGGCCCAGCTATCGGCCGCGAAAAAAAATAAAGTAGAAACGTTTCTAGTTGGATAAATTTGGGCGCTCTTGTAGTGGCCCGTACGTTTCCAAAAATCGTGGAGCATTAACGGGCATGACTTTAGGAAGTACGGGAGGTTTAAAATCTAGCCAATACAAAACGGCCAGATGCGCAAGTCAAAGCAGTACATGCATCCTATCTGCGGATAGCTTGTGTCCCCCCGCTCTTCTAACAGGGCAATTTTAAAGAACTTAGCCCCAAATTCAACCTGAATATATAGAACTCTTCACAACAACAATATGACCCGATTCGAGAGTTGAGCTAAAAAATGCACAAGAGCTACTTGACGCTATAGAAGCCGCCATGCAAGGTAATACTTAGGAAACCACGTGTATCTTCCCCATCCACTGTCCATGCCTATGCCTGTGTCTGTCAAATCTTTGACGAGCTAATCCCCAAGACTTCAGCCCTAATCTGCACTGAAAGTGAAACTCTTCACCGTAAGTATGAGCCTCATGAAAAAACAGCAAAAATCATGGAGGTAAAACTACACAATAGTTCTCATGCAGAACCTGCATTCCGATAAGGCAGCCTAAATGGGTTAAAAAAACTTGATGCAGTAGACTACAGCAACGGCTGCATACGCAACACAACCATTCCAGGTAGAGGTTCGAAGGATAAGACACTCCTAATGAAAACCCTCAATCAGGTATGATTCCCTATATGCAAAAGGCAGGAGGAAGTCCATTCCACTGTTACCGTGATCAACGAATCTGCCATGGCAAAGCAAGGAGGACTTTCGCCTTTGATTACAAAGTATGTGTCATAAACTAAGCCTATAAGTGTAATCAAAGTGAGACTATCTAACCATCCAAAAACATGCTCATTTATATGAGAGGTTGAGACCTAATCTATGGATTTAACCAATGAAAGACTACTAACGCATAGGAGTTTAAAACAATGAATCTATACGAAAACTACACCAAAACCAGAACGTCAAATTCAAGTATTCCGCTAGTCCACATGACAAAATTGGCACTTCTGCTCTTAGAGGTTCCGGCCCGCTCCCACTGTTGCCGAAGGCTCTCCCACTGCCTACTGCAGTGTCGCACCAGCATGTTCTGGGTGGCATTCACCCCAGCCCACGGCTGCTGGGAATGGTATAATAACTCTTCTTCAGTTCACGAGTAACCTTGGATAGCTGAGTGATATGGATGGTATTGTAGCATAGGGTTTTTCAGGCCCTGAGCTGCTAGGATGCCATAGCCCAGAGCACGAAGGCGCTCCCTCCCCCACTCAAGGGGGAGGTGGAACTATGACACTTTTCCCCAGCCATAGTCGATACTCGAGACCTAGCAGGGCTGACTAAGTGATAGAGATATGGCATGAGTACCGCGCGTCGCTTCGCCATGCACGGCGCCCGCCCTAGAGGTGCGTCAGCTAGCGTTACCTGCATTCCGGTAATGCCGCGCTTGCGCTCTTCGGAGCATCCATGGAAACAACTTTTGTCTGGGAGACATCTTCAAATTCTTAGCCAAACATGAGTTTAAAATTAAAAAAATGGGAAAAAAAAAACAAAACAAATAGTAATAAATAATATGTTTGTCCATGTAAGGGAGAACATGTTCAAGAGAACGTATTCACGAACAGGAGAACATGTTTGCGCGTTCGGAAAACCCCCGAATATGTTCATCGTGCTACACATCTATTAGCAACCCATCCTGGGCGGTTTTCAAGCGGTTATACTCAGTAATCTGTGGCTGTTCGATGCCTGAATGACGCTGGCCGGTGCTGGGGGGCTACCATGTAACCTGCTGATGCAGGAGCGTGAGGCCTGGTAGAGAGATCTGGGGATGCTTTGGGGTGGGCTTTCCAAGGAACAGCCAAGGTTTGCTGCTGGGACGACGCTGGTCGGAGCTGGGGTGAGTTGTGTTGCCCTGTAACCCAGCAGGGCGGGAGCGTGAGGCCTGAAAGAGCTCAGCAGGGAGTAAGACTGTGTTGGAAAGCCTTAGAAGGGTTTGTTAGGAATTATGAAGGTTGTAAGCATTCGTAGAACCTCTGTGGCAGCCCACTGTATGCGGAGTTCTTAATAGGTTTTGATTCTCAGCCAAAGCCGGGTAATAGTCCCGGTATCTTAAATCAAAGTTTTCTTAGCTAAAGTCGGTAATGGCCCCGGTATCTTAAAACTTCAAAAAAAGGGATGGTTGGATGTTTATGGTTGCCAAGGGGGCCTTAGGAATGACTTAGGATTCTGCGGAATCCTAACAACTTATCTCAGACGGCTCTGTTCGATGCCAGAAGGACGTTGACCGGAGCTGGGGTGTTGCCTTGTAACCTGCTGAACAAGGTGTGAGGCCTGGTAGAGAGATCTGGGGATGCTTTGGGGTGGGCATTCCAAGGGACAACCAAGGGTTGCTGCTGGGACGACGCTGGCCGGAGCTGGGGTGAGTCGTTTTGCCTTGTAACCCAGCAGGGCGGGGGTGTGAGGCCTGAAAGAGTCCGGCAGGGAGTAAGACAGGGTGGAGAGTTTTAGAAAAGTTGCTAGGGATACACAGGGTTTTGAGCATTTGTAGGTCCTCTGTGGTGGTGTGTTTTTGCTGTGACCAGACCTTTCTCTTGATAGTTCTCAACAATTCTCAGAAGAAAAAAGAGAATAAGGAGAGGGGGAGAAGATGGTGGGTTATCACGCGTCCTACCAGTGAAGGGGCTAGCGGGTAGGATGGGAGTATGGTATAGCAGCAGCAGAGATGGTGGCTCCGCTGCAGTCAGTCTTGCCGGAAGGAGGTAAAGTGGATTGATGGGGGTTCTTCTGAGTCGTTTCTGAATCATGAAGTTGTCATAGACATGTCTGAAGTAACTATAATTCTCTGAGCCAAAGTCGGGTAATGGCCCCGGTATCTCAATTTTCAAATTCCATTCTTAGGCCAGTTGGATTTTTCTAGTAGGTTCCTAGCCTCATTTGCATGAAATTTTCTAACGAGTTTTCTGGAAAAAAAAAAAAAAAAAAAAAAGATAACCAAAAATCGGGATATTTCAGTTCTTGAACATACAATGCTTCAACGTCTGGGTGGGGTCAACCGCCTCCACTTTGTTCCTTCTACTGGTAGTAGGTCCAGCACAGACTCTGAGGGGGGCACCGGTACCACCCTGAATTCTCCCAGTGGTGGTATCCGTCGCTTGCAGGCTCAGCAAAATTCAAATTTAGGCCCGTACATGTAGCCTCGGGTGTACTGGTGGCTTAACTAATGTCCGAAGGACTTATGTTTGATTTTTGGGGCAACTACAGCGCAGTCACGAAAACAGTTTGAAAATGCACTTTGGGTGATCGCCCGAACATAACACACCCCCACGTGACCCCACCGGACCCGAAAGCTTTTTTTTTTTTTTTTTTTTTTTTAATGAGTTGCCGGGGCCATTACCCGGCTTCGGCTAAGAATCGTTTTTTGATGAAGAACTAAAAAATGAATACTATGGGCTTCGGCTAGGAATCTTTTTTTTGATGAAGAACTAAAGAATTGAATACTATGCTATATTAGCCATTCCAGCTTCCTAAACATAGAGTAACTCCTAGCCCTCCCTATACCGGGACATTACTACTCAAAGACAGTACTGACCGGGCCAACATCATCTATAGCTGACCTCTTCTCACCACCAAGACTATCCCCGACCCCATAGGGTGTCAAGGCGGTCCCCCACAATTCACCACTGGCTTACCTTCCTCCCTCGGCAAACCCCAGATCTCTCTACAAGGCCTCATACTCCTGTCGTTGCAGGTTACAGGGTAACACCCCAAATCTGGCCAGCGTCGTTCTGGCATCGGCAAACTGAGGGCACAGAACAGAGCAATGCTGCCGATGTCAGTCCGGTCACCACCATCTCTGAAATCGAATATCCTAATAAAGAAGAAGACCGAATGCTGCTCTAGCTTTCAGAACTCCGGAAGGCTTAATATACCGTGATTTGTCCAAGAAGCTTCCAAAAGTCACCGTGCAGTGAAACTTCCCCCTGTCAGCAAACCCCTGTTCCATGCTGCCTCCGCCGAGGAAAACCACCTCGGCCCCAACCTGGAACAGACCCCCTCCTCCTCCCCAATCCGCAAAGGCGTCCAATTCCCTCCTAGAGGATACCTTCGCCCTCCCCTTGTCCCTATCTGCCCCCGCCGGGTTGAAGGCGACCAACTCTCCCACCCCGGCGACCAACTCTCAATCTGAGTGGTGTATTGAGTGGAAGGGTTGAGTTTCCGTAACTCTGTTACGGGATGACGGAGGGGAAGATGTTGTACACTGCGATATTAATGCTCAAGGCATCTTCTTTTACTTTTTGGTTCCATTGTGTTTAATCTTTCTCAAGGACAAACCACAAATCTGCCCCACCCCCGACAGGGCAGCCACCTCCCACCATGCAGCGCCCCTGTAAAGTAAGGCTCCCCAATACCAACCCCCACCCTTCCCCCAAACATCCGAACCGTGACCACAAAAGCCCTATCCCGACTGAAGCACACCCATCAGATGAAGCGGCCAATTAACCTGGAAAAAAATACCATGGGACAGTGTATAGTTGAGTAAAAGTTTGTGATGGAAATCCCAGGATGGAAACACTCAAGAGAGTGAAAATGAAAAAGGAAATCATGATGAAAGTGCCGGAACAGTACCCTAAAACAAAGGGTTATCAGGAGAGTATTGGCGAGCAAGCTCACCTGCAGATGATATCGGTCATCACCATTAGGTCACTATCAAAGCACAGGTCGTTATTTTTAGGAGGTTGTAGCTGTGCTTGTCATCTAAGTATTGGTAATTGCTCGTCGTTCTAATCATCATTACATCTCTACCAGCGTCATCATCGCAGTGTTGTTCGTCATTATGACCATCTGTAGTATCACCATCATCATCATTATCATTCTCATCATCATCATCATCCTCATAAAAAAAATTCCTTATTAGTGGGATGTCACTGATACCATCTGCAGGCGAGCCTTCTCGCCAATATCATCCTTAAAATCTCCAGTCTTAGGGTACTGTCCTCGGTCACCCATCCAATCACAAGTCATCAATACCATCGTCGTCAGTACCACCATCTGTGGCAGTATCATCGATATCATTATCATCATCATACTATCATTTTTACCGGACCTGAACGCTAGCTTGCATACATCCAATATTTTCAGGCCTTTTGCCTGAAGCGCATTTTGAAACTCAAACCCTGACTGTGCCATAGTTTTCTCTTTATTTTTTTAATATGCACCATTTGGCACACTTCCAGAAATTTAACGCATGTCCCTTTTTTTTTTCTTTTTTTTTTTAATTTTAACAACCCGACCGGATGCTAGGTGTGCTGATATGAGCAGACACACCTAGCACCGTCGGGGAGGCTCCGTCTATTGGTGGGGAGCAACACCTGCTGGAAATCGGGTCCAGCGTCCCTTAGATACATCTTTGTGATGCAATGATTGTTGGGCATATGGCCATTAGAGTTCATGCCCCAGAGCTTCCTTCAATCCCTCAAGGCTGCATATGTTACCCTCCCAATTTGTAGAGCTCCTACTTCCTGCTGGCCTGGCCCCCCCCAGGATGGTGTCCGCTTTGCATTTATGTCTACACTCTGTCTATTGCTAGTGGTTGAACTCCTATCCCCGGTGTGTGCAGCCCCCCTTATTTTGTAGTCATTTCAAGACCTGTTTCTGAAACCCTTTGTACCCGTTAAACCTTGTACCCTC
>BFEA01000111.1:2361480-2375337 GCA_003427395.1 Chara braunii | reverse complement strand
GACTTCAACTGTTTTCCCGTTTTTTTTTTTCGTTTGTGTATTTCATTTTTTTTTTCTTCTTTCTTTTTTGATCGTGTGTCGTCCCTACAGAAGCGGGGCCCGGCCTTGGCGCTACGACCGGGCCTTCCCTTGGCCGACCAGCCTGAGGCTGCGGCGCGTATACGGGAAGGCCCGCGGCCGAACACTGAGCGAGGTACTGGTGGTTTAAAGCCCTTGACTACCGGGAAGCAGTAAGGACATTTGTCAAGGGCCCTGCTGTGTGTGGTGCATGTGTCCTCTCACACAGTCATAACCAGCAGCCCCCCCGTTGTTTACAGTTACATCTTCTATTCTTAAGAGATCTTTTCAACACCTGAAACCTTGAAACCTTGTCCTTTCTCAGGACCCATGCGTGCCACATTCTGATCCTTGCACCCGCGGCTGCAGGGGAGCACTATATATCTGATCTCCTTTTCTCCCATTAGACCTCGTATCTGTCCATTAATCATTTTTTCTTGTTTCTGCCCCCTGCCCGTCAGAGAAAGAGAGAGAGACAGAGAGAGAGAGAGAGAGAGAGAGAGAGAGAGAGAGAGAGAGAGAGAGAGAGATGACAGTGGTCAGATCTGAGATCCCGTCTTAGATCTGGTCCTGACTAGATCTCAGATCTGTTCTTACGCAGATCTGAATAACTTACACTGTTAACAGTTAATTTTTTTTTTACAGGATTCGAACCTATGACCCTCTGTACCCAAAACAAATGCGCTACCAGACTGCGCTACACCTTGTTATGTTCCATTGGTAATTCAACTAGCTGACGAACTAAGATTGGATTGACTGGAACTGGTAAACTCATTGTTGTAGGTTCAAATCCTACATTCCAGAAATTAAGCCATAATAAAAAAACAGAGTTTGATCCTGGCTCAGAATGAACGCTAGTGATATGCTTCATATGAATATGAATATGAATTAGAAAGTCTAACTTCGAAGTTCAAAGTTCTGTTTCTTTCTGATTTTCGGAGTCTTTTCTGAAGTGACTTGGGATTGGTCTGTTGAGATCTGGTTTCAACTTTCTAGTGTTGTGTGAGCCTTCGTGAATGTCTGTGACAGTATTGACTCTATTGAGCTGTGAAGTTTTTTTTTTTAAATAAAAGCTGGGAATCGGGCCCAGCGTCCCTCACAAAATTAGGCGGGGCCCTCGGCGGGCAAAGCATCACCGACCAAGCACATCGAGGGTACCACTAGATTTCACCCTGCAGCCAACTCCACAGAGAAATCCACAGCCCCTACCACTGAAAAATCAACGAAATTTATCATCAACAAGCCAGCGGCGACTGGGGATGGAGATGGGTTTATACGGAGATCTACAACATGCTGCGGACACTTGGCTTTTGGTTCTGCAGGATGGCCGGCGCCGTTTGCAGGAGACGTGCTTCTTCTATCTTCGGCAGCCCAAGATTGGTCAGGGGTCGATAAAGGGGCGATTTCAATGACTACAAGGAGAGAGGGCATGCCACAACGAGTGATGGAGGTACTTTGGGAATTAGAGGAGGGACCTGATCCGCATTGGGAACATCTCCTTGACGGGCAGAAGGCGGACGAGTTCATGCATCAATGCTATGAGCTCTATGAAGAGGGGGATAAATTGTCTGCTGAGTTGGCAACACGACAGGCTGGAGAGGCTAATGAACGAGAGTTGACAGCAAGGCCAATACGACTGTCGGTAGAGGGCGATGTATCGACATCCGGTTCATCGACAGTTCACACAACAGTTTCATCGGCGCTGACAGTGGATATGACGAAGGCATCGATAGCAAATACAGCAAATTCAACATCAACAACAACGGTAATTTCTTCATCTATATCAACAGCGCTCATGATGAAGACATCTTCAACATCAACGAGCAATCCAAATACAACAACAACAATGATAACTTCTTCATCTATATCAACAACGCTCATAACGAAGACATCGTCAACATCAACGATCAATCCAACGACAACAACGGTGCTATTAACGATGGCATCTGAAATTCAACTTCCAACAACATCTATCCATGCGACAGCCACTATGGCGAGTGCTACTCAGTCTCTTCCAATCCTCTCTTTGTGGGAGACTCTGCTGGGGCCGGAGGGTGGCCTGCTAGAGTCGAAGGGTAGCCGAGGGTTCTTTCTCGAAAGTTTTGCTGTGCATGGGAAGATGCCGACCTGGCGAGGCGCTGTGGGATGGCGTGCTGATGAGTTGTTCCCGTGGGATTGGGGGGCGGGAAGAGGGGCTGTGCTGTAGCAGAGGTGGCAACTGGGATTTTTTGGAATACCTATACCTTACCTACCCATTCCCTCTTTGAAAACTAACCACCCATACCCACTGTATAGATGGCCTGCCGGACCTTTATCCATCCTTACCTGCAAAAAAAAAAAAAGTGTACCTGTACCTGCCCTACCTGAATCCCTTCAGACTGTAACTGCCCATAACTGCCCATGGACTTTCTGTTTCAAAACTACCCATGGCCACCTACACCAAAACCTTTTGTTAACCACTTGTACCGTACCCAACCGATTTTTTTTTTCACCCCTACCCACCCSKACCCMCCCACAATTGTATGCACCCACCCATAACCATCCACACTTGTGACCCACCCTCCCCTAACCACCCCTAACTATCCCCAACCGGCCCTAACAGCCCCTAAATGTCCCCAACCGTCCCTAACCGCCACCCCTAACCGCCCTTAACCATCCGCATTTGTGACCCACCCTTCCCTAACTGTCCCCATCCGCCCCTAACCGCCCCTTATCGCCTCTAACCATCCCCAACCGCCCGTAACCGCCCCTAGCCGCCCCATATCCCCTCTAACTGCCCTCCGCGGAAGATTCATTCGATTTTGCTCATCCTATCGATGAAAGTAGTGTGAGGCCAGCCACGCGGTTGGAGACTTACATGTTTTCTCTCTCTCTCTCTCTCTCTCTCTCTCTCTCTCTCTCTCTCTCTCTCTCTCTCTCTTGGCCATGCAGCACACACAGAACGGTAGCGGGTACAACCACGAGGGGCAGACGATGGCCATGCAAGGACATGCACACACAGAAGGGCGGCGGGTATAACCATGACGGGCGGCCAATTTCCAAGGGGAACTCCCTGAGTCGAGGCTGGACCCTTCGAATTTCGAAAGTGACCAATTTGGAAGTTGGGAGGCTATTCCTGAAATATTTTCTCGCCGTTCGCGCCAGAAAAAAAAAATGTGCCTAAGAAAAAAACAGCTCCGCCGGTCTGCATATTTCCTGGGAAGAAGGAAAGGGGGGGAAGGGGGGGGAATGAAGATATTGCGTACGGTTACCCGGCAGAATTACTTACCCGCCAATATCCATCTGATTTGTTTTCTTCACCACCCTATAACGGCTGTACCCATGCTTTTCTTTTTCTTGGCCGCCCATACCTGCGTTTATCCCTTTTCACCGCCAATACCCGCCCATGCCTGTCCGTGATCTTCACCCAGTGCAACCGTGCCTGCCCTGAAATCCGCAAATAAAATTTATGCCCGCCCATACCGAAGGCCGCCTCCGGAAGGGTACCCGTACCTGCCCATAACCTGCCGGCTACAGTTGGGTACGGTCGGGTATGGGCAACGGTTACCCAGTTCCCACCTCTGGGCTGTAGCAAGGGGTTGGGAGGCGGTGCCTCTCCCCCTTCCCTTCATGAGTGTTAATTTCCCTTGATTGCTGAATTGAGTTCATTCACTGTGGGTCATATTCAATTAGGGTTTGTGACTGGGACCTGGGATGTGCTCGATTGCTTTGCCCTGCAATATCCCCCCCGAAATGTAGGGACTGATCATTGGTGGTTCAGTATAGTAGGGCAGAAGTTGATTGTCCATGGCGCTGAGTTAATCCTTCCCTCCTGGGGAAGCAATCAATGCTCAGCGCTCAAATCTTCATTCTTGTCGTACAGGGAAGCTGTCTCTATGGGAGCAGTGGACAAGGCTCTTCCAGCCCTAATGGGACGAGGCGAGTGTCTGCGGTGTATTCAAATTTACAATATGAGCCTTGGTCAGTGGGCCCTTGTTGTTAAAAAAAAAAAAAATAGTAAAATAAATAAATAAATAAATAAATAAAATATACTCACAATAGTCATGTGAACCCTGATTTAGTGACCCAAATTCCACCGACCATTAAGAAATCATGTGCAAAAAGGAACTACCGAAGAAAAAAGAATCAAAACCACAAAAAAGAAATGAGCGGTCAGCGCTGCGTGATCATGTCCACCATTCATCCGGAGTTATTACCAACCCCTGCCGATTGAGCTGTCAAGTTGTGAATAGTGAAAGACAGTAAGCTGTGGTTAGTACTGCTTATTACTAATGGTTTTTTTTTTTTTTCTTTCTTTCGGTCGGTCGGTCCGGACTGGTGTACCGGCCCGGACGGTCCAGGTCCGGTTCTGTCCAGTTGTCCGGTGCCTGTCCTGATTACCGGACGTCTGGAGCAGTCCAGACAAATGTCTGGGCGTCTGTCCAGACATGTCCGGGTCCAGGTCCGCGGTTGCCATGGTAATTATCATGGCCCCTGCACAAGGATGACACACATAAATCGAGAAATGGTCCAAAAATAAAAATAAAAAAATCGGATATCAAAGTTGCGTAGCGCAGAAAGCATTGCATGTCAGAGAGGATGCATCGAGCAACTTTTTTTTTTTTTTTTTTTTTTTTTCCGGAAATGGGAACAGAGCTCCAATCTATTCGTGGGGAGCAGCACGTGCTGGGAACCGGGCCCAGCGCCCCATATGAAGATTTTTATAGCCTCCTGATGAGTCGGTGAAACTCCGACGAAACAGTTTGTCACAGCCCCTCGTTTGTTGTCCTCTTCTCTCTCTCTGCCTACGGTTTACCGGGCAGTTCTGTGACGATATATATATATATATAATATTTGAATAATATTTCATATTTGCTCGCCTGAATTCTGGCCACGACTCCAGTCGGATACACTTCAGGAAGTGGGATGTGAAATGGGTTATTCCTTCTGCAGACGTTGAAGACACCAATGCTCAAGTTCACTACAAGAAAAGAGGTGACTTTTTTATGACATTTGCTCCACTGAATTTGCCCGTAGTTGCAGCCCGATGCATTCAGAAAGAAAAACGTGAAATGGGTCAACCTGTTGCTCCTCTGTTTGTCATTTCACATTTTGCTTCCACAGCGCGATCCTTCAAGCCCAGCTGGCGATTTCACCTTTTCTCTTTTTGCTTTTGTGGCCCCCAACTCTCGCCTGAAAGGGGCATTCAGCTGACACGGCAAAGTCCAACGGCGGCTGACAATGAACGTTCCTCCTTCTCTGGTTGTTTTAGGGCCTCGCCACACCAATGTCGAAAGGGGATTTGCGGCATTTGCATTTGCCACATTTTCTCCTCGCCACACAGCCTGTCGAAATCCAAGATGGGAAAATAATTCACAAGTTGTCAGTGAAAGTGTTTGGACACCTCTTTGGGAACGAGGCTCGTTCCCCAGCCTGCAACTTAGACATTCTCAACAGTCCTTCGCCGAGATNACAGTCCTTCGCCGAGATGTCGAGTTCGCCTCCGAGTTCGGTGAAGGAGACGGACGTTGGGAACGACCAATGCTGGTCCAATCCTCACGCCCATTTGTTGTCCTATCCTCAGCAAACTTCAACAGTGCTGTGTGCCGAAGAAGGGGGGGGGGTTGTGGAAAGACGGAACGCCAAAATTTTCCTGACATATGTCAAAAATCACCGTGTTATGACATGACATTCGTGTGGCGAGGCCCTCAGAAAAGCAATTTGAAACCGGACCTGGTCCAACGAACCTAGCTCAGTTGGTACACCCATGAGCTGTTGAAATACAGACCTGAGCTCAGAAGCGTGATGCCATCAACTTGAAGATGAAAAGAGTACAACAACTCTTAATTACCTACGGCCGGTCAGTTCAATGATGATATCCTTTTTTTTTTTTTTTTTTTTTTTTCTGTCTCATTTTTTTATTTTCTTTCAATGGTGATATCTCAGGGCTGTGGCCCTTTTAAAAAAGACGGGAAGGAAAAAAAAAAGCAAACAGGTGTAGAATCTTGAACGGAAACCCAAGTACTAACACTAAGGAAGATGAATAAAGAACATGACAAAAAAGCTATTTTCTTGCTCTAGTTGTCAATTTTCTCTTTAACAACAAAATAAGAACAAAAACAAAACTTGCATCATCATATCCCCAAAACATAGGGCCTGGCCCAGAACTGTGGCTAAGAGCCCTATTCTATCCCTTGTTGTTGTTGCTGTTTCCCCCCCCCCCCCCTACTCTGTCCCTTACCCTTCCAACAGCAAAAGTGGGTCAAGTCTAAAGAGTTTGCTCCTGAGGAGAACATCTCGAAGAAACTGTTGCATGCGCATAGAGCACCGTGGCCAGTCCTAGAAGTCAAGGGCGGAGATGATGGGCCATCCTGCACGATAGAGATCCCAGCACACCTCCATACATATCCAGTTTTCCATGCATCAAAGTTGTTACCTTGCACGACGAGTCAGCAATTTCCATCGAGGAGATCGATGATCCTGCGAGATATGGACGGAAGGTACGACATTGATCGCATAGTAGGTGAAGATGTATTCAGAACAGGAGGTAGAGGTCGTCCACAGAAACAGTACAAAGTCAGAATGTCTTACCAAGAGCCTGAAGACAATCGCTGGTTTACACGAACAGAACTTCTAGAGACTGCTCCCGACATAGTCCGTGCCTACGAAAGAGTGAAGAAGGGTAAATATCCTGTTGTGGATTGAATTATTCTCGGAGGACCTCGAATTTAGGCCGGCGGGAGTGAAACGGTTTTCACCTTTACGGTAGCAATTGCCGTTCCCAGGGCTCAATCCCCAGATCTCGCCCTCACCCGTGTACAATACTAGTTGACCTGTGTGAGCTTGAACCCGCGACCTGTGTCTTGAAAGTCTTCTGTTTGCGTGCTGTAGGTCGTGTGGTCGTCGGGTGTCGAACAGTAGGTCTGTAGATTAGGAGTCTTAGCAGTGGTAGAGGTCGTAGCTGCTACAGCACTGAAAGGTCAAGGTCGTAGCGGCTACTGTCCTGAAGGGTCAAGTCTGCAGTCTTCCGGAAGGTCCGGAAGCGACCTTTCGTAGGTCTTAGGAGGTAGACCGTACGCAAGTGGGCAAGTGGGCAGACTAACTCTGCCCAGTCAGCGGTACCCAGTCCCGGTCACACTTTGTCAAGTCAGCAAGTACCATGTGGGACTGTGTGCACCCCCGGCCCCGGGACCAAAGGCAGACCATTGACAATCCGAAGTATAAATCAACTTGAAGAGGAAGCGTCAAGTCATTCATTCATTCTTCCTGTGAGCCATGCGGAAGCGCTGCCCTACCGTCTTGTGCAAGGAGGTCTGCAGGTGCCCGTGGAGTAGAGGGCTGAGAGGAGGAAGATCGGCCATAGCCGATAGGGTGTTAGTACATAGGAGAGAGACGGCGGCCATAGCCGCCATGTCAGCAGTTAGTAGTGTTAGTGTGTGTGTGTAAAGAGGGAGAGTGTGTGTGTGTGTGTGCATGTGCGGAACATCCAGAAAGATCCTCGGTGTGTGTACGAATAAGTTGCTGAGAGTTTAAGTGTCGGCCATAGCCGAACAAGACAAGTTTGACTCTGAGTTGTGTTCTTGGCTTCATTACCTCTGAGCTTTGTGTGGGCGCAAGGCGTCAGATTGATCATCATCTGTTTGTACGCATGCTGAAAGTCGAAGTCATCAAGTCTGATTGCAAAAGAAGCATGAATACTACTTAGAAGACATACTACTGAAATTCTGGCTGCTGTGAAATGAAGCAACCAGTCCTGCAGATGGCTTGCTTTCCAAAGTTACAAAGGCATACCTACCTCCTCCTCCTCCTCCTCCTCCTCCTCCTCCTCCTCCTCCACATTCCAACCCCAACCGCCCCCCTCACTTCCCGTTTATCAATATCATGGCCCACCAGGGTGAGAATTCCAGGACAGGTATTCTCCGCAATCCACCTCCTCGCTTGCTGCTGCAATATTTTTCTAAGCGAACGATCCCCATGCATTGGGTTGTAACAAGTAGGTTATCTGCAGGAAACTGAAAGTACGGCCTCTAACATGCCCTACTACCCAGCGCCCGTCGAACTCTTTGGGATCTCAGAGACACTACGTGGTCATCGCGATCTGTCAGCAGAAGGGCGAGTCTCATAACGTAAATGTACTTCTGGGGTGACCGTCTCGCTGGTATGAGACACAACTATGCGGAAGTATGGAACACGGGGGAGATGGGAGAAATGATAGGCAGGGGGGTTCTTTCGCTGCTTTACAAAAAAGGTGACAAAATGAATATCCGAAACTACAGACCCATAACCTTGCTCACAGTAACCTACAAAATGCTGGACAAAGCATTGGCCAACAGAATGATCCCGGTGATGGAAGACATCATCCACCCCTCACAAACCGGCTTTATGCAAAACCGAAACATCCAGGAAAACATATTGCTGGTTCACGAAGTCCTTCAATTAGCCAGACACTCCCGCAAAAATGTAGCGATGGTGTTCATAGACTTCGAAGAGGCCTACGGCCACGTAGATTGGGAATTTCTGGGATGGCTGTCTACTGAAGATGAACTTCGGGCCGGTTTTCAGGCGCTGGATCCAAATCCTCCATCATAACGCCACCACCTGCATACAAATCAATGGCTCCTTGGTCCCCCCAATACAGTTAGAAAGGTCGGTTCGACAAGGAGACCTCATAGCACCATTCCTCTTTCTGATCATCATGGAAGCACTATCAGCAAACCTCCGTGCAAGCAAAGACATCACCAGGATTAAAATAACCAATATCCCGGAGGACGCAGTCCCGGTCTGTTCCTTGTTTGCGGACGACCTGACGGTCATGGTGGAGGCCACTGCGCACAATCTAGAGGAAATCCAGAATGATGGACAAGTTCTCCTTGGTCTCCGACATGACAATTAACTGGGGAAATAAAACGCAAGGATGGTGGATCCATTATCAAGGCGGACGCCCCCCAGAGACCCCCAGAGTTTCTTGGCTTCCCCTAGAAGCCCCGCTGAGAGTCCTGGGGGTGTCATTAACAGCAACCGCTTGCCCTCAAACTAACGATGAATGGATTAGCTCCCCCACCCTGACTAAACTAAACAATTGGCGAAACAAGACCACATCTTTTTTTGGCAGGGCATTGGTGATAAACAATGTGGTCTTTGCCTCGCTTTGGTACAAGTCACTGGTGTGGCCATTGAGTAAGGAGGCCCTGCGCACACTCAAAGCCAAAGTGGCAGTCTTTTTATGGCGAGGGGACGGAGAGCTAACAAATGTGATAAGTAGGGTGGCGTGGGATTCGATCATACAGCCCAAAGCCGCAGGGGGTTTAGGGATAATCGACCCTACAACTCAAACTACAGCGCTTCGACTTCAATGGGTCAAGAAGCTGATCTTGGATAAAGACAGCCCCTGGAAGCCCTTGGCCTTAGAACACGTGTCCCGCATAGCCCCTCAGGCCCCCTCGGGGGTGCACCCCCTAACCTGGCTGGAGGACCGCTACTGGGCTATTCCACGGAAATGGCCACGTAGACAGGGGGAGCCCAGAGAACACACAAATGACTTTTGGTTGTCGCTTCTGCAAAGCTGGCGAAAACTCCCCCTCCCAAACAAGGATGAACCGAACCGATGGGAGGAGGTACTTCGTCAACCCCTCTTCGGAAACCGCTGGGTTACTGACAGAAACAGCCAGGTAATGTGCAGCTCGGCAGCCCCATGGAAAACCTGGGTGAAAAACGGGGTCACCCGTGTAAAAGACATCTGGGACTGCAACCGAAGTAGCTGGAAAACACCTGATGAACTGCACAACACAGTGCGGTACTGCCATCATGTTGATCATAGTCTAGACATAATTATAGAGGCAGTACCGCTATCCTGGTACTGAATACTGAGAAGGGGTCCAGCACTGCGGGAAGGGGACTGGGTGGCAATCAGAGGGATCACTGATCAGGTGGGAAAGGTTCATGCAATCAGAACTCACGACGTCCTAGTCGAAAGGTACACAATCGCCAGATCACGAAGGCTGCAAGGGAACCGGGCCCCCTTTACCTGACAGAATAAGGAAGACATCTTCCGCATTCGAGTCCTTGGGGAGGGGGAGAAAGCCTGCGCATTCCAACCTGACACCGAGATTCATGACCTCCCCCTTGACCCTCTTGAATGGAAATGGAAACCTGCGGGACGCAAAGCCAACCCTGCTACTGAAATTAGCCTCCAGAAGCTGATGGTAAAATCTACATACAAAATGCTCAGACCCAAACGTCATCTGAAAGACAGAATAATTGACAGATGGGCAAAACACTTACAAGTAGATCGTTCCCTCCTGACGCCGATATCTTGGTTCCAGGGGCGAAAAGAGAAACTAGCAAAGATCACCTCCTTACAGTGGCAGATCGCACACCGATGTCTGCCAACAATGGATTGGTTGATTGATCACACAAATCTGGAACAAAAAGGCCAAGCTCTCCCTTGGTGTGCGCGGTGCCTGAGAGCCTTTCCTCCACAAAACAATGCAGAAACAATTGAACATATATTTATGCAATGTCGAACTGCGCAACTCACATGGTGTTGGTGGGACAAAATCTGGAGAAAAATGGTCCCTGACACTCCATGGCCCTGGACCTGGAGGGCGATACTGCTGGGCCATTGGCCCCAGGCCCAAGAGGAGTCCATGTTCACTGAAAATATGTTTAATCTGGGCCGTAGAGCGGTGCTTTGGGGACTTTGGTGGCAACGCTGCCTCCTAGCCAGAGAAAGTGTACAGGTAGACGGCGCTGAGGTAACAGAGCAGATCCAGCAACAGTTCCAGATGGAACTAATGAGAAGATGGCAAGCTTCAAAACGCCAGCTGGACTACTTTCAGATGAACAAAGACATAAAGAAGGCAATCCCGTCCTTCCAAAGAGACTGGTTAGGAGGGGAGGGACGTGGATGGGTAGCGAGGATCGAGTGGGACGGCAACAAGGAAGATCAGCAGCACCTGGAGTTGGTAGAATGTAGAAATTACCGTTTGATCTTCAACGAGTGGACAACTATCAAACCATCCTTCCCCCTTTGCCCACCGTCGGACTTCCCAGACCCTTTCCCTCCTCACTCGCTCTTGCTGATCACAGCATTTGACTGAAGAAGGGTCTCAATGGGATCCTTCGGATCACCCCGAATCACCCTGTTCCCGGCTGGCAAGGTCCTGACACAGTTTGAGGGGAGGGCCGGGAACCCCCTGGATCCCTCGGATCCCAGGGAAATCAAGACCGGTAGGATCAACTCTACAATTGGGTGACAATGGCGTCTTAGAGGTATTTCAGAAGGTATACCTGCTCAGTAAATCCCCTAGAGAGAGGCCAATCAATGCTGGCAGGTTTCAGAGGTAGACCTGCTCAGTAAATCCCCTGGAGACAGGGCAATCAATGCTGAACAAGGTATTCGTGAAAACTGGACTTGAAAAATAGTCCAGTTTGCAAATATGCAATTATTTTTCCTGAAAAAATAATTTTCCATTGGCCAATATAGTTGAAATAATCGACTGGTTTTTTCTTCTTAAAAAATAATTATTTTAAAATTCGAAAAGGCCATGCAGTAGAGGCTTCCAAGAAAAAATATTTTTCGCCAAGTCCACTTTGTTTTCAGCTTTGCACTTGACATTTCTGCTCGTCTCACTGTATGTACCCGATCTCTTAAATCAGACACTAGGATATTCTGGCACAACAGGTATAGCTCCCAACAATGGACAGGAGCGGCTAGAGGAGGAGCTACTAGAGGGAGGTGCTTATATTACTATGCCTAGTGTTGAACCTCCCTCATTTTGTCCCAGGGCTATCCGCAGATGGATGGATGGACAGACAGATAAACAAACACTCACAAACAGACAGACAAATAAACAGACAGACAGAAACCTCTCAACTTTAAAATGTAAAATACGTAGATCACCTGATCCCTTTCCGTTTTCAAATTAAGAACTCACAAGCCCCTTTCGAACTTCAAAATGTAAAACTCACTGATGCCTTTCCAACTTCTACATAGACAGTCCGCAAACCCTTCTTCGTTTTTTTTTTTTTCCCCCTTAAACCACCAGTACTTGGCTCAGCTATTGATGTCAAGCCTAAAAACACCCTACGCGCCACATTTTGCCGAGCCTGAAAAGAAGAGGCACGAGCACATGGAAAAAGGGGGAGGTACCGGTACCGCCCTGTATGAAACATGCGTGCTGCACCTCCTGCCAGCATACGGGATACAAAAGGATATGTTTTCACTCCTGAAAAAGGGGAAAAAAAACAAGTTAAAAAAAAAAGTTGTCGTGCCCCCATTTTCCTTCCTCCACCTGGCAGGCACGTAATCCACAAGCTCGAATGGGACTCCCCGGTCTAATTTTGAAGCTATGTCGGCCAGATGCATCCAACCCTGAATCTGCACCATATACATCGCTCTAGACGTTGTGGCACTGTTGGCCCTGCACTTTTCAGTCCCTCTGCCTTGTGGCAGAGGGATTCGTAATAGCCCTCTCTGGCCTTTACGGTGCACCACCTGTCACAGGGTGCCCAAATCACGCAGGCAGGCAAGCCGACCGCGATGTGAGAGGCAGGAAGGCAGGCGGGCGGGTCGGCGGGCAGGCAGTCAAGCAGGCGGGCGGGCCGGCGAGCAGGCCGGCGGGCAGGCAGGCAGGCAGGTGACAGGCAGGCAGGCAGGCAGGCAGGCGGGCAGGCAGGCGGGCGGGCAGGCAGACTGAATGACAGTTGGTTTGAAAATTGGGCCGATAAAATTATCAGTCCGGTTAAACCACCAGTCCCCCCACATTGAAAATCGGAGGGACCAGTAGGGACCAGTAGCACATGCTGCCGGTAGGACTGGGTAGAGAACCGGCTCGATCAATTAAACAATCAATCAGTCGATCAATCAATCAATTAGCCAATCAATCAATCAGTCAAAACCGGACCTGGTTTTGCATGTCACCCCCCCCCGCCTTCTGCCCTCGCCACAATTGTCGCCCCTCTCTCCACCGCCTTTCGCCCTCGCTGCAGCTGCAGCCCCACCCCCACCACCTTCCACCCTCACTGCGGTTGCCTCCGCCCCCATTTTTCGCCTTCCGTCTCCGCCCGACGCCGCTTTCCGCCTCCGCTCGACGCCGTCTTCCGCCTCTGCTCGACGCCGCCTTCCGCCTCCGCTCGACGCTGCCCCGCCTCGCCACAGATGCCGTCCCTCCATCTTCCACCTCATCACCGTCTGCACCTTCCCTTTTCCTGTTGATTGGTTGATTGATTGATTGATTGATTGATTGATTGATTGATCAATTGCTTGATTGATTGATTGACGAAATGTCTAACAATGTCTGTTGATTAAATGGCCATGGCTGACAATGTGCATGTCCGCAGTTGATTACGAAATCGGATAGATAAAATTATCGGTCCGGTTTTGTACATTTGGCAAAACCGGACCGATAATGTGCATGTCCACAGTTCGTTACAAATTCGAATAGATAAAATTATCTATCCGGTTATGTATGTTTGGCAAAACCGGCCTGAGAATGTGCATGTCCACAGTTGGTTACAAAATGGGATAGATAAAATTATCTATCCGGTTTTGCATGTTTGGCAAAACCAGGCTGATACAATTATCGGTCTAGTTTTGCACAATTGGCAAAACTGATCCGGTTTTGTATGTTTGGCAAAATTGGACCGGTCCAGTTTTGCATGTTGGACAAAACCGAACCAGTACTCCACTCTGCGGCATGTTCCCCCCCTTTTCCACCATCGCCACGACTTCCTTTCCTCCTCTCACCCCCCACCGTCTTCAACCCTCGCCACGGCTGCCTCTCCCCATCTTTCGCCTTGCCCCCACCTTCCGCCTCAGCC
>BFEA01000111.1:2347190-2358364 GCA_003427395.1 Chara braunii | reverse complement strand
ATGGTGATGCGAGGACGGGTTCTTGGCTGCGTTTTCGCCTACTGCAAAAATAAAACCTATAAATTGGCTATAATATTATCGGTTTTATTTTTACAGTATGCGTAAAAGGCCCACTTTCATTGTCCTCCCGCTTTCCCCATGTCCACCCTGCCTTCCCCTTCGCCACGCGTTCTGCCCAGACCTCCCCGCCTTTCCCACCTCGCAACTTCCGTGCACCTGTTGAAAACTTCCTGGTTGATGGGGAGGCGGAGCCAGATAGGGATTGAACCCACGACCTCCTGAATGCAACTTGTGTGCCTTACCAACTACGCTAGGCCCGCAGACCGTTGGTAAAGAATTTTGATATGACCCTGAGGCAAAAGTTGTTCAGTTTGTTTTCTACCTAGGCTACCAGAGTGGCCCGGGGTCACTTGCCCGGCCAGGCCAAAAACATTGTAAAACATAAAAGTAAAAACATATTTTTAAAATTTATTTTGTATTTTAGATTTGGTAAAGAATTTGGATGTGACCCTCGGGCAAAAGTTGTTCAGTTTATTTTTCTTCATAACGTAGTTTTTTTTCGGAGTTTGTTTGTTTCCTTTTTTTTTTTTTTTTGCTGGGACCTTCCTTGGTCCTTGCACGCACTAGCCACCCAGGACCTGGGCGGCCTCGCTGGTAGCCTAATTTTCTACATAATTACATTTTTTCAGAGTTTTTGGATTGTTTTTGTTTTTTGGGGGGATAGGGGGGGCGGGGGAATTGTAGGCGGGTAGGCGGTAGTTTTTGCACTTTAAATTTGGTAATGAATTTTGATGTGACTGTTTTTACATTATATTATCAGTCATATTATAGGGCGGAATTGTAGGGGGGATTGTTTCTACATAATATTATCAGTCATATTATCAGAATGGCCTAAGGCCACTTGCCTGACCGGAAAAAAAAATAATAATAAAAAAAAAAAAATGATTTTGCATTTTAAATTTGGTAATGAATTTTGATGTGACTATGAGGCAAATGTTGTTCAGTTGATTTTTTTGCGTAATAGTTTTTTTAATGGAGTTTTTTATACATCATTTTTTTTTGTTGGGAACTTTTTTGGTTCTTGCACAGCCAGGCCCCCTTGACAAACAAGGTGACCCAGGTGGACCGACATGCAGCCTACTATTTTTGCACTTCGCGAAAACGACGAGAAAAAGAAAGCCTTCCTCCCTCCTATCMCCCCGTCCACGCCACTCTCCTTCCACCGGCTACGCAGTTCCCCTTCGGCCCCGCCTTTCCCCTCACCGTGAAGGCCCGCCATCGATCCCCTCCTGCCGGACAAACTATCTAGTAGTTGATGGCTTGCAGCAGATGGATGCTTCCAGTGTCCATTATATTGTGGTCATCTGATTGTGTATCTGGATTCGAACTTCGGTCTGATTCATATTTCAAGTTTTTTCAACAGTTCCTGGGTGTACCAACTGAGCTAGGCCTCTTGGTATACTTCCAGTGTCCATCATATCCACCTAGCCTAGGGTGTCTATATTCTAGCCCCCTCGTCCATCCAATATCTTTTTTTTTTTTTTTTTTTTTAACATCATTGATGAGGAGTAGAGGGGATGCTGATATGAGCAGACACCCCCTCTACCCTCCCTGCTTGATGGATGGCTCCATTCCATTGGTGGGGAGCTGCACCTGCTGGGAAACGGGTCTAGCGTCCCTTACATCATAATCACTGAAAAGACAAGGAGCAACACATGCTGGGAACCGGGCCCAGCGTCCCTTCTGATCAGATATGAACAGATATGAGCAAGAAAGAATAAGCGGATTTAACTCGTGCGCCTCTTCACCCTGAACGGGCGCTAGATATGCTTTACCTCCTAGCTTTTTACCAGAGTGCCCCTGCTGGAAATCGGGCCCAGCGTCCCTTTACATCATCCATAGGGAACAAATTCTAGAATTGAGGTTGAAAGGATCAAGGAATGCTAGGGACTATTGTGCCTCTTCACCCTGATCGGGCGCCTGATATGCCTTTACACATAGCACTGTTAACACTCCCCTTCTGTTTATCATGAAATGTGACTGGGATCCACAGTTAAAATTCAGACTGAGACTCAGGTGACTCATACCCATACCATGATCAAGGAACTATAGCCGACTTTGATGGAGGAAAAGGATCAGGAAACTTAGAGAGGGGGCTAAGAGGAATGGAGAGATCAATGTTACTCCAGTCATTAAAATATAAGTGGTAATTTCTTGGAAGTTCCTCAAGAGCTACCTCACACACTCCATTCCATTTAACCTGCCCAATTGTACCGCCTTGTTCCCCTCCAAGCCAGTTTAGATTGAACGTTTTGATGTGCTGTTTGATTTCTTTTTCTACTGTCAAGGTTTTCCTTCTTCTTCCTTCCTCTTTTTTTATTTTTATTTTTTAAATTTGGACTATTTCTCGATATATGCGTGTCATCCTTGCGCAGGGGTCATGCTAATCTTCTCTGTATCGTTCCAATTTTAACAGATGTACCGAAGGACTCTACTGTCAAGGTTTAAGTTTTTTTTTTAATGTTTCCCATTTCGAATTTATCTCTAATTGAATTTGTTGTTTGATGGAATCCGTGAACTCAGGCCCATCAAGACGGGCATCTTCCATTTCAAATATGCACCTGCGCTACCATATGGCCCAGAAAAGAGCTCTTCTCCCGATCGTGAATAGGTTTGTTGTGAAGTTATCTTCACATGATGGGGGCCATGCTTCCAGGAGGAAAGCTTTCCAGTTCCATGGTCATGGTAGGGTGGTTTCAATCTGGTTCCAGATTCTATCTTACCATCGCTATAACCAAACTGCCCCTGGACACTGTAAAAATATGTGTTCTATTGTTTCCGGAATCAATTTGGATGGGAAGGCAGATTTACAGAACTTACACCAGGGAAGGGCTATCCCCCTTTGTTCTGGGGTAGTTCTATCAATGATCCAGTCATTGGTTGGCAAACATCGGTGAGTGATCTGCCATTGAAGGGATGCCATTTTAGTTGGTTTGGATTTGATGAAATGAAACCATTTGATTGAGTGAAATTCCTCTTTGTTCACATTTAAGTGTCTCATCCATCGCTCTTCTATTTTTTCCTTTAAATTTATCTTTGGGCGCAGCATCCTATATGTTGATTTTACTAACAGCGTGTGAAGAGTCCTGGTATGGGAGCGTCCTGAGTATACCTTGGATGACCAAGACCAACTAACAGGATCCAGCGGGAGGTGAGAAATAGGAGTATCTGGTTTATAGGCCAACCACCTATCTTGGATCATCAATACCCTGATCCTGAATAATTTGTCTTTTTGAAATAAACCGGTACTCTGATATGGGGTGGATCTAAGAAACCCATCCTCCCCTAAATCATAGATTGTCATTAATACATCACCATTATGGCAAAGCGCATTAATCTTACCTACCACATCTGGTTGATCGTGAATGGAGACCCAATCATTAGGAATAAGGGTAGGACCTTTTCTCAATATCCTGACCCAATCTAATGGGATTATATCAATTATATGCTTCAATGCTTCCTTTTGATGGTGACAGTATCTTAACCTATCATTAAGGTTTGGGAGGTCGATCCAATCTTGATTCTCCTTTCTCCAGGTGTCTCTGATGCGTGTGACTCCTCTTCTAATCCAACCTTTCCAAGGAGAGTCCGTGCAGTGTAAGGTGCAACCCTGAGAGGAGCTGATAAGTGCATTGTAGTGATTGTTGGCATACTTCTTCCCATCTCTCTGGTGTTACTTTATCTGGAATGGGTAGTTTTCTCCATGTTTTGAGTAGGTCAGTCCAGAAGGGGTCTCTAGACAGGTCAGTCCTTGCTGCCTGGCGGTCAAATAGGTTCATATCTTGAGATTCTGACAGGGACGCCCTTGGGATTGGCCAGGCGCGATTTTCCAGCTACATTAGAGGGTCAACCTCATCTGGGGTGGAAGGGGCGAGTCGTCTAATTTGTTCGCAAGCCAGATTTTTCCATGGAGTTTGGGGATTGAGTAGTAAACGCTTTATCCATTGAATTGAAAGTGCCTTCGCTTGGATGGTAGGGTCAATTATGCCTAGGCCGCCTTTAGATTTAGGTTGGATTAATGATTGTCATGCCACTCTACTGATAACATTTTTGGTTTTATGATTACTCCTCCAAAGGTATGCCACCAGCTGCCTCTGCAAGATCTTAATAAAAAAGTTATCAAGGGCCCAGACCGCGGATTTGTACCAAATAGAGGCGAGGACCACATTGTTAATCGCTAGCGCTCTACCTATCAACGAGGTGTGTTTATCTTTCCATAGTTCAAGTTTTGAGAGTGCATGTTTCAAAATTCCTTCGCTATTGGATGCTGGCTTGCCAAGAGCTGAAAGTAAGATCCCAAGAACCCTTACTGGCGAATCAAGCGGGAGCCATTTGATCATTGGTCGCTCTGGAGGCCTAACTCCTTGATAGTGCATCCACCAGCCTAAGGTTTTGTTACCCCAGTTAATCCTCATGACCGACAATTTACAAAATAGATCCATTATCCTTTGTATTGCCTCTAGGTTTTCATGTGAGGCATCAACCATGAGAGATAGGTCATCTGCGAAGAGAGAACATACCGGAATGGCGGCCTCTGGTATAGATGTAAATTGGATGCGTTTGATATCTTTATGATGACGAACGTTAGCTGCCAGTGCTTCCATAATGATTACAAAGAGGAGCGGGGCAATGGGGTCTCCTTGCCTGACCGATCTTTTTAGCATTATAGAAGGAGCTACATTCCCATTGACCATGACTCTCGTAGATGCATTCTCATGTAATATTTTAATCCACCTCCCGAAGTTTGGTCCAAAATTAAACTTGTCAAGACATTTGTCCAAAAAGAGTCAATCCACATGGTCGTATGCTTTCTCAAAATCTATAAAGATGAAGGCAACATTATGCTTAGATTGACGAGAAAGTTTGACGAATTCATTCATGAGAAGGATGTTGTCCTCAATATTCCTTCCTTGGATAAAGCCTGTCTGGGCTGGATGGATTATATCTACTATATATTTATTAAGACGAATAGTGAGGGCTTTTGAGATGAGTTTATAGACAACTGAAAGGAGGGTGATGAGACGATAGTTACAAATATTACATTTATCACCTTTTTTGTATAGAAGCGTAAGGACCCCTTGCCCCACTATTTCTCCTAGCCGGCCAGAGGCCCAAACATCCTGATAGAAGCTGATTAAGTCCTGAGCAATGAAATCCCAAAGAGTTTCCCAAAATTTCTTTGGAAATCCATCTATACCTGGGATTTTCTCTTCTTCCATAAGCATCAGGGCAGTCCATATCTCATCCTTTGTTAGCGGTACTTCTAATAGGTCTCTTTGGGAATCAGAAAGCGATTTATTCAATGGTTTTAAGAAATCATCAATATCCTTAATTCTTTGGCTAGCAGGAGAGGTTGCTGTTTCTGAAAGGAGGAGGGATTTTTTTAAATCCCTCACAATTCTGGTACATTATACCCTTGATGTTGCTAGTTGTTCATTTTGTCGTTGAGGGTGAGCAAGGGCTTCAATTACTGTCCTCCCTGTCCTAGCTCGAGCCATAGCAAAGAACCTGGCATCCATTCCTCCTTTAGTAGCGGTTTGGCGAAGCTTACCTCTAATCCGGGCTCCATGCCATCTATACTCCATGAGAGAAAGGATGCGCTCTTCTAATTCCTGAATTTCTTGAGCAACTGACTCATTTTCGTCGTCATTATTCAAAGTAGTTTCCTGTGATTACAACTTATGAATACGTTGGTAGATTCTTGATTCATTGGAATGGTGCTCAGCTGCTAAGAGTTTCGAATATTCATTGCATTTACGGCCTAGGAAGAAAAGACCGTTGTTAAACCAAGTTATAATATCGTGAATGAGGGTCTTCTGTTGGCGCCAATAGTTCCAGACATCTTTGAGGTAGGTCATGAATCTTTCTAATTTTAGAAGGGATGTGTTTAGCTTGTAATAGCCTCTACCTTGATCTGACTTTTTGGAGAAAGATAGGAGGACAGTGCACATAGCATGGTCCAGACCGGGTAGAGGGCTCTTAGGAAAGATTTCAACTATTTGCACCGCACCTGCTAACTCTTCAGAAATGAGAATCAAGTCAATTCGTGATTTTGACGTTGTTTTTGACTGATTTTTTTTTTAACATGAAAAGGTGCGAAGTGTAGGGTTTAATCTTCTAAAAGAGTCAAAAAGGTTAAAAGATTTGGTAATACTAGTCATCATTGCTTCATCTGCTGCTACGTAATTTGGACATGGGTCTGGGATACGCCACCGATCTAATGAGCGGTCGGGAGCAGCATTAAAATCCCCGGCAATTATGATCGGAATACCCACAGGTAGCTTGGGAATTAGGGACCCAAAGAAGCGTTGACGATTACCTGCTTTATTTGGCCCATACACACACAAGACTATTACAATCTCTAGATCTAACATCGCCAGGATGTATTCCTATCTTCCTTCCTCTTTATCGACTTCCCTGTAAATTAGGTCTACTTTGGACCCCAGCGAGATCCAAATTGCTACTCCTGCACTTCCTAGGCGAGGAGCGTGCGCCCGGAAGGCTGTGTGGGGCCAGATCTGTTTATGACAATGATTATGGGAGGCCGTATCCATTAAATGAGTTTCCTGAACACAAATGACATCAGGCCATTCCTTACCTCCTATTTCTTTTAGCTGATCATAGATAGCTTGTTTTTTTTTCAAATTTTGCAAAGGTCAGACCATTAACGTTTAATTATCTAAGATCTAAATTTGTCTGCCTTTTAGTGGATTTCAACAATCTATCCCTATTGTATAGGGCATCAATTATTTGGTACTTATCCATCTTAAAGGAAGGAGAACTATCCAACGATCAACTAAAATATAATTAGAGGATTAAGTATTTATAGTGTTATGCAGATCTAGCCACTGGCCAAGGTCTAGCAGGCCCCCTGGTGCTAAAACCTGTTGGCTCAGGAGACGTACCAATAGTGGTCCTACATCTGTTTCAGACCAGAAACAACTGGCTTTGATCTTCATTAGCTGCAGCTCCATAAGGAGATCCTGAGTGAGCCATTTTAGGTTGGTCTTCTTTCCGGCTTCATATTTTAGGAAAACATTCCATTTCGCTAGACGTTTCTCGCCTCCAGTTATAAATAATGATGCTATGCTTCCGGCGGGGAGGACATTTTTGATAGACCGAGTTACTTCAAGCCTAATATGGGGTTCCCCTACTTCACGACCAGCCTCAGTGGAGAGGGAGAGGAAGGGGGATGTGGTTCCCATAACAGTTACTTCACCGTGAGTTGCTTCTTGCGGTACGGATAAACCAACTTCCCAATTGTCGTCTTTCCATCTGACTGGTAACAGAACTATCCCAGTCTTTGCCGGGAGTAATACTCCTTGACCTTTCAGCAGACGTTGCTTTGGCCTCTGCCTCTTCGAAGTAAGTTCAGACTCAGGGGATGAAGGCAGAGGGTGAGGGAGTGACACGTCACAGGACCTAAGATAATGGTCCTCTGGGAGATCTTCTGTAAGGTCTACAATCTGTGAGGTCTGTTGATCCGTCAGAGGGTCCATATGCTCCCTTTTCGCCTGAGAGGAGTTGAATACCACTATTTCCTGATTCGTTCCTTTACTGGGTTCCTTAAGTATATGACCACTGTTATCAGCTTAAGTGAGTTCAGTTACCCCACCTGTGTGATCAAAGTTATATGGCACAACAGATTCTATTGGCTGGGAACTAATCACAGCAACTGAGAGGAGGCACTTATTTTCTCCTCGTATGTGACTATTGTGATCTGGTTCAACAAAATTTGTTACCCCTTTTGCATAACCAGTGTTCTCTGGCTCAGCCGAATCTGTTGGATGGATATTAGTCACCACAGTTGGGAGGAGGCACTCGATTTCCTCATGCATGTTGATTGCTTCACTGTCATTATTCCTTTCCTCAGCAGCCAGGGGGAGGCACTTAGTTTCCACATGCACGTTCATTTCTACACTATCGTTTCCCCCCCCATCATTGCCAATATTAGATAGCCTGGGTTGACTGTATGCTATTTCAGGGGGACGTGAGAGTTGCTCATTTTGAGCTGTTGACGAGAGGACTGAGTGTGGGATCCCGGATCCCGGATCCCACTCTAATAGACCTTGGCCGTGTTTTCCGGAAACAACAGACTGAGATTGACGATTAATAAATAAATTTGTTTTTTCCCCGGTGACGTCTGAAATAATTTCCTTAAATATGGACATGATTCCATTCCTTGCTGTATTGTGCAAAATCTTCGATGGAAGTCGTTTTAAATCCCCCGGCTCCTCCCTTGATACTTGTGACTCTTCCAAACTTGGATGGAGGGAGCCTGATTAATTGGAAGGCAAAAAACCTTCGGATTTACCATCCCCCACGCTTTGCACTGTGTCCTGAGAGATATGACTATTATTGAAAGGACTCAACTTAGCTTGCCGAGATTCGAGTTGCTCCATAATTTGGTCCTCTTCTTGCTGTTTTCCACGCTTGGCTTGTTGTTGGGACTGCTTAGGCAGTGATACCGTGGGTGAATCATTAACTTGTACAAGTTGTTGGGGCCGTATGGGTTGTGCCTCTTGTGAATCATCTCCTACCGAGTCCAGTGGCAGAAATCGATTATGTACGTTCAACAGCATATGAGTATCTCTCGGTTCCTTCAACTTGAACTTGGAGGAGACAATCGAGAGCAGTTTGATGCTAATATCTTCCCACAATACACCTGTAGAAGGTCCTTGCATTAAGAAGGAAGTCAAACTTTCGTTGTTCATCAGTAGCATCATCAACTCATTGAAGATGTGAGGCCAGTGATTAGTGGACTGAGTCGGATGCTATTCTTCGAGATTATATAGAATCCAGTTTGCGATTTTGTAGACGATTGAATTCAAGTCCATTGTTACCGAGGAAGTGTTGCATGTGGCAGGATTCAACAGCGGGGGAGGAACACAGGAATGGGGGATTTCTATATCCATCGGTTCAGACTCAAATGCGTCCTTAAAAAGATCCACCTCCATAGGGACTGTGCCATTCTCTGCATTGGACCCTCCCCCCTTTTTCTGGGTTCTCTTCCCGCTCTTCCTCCTGTCCTTTGCTACTTGTTTCTTTGGTGATCTCAGAATCTAGTCGCTGGGAGGGAGGAGCAACATCCGGACCTTTCTTCTTAACCTCCCTCCATTCATAAATTTTACTGTTCTTGGGAATGTAGTCCCTAACTTTAGGACCCAGAGAGAATCCCGTGGCTGACGATGAAAGGGAGGAGGGACTGACTTTCTGTTTCTGATTCTGAGAATAACCATTCTTTCCTCCCTTATTTCTTCCTTCAGTCCCCATTTGCTGACTGTTCTCTCCTCCCATATTTGGGGCATCATGCTCTTTACTCCCATTCTTCTTTGATCGTGTGTTCAGTGATTTTGCAGTTGCTGTTTGCTTGTTGGGTTGGCCGTGTGCCTGCACAGGTGACTGTTGAGGAGGGATCCAGTCCATGGGGGAACGGGGTGTTTTATGAAAATCACTCCTTCCTTCCCATACCCAGCTCATCTGCTGTCCAGCGGGATTCACATCTTCCCTATAGACTCATCCTTCATGTCCCGGTACTATCGCAATCCATCTGTTGGGTCTCTACGGGTCCCTTTTGAGGCGCAGATCTGGGTAAATTGCGCGTTGGGGATGGTGTGAACAAGCGTAATCAATGTGGAGATGACCATAGGCCTTGCATTTAAAGTACCACGGCCTGAACTTATGAGCAGTATGAATCTGAAAGACTCGCCCTCCCATCTTAAACGGGACTATATCGTCGAGGGAGAAAACTTGATCTTTAGGGAGGTCAAGGGCTAGCATCAAATAATCATCCCTCTTGGCGACATAGGAGGGCAGCGGATTAATGAAATCCACTATCCGGTATTGCTGGCCGAAGTCATGAATGAATGCAGCCTGAATTTCAATGGGGTTGTGTCTCAATTCAACCCAGTAATAATCCCTCATCATTTGTTCCCTCATTTCTTCTGGGCCAATTTTCTTTGGTAACCAGGGATAAATCCTGACCTCAGAGCGATCTCAAAACAACTCTTTTCATGCATCCATTCTCACCTTGTCTTTGTCAAACAAACTCAGAATCGTGAATACCGTTGGAGTGATTGGCTGAATTAGGAAGAAATTCATAACCCCATCTGGTCTCTCTCGCAGTGATTCTAGCTTCTTGCAAATGAACTTAATCTTATCGTTGACCGATCGGAACGCCGCGTCATCATAAAAAATCCAATTCGAAGCATGTTTGGTGTAAACCAGGTCTCGCTGCGGCAATTTGTCCGACGGGTATGCCTTCATCAAGGTCTTTCTTCCTCCCTGATTTATTACTAGTTGTTCCGATGGGAGGAGGAATAGAGACAGAAAGTAAGCTCTTGCTGACGACAAATTCCTGAGGGGGACTTTCAGATCTTCTGCAGGAGTTCCCAATGGGTCAATTGAAGGTCGTTGAATAGTCAGTAATTTATCCTGCAGCGATTCCCTCACCTTGTGTGCCCATGAGGGTTGCTGGACTGTTTGTGGGGCCGGTTGATCCTCTGGACTACTCTTTGGTTCTGATGCTAGCCGAGTTGCTTGTGATGCTTCTTGCATCCTTTCATCTTCCGTTAGAATTTCGTCATCATCACCATCATCATTATCATTTTCATCATTATTTCCATCATTCTGTACCTTCATTATCAAATCCTGCCCTTCAGCTACATTGGGCCTTTCTGTTTCATTCGCGATTGATTGCAGAGGCGGAAAGTCTGAAGGGAGAAAGACGGTGGAAGCATCTGTGATGGAGCCAGTTTGATCCATCGATCCTTTTCTTGTTGTGATAAGTGAGGGGATAGGTGTCTGGATATGCACGGGAGGCCTTTGAAATGAGAGGAGATTTCTCCCTTTTCCTACCATGATGCCTAGCAAGTCTCCTCTATAGCGAACATGAGCTATTTCTCCCGGACGAGCATACGAGACACCTATCTGTTTGAACAATGCATGCCTCATCCCTCCCTGGTAAAAGAGCAGAGAGCTAGGTCCCTTCATTCTTTTAAGACCCAACTTCATTGTAGAGATAGGAGTAAGAGGCAGGGAGGCGAGGTATGAGGAGATGGGCCTTATGCCAACGGTAATGGACGCGTAGGTAGGTTAATTATTATTATTATTAT
>BFEA01000111.1:2328298-2344690 GCA_003427395.1 Chara braunii | reverse complement strand
TTATACTACCATAAATAACTAGAAAATACTACTAATCCTCCAAAAATATGACTACTATAATTAACTATAAAAACTAGAAAATATAGATTGATGATCTGATGGGCAAACCGTTCTGAATATCGGCCTGAAGGATGGACACAAGAACCCCCAGCCGTAGCAAGCTAAAGAATTATAGAGAATACTCAAGATTAACAATGTAATTAGGAGCTTTACTCTCATGGAAATAATTACATCGTCAGAGCAAGTTAAAGTCTTAGACAATTATAGAGAATACTCAAGATTAACAATGTAATTAGGAGCTTTACTCTCATGGAAATAACTACATCGTCAAGGGAGGGAGCGTGTAAGCACACCAATGTGTGCGTCCGCACTGCACAGTCCTTCCGGTCCGGTTTCCGCTCAGACTGATTCTTGCTGCTCCTCCTCCTCCATGCTGCAGAAGGTCAACTGATGCTCTGGCTGCCGACAGGCACAACTACCATCCTAAGGCTTTCCCTGAATAGAATGTACGGTCATAAGAGCAGAGCCGTATTTCGCTCACCTTTCAGTGCAGATGCAGCACAAATGGTCGTACGTACGTTCTATTCAGGGGAAGAAGGTAATCCCCCACTGATGGTTTGGGTGAATTATCTGGCCTATTGCAGGAGATCCTTCTACAATTCCAGTGGTTGGTTGTTGTCCATATTCTAGCCGCTTCCATCCGGCGTTGGCCCACAGAATCAAAGCGAGATCCCCTCTTCCCCCCCCAACATAACGAACCCATGCAGTGGAAGGTAGTCAGACTTTTTCTGAATTTTAGCCTATCTTGTGGGGTTCTTCATCCAATAGGCTAGTAATTGCTCATGATCCTATTCTCAGACAAAGCCGGGTAAAAGCCCCGGTATCTCAAAGTTTTCTGTATATGTTCTCAAATATGTCTCATGTTTCAAATGGGACGCTGGGCCTGGTTCCCAGCACATGCGGCTCCCCATGAATCGATTGGAGCATTGTCCCAATTAAAAAAAAAAAAAAAAAAAAAGGTAGCGTGACTGCTGTTGCTGCCAACAGAAAACAACCAGTGCCACTGATGGTTGGGCTGAGTCATCTGCCTATTGTCGGAGAATCGGAGATGCTTCTATAATGCCTGCAGCAGTTGTTGCCCATATTCTAGGCCCCTCCATCCCACAGGATTGAAGCAAGATCTCCATACCCCCCTGCCCCCCTCTCTCCCCTCTTATACACATCTAGATGTGTATAAGAGACAGAGGAAAATCCAATGAGAGAAATACAGACCAGGAAAATGAAGCTCTTCTTCCTCTCGCAGCTTGTGATGCAACCAACTTCCAATATCGCAGACCACACCCTTCTCACCCCCTTCTCAGATAATTTATGAAACACCACAGACTTGGCATCACAATGAAAGAAAAGCAGACCAAGAATATGANCCCCCCCCAACAAACAGAAGCATCCAGTGCTGCGGAAGGTCGAGTGGTGTATCTGCCGGTCAAAGAAAATGCGTCAAGAAATCAGACAGAACTGTGCCAGCCTGTTTCTGATATTTCAGCCTTTAAGTTAGCCTCTCCATCCAATACGAATCGCATGAATGTTGATGAAATTATGGATCCATCGTCGTAGTACTTTACCCCTTGCAACTCTCTCTACAATCAAAGGGCCTGGCTCGAAGATAAAGACTGATGCGAGACCTACCTACTCCTCCTTCCTTCCCATCTTAAGAACATTTGGAGAAGTTATCCCTGGCTTAACTAACAACATCAGCGTAAAAAAATGACAGGAAAAGTTGTAAAATACCCCTGCCGCAAAACCTTTGTATTTTTTCTTTTGGCCCCCAAACCGGGCAAAAAGTCTAGGAGGCCCTCAAGGGAACCTCAGAGTCATTTTTGCCCCCCTAGTACACAGCCTGAAAATGATTTTCCTGCCATTTTTGCACCACAGGCATTACCGGCCTACTAGCCATGGTCACCTTGGTGCAAAAAGTGACACGGAGTTTCCCTTGAGGGTCTCCCAGATCTTATGCAAAGTTATGCCTCCTTTGGGGGGCAAAAGAATACATTGTCAAAGGTTTTGCCAACTTTAAGTACGAATAGAGCAGCACACATAAAAAATGAAGGCCAACTTGAAGAAATGGATCCTCGGACGGACATGGAATTGAACAAAATTTAATATAATCAAGTTGAAGTTGTAAATGAAACTACAGACAAAAGTGACCACGGTTAACATAACTGCAGTCAGACTGTCATCGTCATGGCCGGGCCTGCAGGGTTCCTGGGTTGCACCACTGAACCATGAATATTATAATAACTGGTCAGGACTTGCGTTTCTCGCCACCAACAGAAGCCATGCCTGGCAACAGACGATTCCGTCAATGGCCTGATAGTAGGTGTAGAAGGAGGTTCAGAAATTCTGGCCGAGCTGGCGAGCCTCCCAACGGCTCTCATAGACTCGTCTAGTACCTCCACAGTTACTTTATAAAGTTTCTAGTACCTCCACAGTTACTTAATAATAATAAGTTTACTATCGGCCTGAAGGGTCCCTTGCCACACAGTCGCATCAAAACAGAATAGGTAGCTTTGAGATCAATGCAAACATGTGAGACCCTCCTGGGGCCCACAAAAGGATAGGAGAGGCTGGAGTTCTGCAGCTTCGACTGGTTTTGCCTGATGGTGGTTTTTTTCAACTTTTGGCATCCGGGAAAGGATGAAGACGTAGACTCCAGCCTCCAGGGGTGTGGATGGGACGTTGGAGTCCGACCCGTTTTCAAGCAAGTGGGGTGCTCGGACTTCTCATCAATTTGAAATTCCCATTTTTTCATCCCCAATGCTAAATATTTCTATCATAAGGGACGCTGGGCCCGGTTCCCAGCAGCACGTGCTTCTCCCCACGAATAGATAGGAGCCTTGTTCTTGGGGAAAAATAAATAAATAAAAAAAAAAAAAGAAAAAAAAAAGAAAAAAAGATCAATGCAAACACAACCCTCTGTGCAGTATGTGCCTGCAGGGTCCCGAGTGCAGTTCTCCCTACGAGTCTCAAAATCTCACTAATATACCCGCGAGCTCTCGCTACGAGTCTCGACTTCTCACTATAATCACGAATGTGTACTGCATAGCCGCTGCTCTGCAGTATGGGCCTGAAGGGTCCCGAGCCGCTATCACATCACCAAAGAAACTGTTGTTGCCAGCAGCTGCTCCTGGACGCAGGCAAATGGTTCGCGATCAACGGAAACATACCCCATACCCTCTGTGCTGTGTGGGCCTTTAGGGTCCCAAGTCCTGCCTGAGGGGCTCCACTTCTAACTACCCCTCCGTCAATGTGCACTTTCTTTTTTTTTTTTTTTTTTTTTTTTTGAACACTCCCCCACCAGTGTTAGTGGTGCTGATAAGAGCAGACACCACTAGCACCTGGGGAGGGGCTCCATCTATTGGTGGGGAGCATCACCTGCTGGAAAGCAGGTCCAGCGTCCCTTATACAGATTGAACTTGGAATACATCAGAAATGTGGTGCTCAGCAGAAATCTCTCTCTGACGAGCTTCCTTTTGCCAAAGCAGATTACCCCCTGCATGCCAAACAACAATGGACTGGCGTGTTTTTTTTTTTCTTTTTCTTTTTTCTTTTTAAAAGGGCGACGGCGTTGAGATATCATCATTGAGCTGATCGGCCCCAGACAATTCAGAAATATTTGGTTTTGATCCTATCTCTAAGTAGTAACTATAGTCTCCAATGAGCGTTTAGCGCACGCGCGGTAAACAACGGCGCTGGGCCGTGCCACGTCACGGGCTGACGTGGCCTTTGGCCCGACCCTCCATTGGAGTGGGGGGTTCCACGCAAGACTCCATACCTGCCACGTTTTCGGACACGTGGCGCGACGGGTGGAGGGAGCCGACTCTGGCGGCTGCCGAAGGAGTTGCAGTGGAGTATGCCTTAGGAATACCGAAGTGCGCGTGAGGTTGCAATTACAAGCGGTGGAGATCGACATCGACGTCTACTCTAGAAAGGAAGAAGAGGGGACCGACATCAAGGTTAGTATCAACTTACCACCAACTAGCAACGGAGTACAGGTGGGCCATAGCGCAACGTCGCGGGGTGTGCGATGGGATGTGAGGTGGACGTTAAGCGGTTGGAAAGCGGGAGGCGGAGAAGACAGGAGTGGGCGCGGGTCACGGGTCAGTGACGGGTCGAGTAGAGCAGGCGACGTGGCGGGAAGGTGGGGGGCGGAGAAGACGGGCTGCGCGGGGGCGAGCGGGGCAGGTGACGCGGCAGAAAGGTGGGGGGCGGAGAAGGCGGGCTGTACGGGAGCACGTCCGGTACGAGGGAGATCGCAGGCAACCGTCACGGTGGTAGAATCTCCGAAGTGCGCGCGAGTTCGCAATTACAAGCGGTGGAGATCGACATCGACGACTACTCTGGGACCGACTTCAAGGTTAGCACCAACTTACCACCAACTTGCAACGAAGTGCAGGTGGGCCATGGCGCGACGTCGAGGGGTGTGCGACGGGATGAGAGGCGGAGGTTAAACGGCAAAAAGGCGGGAGGTGGGGAAGACAGGTGGCGGGTGCAGATCACGGGATGGACGACGGGCCGAGCGGAGTAGGTGTCGTGGCGGGAAGGTGGGGGGCAGGGAAGACGGGCTGCACGGGAGCGAGCGGGGGGCGGAGAAGGCAGGCAGTACGGGAGTGCGTCCGGTATGAGGGAGATCGCCGGTTCAGCAACGACGTGACTGACGAAGGGTGGAAGACAACACACAGGGCGCGGGAGAAAGAAGAGGGTGGATGACAACACATGGTGCGCGGGAGGAGGATTTTGATAGATCACGCCCTCGACAGCCTGCGTGGTGAACGGGGCAACATCGCGGACGAGTGACCGGGGGGCAAAGGCATATCGTGGACTGGAAGCGGAGAGACGACCTGAGACACGTGGAGGCCAGTGAGCGTGAGAAGGGAGCCGGGCCAGGTGACAGCAATCTCGTTTTTATGGGCGAGAGGACACGTGGATGGGGCGGCAGACAGGCTTCCCCCAACCAAAAGATCCCCCCCCCCCTCCTAAACCTCCACGAGACGAGCTCACTAGCAAGAGACAGAAAATATCTCACCTCCTGGGAAAAGCATCCCCAGATGCACCGTCCTCAAACAAAGGTATGGTCTTCTTACCAGTTAGAAAAAAAGAGGGGGTTTGGGAGCTGGGCTTTGTAGTCCCCCCGGGGGGGAAACTCATGGGGACGTCTCTATAAAAGGGCGATCTTCCTTTTTCCTCTCCCTCACCTCATGGGTAGAATGCCTGTCGCTGAGCAGATCAGAAATACTGCAACTAATCCACGAACAGCTCCCGGAGGGCGCCACCTCGGCCCTCGTAGTATCATTCGGTCGTCACCGCCTGGCCATCAAAGACATCTTTTTGCGATATGACCAGGCACCACCAGAAGGCATGCGCTGGTTCGACTGGGACAACCTGATGAACCTGCAGCTACTAAAAATCAAACCAAGCGACCTCTGGTCGATGACAGATATCAACTCTTTCTTGGTAAAGCTGCTTAAAAATGACACTCTCCAAAATGGCGGTTTTTTGGATACGGAGAGGTGGCTCCCCTTGTAAAATCACGAATGAACAGGTAAACACAGCATCAACATAAACACAGTGGAAGCACTCTACGGCAGGGATAAGGCTTGGAAACTCAGCCTACGACAAGCCGACCTCGACCTGCGCACATTAAATGTCAATGGGCTAGCATCAGCAAAGCAACCCAAAAGACAGGCAATTATGGATCAATTCAACGGCGTGGACGGGAGGAAATGGCCAGATATAATATGCCTGCAAGAAACCCACCTCATGGACAACCCAGACCACAACCACCAACATAAGATGTTGTGGCCCCACACAGCCTTCAGGGCACACGCCCCCCGGCCAGGGAACGGGGGTGTCACCATATGGCTTCCTCCGGACACACGGGTGGAAATGCTAAGCTGGGCAGCGGATCAGGAGGAAGGCCGGTGGGTTTATTTGTTGGCTATGCTGGAAATAGAAGTAGTATGCATATTAAACATTTACGCCCCGAATGATCCGATAGCGCGTCAGCAATTCTTGGAGTCCCTGAAGGACAAACTGCCGGTGGGAATCCCAGCGATCATAGTGGGCGATTTCAACGCGGCTCCGGACCGCAGTCAGGACAGGTGGAAAATCCCCACACCATGCCCTATGTATATTCAGAACGACGAAAGAATTGTTGCAGAACTCAAACAATCCCTTAACCTCTTCGACACTTTCAGAAGACACTTCCCAAATGAGCGTCGGTACACTTGTTTTCGAAAGAACAGCACAGAAAAAGCAACAAGGTCCCGAATTGATCTGATCCTAATCTCAGAGGAAATACAAGGAGCCCTGCAAATCGCTGAAATCTTCCCGAGGAGTCCATACCCCGGCCTGGACCACGCAATGTGTGTCGCCATTCTCTCGTTTCGGAAAAAAACAGACCGGGGTAAGGGTTTCTACAAACTAAACACCTCTCTCTTGACCATCGATCGCTTTAAAGCATATCTCCAAGATGTCTGGTCCTTCTGGCAAAAACAAAGAGACCAGATAGACGACAATATTGTGTGGTTCAACAACGGTCTAGCATTCCTAGGCCGCAAGTGCAATGAGTACTCAAAATTGCTCGCACGACAACGCCACGCTGAAGAGGTGGACCTGCAACACCAACTGCAACAACTACAACAACAAGAAGTTGACGCAGAAAATTAGACACAACAAAACGAGATAACCGACACTATCAATAACCTGGAAACCCGACTTCTGCGACACATGGAAAACCGATGGCAAGGAGCCAGAATACGGGGGAAACTCTTTAGACATAACACGGAAGGAGCAATGGACGCACGGTATTTTGCGATGGCCAGGGTGAAGGCCGGAAGATCAGTGATAGAAGCCCTGGAAGACCCCAAATGTAACCAAGGCCCCCTACACACGTCTACAACAACTTGCACAAGAATAGCAAGGGATTTCTACAAAGATCTCTTCACATCCAAATGCAGCCACTTACCGCTATTGCACTGCACGACGAAAATTGAAGAATTACTGCGCCCGTTGGACAAAACATTGAATGAGCAGCAAAGGGACGCACTGGACAAACCCTTATCCAAAGACGAAATATGGACAACCTTACTCCAGATGGAAGAAGATAAAACCCCGGAAATAGACGGGCTGCCCAAAGAATTCTGGGAGGTAATGTGGACGGTTATTTCTCAAGACCTTATGGATTACTATCGGGCCGTGTGGGAAACCGGTCAGTCAGGAGAGATAGTTAGCCAGGGCGTCCTGACGCTCCTGTATAAGGAAGGGGAAATGACGAATATTAGGAATTATAGACCCATCACCCTACTCACTGTGGTATACAAATTAATGGCTAAAGCCCTTGCCAACCGGCTGCTGTCGGTTATGCCCGACATTATACATCCTGATCAAACCGGATTCATCCATGAAAGGAATATACAGGACAATGTCTTGCTAGTAAACGAAGTGATCAAACTAACAAGACTGTCCAAAAGTAATGCAGCTATTATCTTTATCGATTTTGAAAAAACATACGACCATGTGGACTGGCTATTCTTAGATAAATGCTTGGAGAAACTTAATTGCGGACCATGTTTCAGACGCTGGGTAAAGATCCTTCATACAAACGCAATGACTAGAGTCATGGTGAATGGCAACCTAGCCCCACCGATAAAGCTACAAAGGTCAGTAAGGCAAGGAGACCCCCTAGCCCCGTACTTGTTCGTCGTTGTTATGGAAGCTCTGACCGCCAACCTAAGAGAACACAAGAATATCCAAAGAATACAAGTGTCTTCAATACCGCAGGACGCAATTCCAGTCTGCTCCTTGTTCGCGGATGATCTAACACTAATGATCGAGGCCTCCTATGCAGCAATGGCAGAAGTCCAACACATGATGGACCGCTTCTGTAGATTGGCAGACATGAGGGTCAACTGGGGAAACAAAACCCAGGACTGGTGGATACACCACCAAGGTGTACGCCCCCCGGAGGAACCCAAACTCAAATGGCTGCCCAAGGAAGCCCCGCTTAGGGTGCTGGGGGTACTGATGTCAGCAGAAGGTAGGCCGGCTACAAATAATCAATGGATCTCTACCCCCCCCCAGGAAAAGATGGAACTATGGAAAAACAAACATACCTCGCTGATAGGGCGCTCCCTAATAATAAATAACGTAATCTTGGCCTCGATGTGGTATAAATCAGCAATCTGGGCCCTGGACAAGAATGCCCTGCGCCCCCTACAACGTCAGTTAGCTGCCTTCCTATAGAGAGGCAATCATGAGGAGAGCAATGTCATCAGCAGGGTGGCTTGGCAATTTATAACCCAACCCAAGCTGAAAGGAGGTTTGGGCGTAATAGATCCCCTGCTACAAACTAGGGCTCTGGCACTACAATGGCTTAAACGCCTCCTTTTCTGCCCCGACACCCCATGGAAGGCCTTGGCCTTGGAATAGTTTTCCCGCCTGGCACCCCAAACAGCAGAGGACAGTGACCCGCTGATGTGGCTAGAAAATAGGGAATGGCCCATCCCGAGACGCGGAGCGTGGCATGACCACCCTTCCTCGGACTCACCTAGACAGGCAGCAAGGGTCGACCTGCGAAACGACCCTTTCTGCCCAGACCTTATGAAAATATGGAGAACCCTACCCCTGCCGGATAAAATCCCACCAGAAAGATGGGAAGAGGTGGCACGGCAACCGCTCTTTGGAAATAGATGGATAACAGACTCCAAGGGTCAGACCCTCCACTGCATGGACTCCCCATGGCAGGGCTGGGTCAGGCGGGGTGTAATAAGGATACACGATATATGGGACGAGGAACAAAAGAACTGGATCGACCCGGACCAACTAAGAAAGAAACTACGCTACTGTCATCGACTGGAAACCGTCCTGGAAACCGTAGTTGACAAGATCCCCCTGGCCTGGTGGAGGATTCTAAGGAAAGGACCTGTCCTTCAAGAATCTGACTGGGTGGCATTGGAGGATCGCCCCGCTCAGGTAGGCAGGGTTGTGTACTGCGAACCGGATGGTCTGGTTAGAATCAACCTTTTCCAAATTGGTCAAAACAATACACTCCAAAGAACATCTCCACAAGAAACAATTTTATGTCAGAAAGAAGGCTTGTTCAGAATCAGAGTGCTCCACGAAAAGGAGCAACAGATTGCCTTTCGCCCCCGGACTCCGATACACCAACTCGCCCTAGACCCCGTAGAATGGGCATGGACGACACCAGCCGGAAAGGGCAGGAAACTCACCAGATCATTATACGGACCTACAGACTTCTCAGGCCGAAAATGAATCTCAAGGACCAGGTAGAGGCACGTTGGATGGATCACTTAAATATCAACAAGAATAAACTGAGAAATATGAAGTGGTTCAGGACTATAAAGGAAAAACCAGCTAAATTCGCCTCGCTGCAATGGCAGATTGAGCACCGCTGCCTGCCAACGCAAGATTGGCTGATCACAAGAACCAACCTAGAACAGAAAGGGCTAGCCCTCCCCTGGTGTAGGCTCTACATTGATGCTTTCCCCTCCAGGAAAGTGCCAGAAACAATCGAACACATTTTCCTTCAGTGCCCTGGTGCAGTGTGGCTGTGGAGATGGTGGGATAGAATCTGGGAGCAATTAGAAACCCAGATCCGGTGGCCGTGGGACTTGAAAGCCCTACTATGTAAAGCGTATCCCCAGGACCAACTCAATGAATTCACCAATAATATGTTCAAACTGAGCCGCAGGGCGGTGCTCTGGGCCCTCTGGCGACGGCGTTGCACATATGAAATGGAAAAAGCACGTCTGGAAGGGCCAGAGTTCACAGAAAGCATACAACAACAGATTCAAACTGAAATCTCAGGAAAATGGGAAAAAGTCAGAGCGCAGATACAGCTACTACTTTCACCAAAAGACATCCAACAAAAAATTAAGGATTTTTGCCTGAGCTGGCTCGGAGGGGAAAAGGGGGGGAGAATTGGGGAGGTTGAATGGAAAGGCGGCCAAAATGACTGCGGGGAAGGACAAGAGAGGAGGGATTTAGTAAGGGACTACCGGCTTGTTTTCCACGAGTGGACCAAGGTTGACACAACAATCCCCATGAGACCCAGTGAGGACTTTCCTGATCCTTTCCGCCCCCCCTCAAACTGTTTAGTTGGTCTGGACTGGTACGGGCGAGACTGAGGACTCGGGTAATCAATGCTGTTTTGACAGAGATTGAGAGGCAGTTCCTAGTATCAGCTCTCAGCGACCCATCTGACGCCCCTCTATCGGGTGAAGAGATACAATAGGGATAGCCATTAGTCCCATAGGATCAGCTCATTCCCACAACTCTTTCTCGATGAACTCTGATTTTAATCTGTATTTCAATTTGTTTGAGGGACTCTGGACCCGTTTTCCAGCCGGTGCTGCTCCCCACCAATAGATGGAGCCCCCCGACAGGGCTAGCGGTGCCTGCTCCTATCAGCACCCCTAGCACTAGGCACAGTTTAGGCCTAGGTACCAGGTCTCGACGGTCCCAGCTACCGTCGGTTCAGTTTAGGATCCGGTAGGCCTCGTTTAGACCCCACCATACCCAACGTCTAGCTGTTTAGGCCAGGTACCGGTACATTGGTAGGCCCAGCCGGCGGTGCAGTTTTGGCGCCCACTTTTCAGATTCCGAAATCGGATCTGAACCATTGGGCCTGATCAACGGTCCAGACCCGAAGGACCTCAGTAGGACTGAGGCCGACCCAGCACTAAATCAGCTGGGTACCAGCCTCAGTCGGTAGGTTTGGTAGAGATAGGATGTTAGTCTTCAGGATTAGCGCAGCATTGCAGCGTTAGCAGGATTAGCGCAGCGCAAGCAGCATTAGCATGAGCAGCGAGGAGAAGGCGAGTACAGCAGCGAGAAGGAACCAGCGCAGCAGCCTCCTGCCGCGCCATAGCTACCGGATCAGGTACCGGGGAGGAAGGCCTTGCCTTCTCTCCCTCTGTTCCCTCCGCCACTCTCTCTCTCTCTCTCCTCATACCTTCTAAGTCTACTCCTGGGTTCTCCTACTGGACTACGACGGGCATGAAGGATGGTTACGAGTTCTGATGACATTAGAGACAGCAACATTGAGACCGTAGGTTGGGGACTACTCTTGGGATTTGATTTCATCTTCCTCTGAAGAGGTACCTTGACATTGTGAGATCGATATCTGAGACATTGTGAGACACTGGGTTCGCGACATTTCAGGTTTTCGCTACTTGGGACATTTCAAGATACTACCTTTGGAAAAAAAAAAAAAAAAAAGTTGATGGACGCAACAAAATGCTTCAAGGGCCAAGGGAAACGTTCCCTCTGCTGGCAGTATGGGCCTCAAGGGTCCCGCGCTGCTCTTGCATCACAACGGAAACCTTTGCATGCTGCTGCTGCCGCCGGACGCAGGCAAATCGTTCCATTCCAACTTGAAGGACATGGGAAAGTAGTAACCCTCTGTGCAGTATGGGCCTGCATTGCCTGCAAGGGTCTGCAAGGGTCTCGAGTTCTCGACGCAAACACCAAGGAGCGCTGCAGCTGTGGGAAGCAGAAAAACAGTTACTTGGCAATGCAATGAAGTCCTTGGGGACATCCTCTGAAATTGGAATCATGATACAGACAAGATTAGCATGGCCCCTGCCGCCCTGCGCAAGCCTTACACGCAAGAATCCGAGAGAAATACTTGAAGAAGAGTACACGGACAGATACCATTTCTGTACCCAGCGGGTGGGGCTAAATGGCAAAGTGTCACACACATGTACAATGTACCACTGTTAATGAACACATCAGGAGCTGGAAATATGGTATTGCTGCTTGCTGTCCGGCTCAGGGAGGGGGTAGGATAGTCGAAGGGATTGAAATTGCCCGACCCGCAATTTCAATCAAGAAGGGCGATCAGCCTCTGCTTGGCGTGATGATGGAGATATGGCTGATATGGTTGATAAGGAGGTTTAGGATTTCCCCCTCTGATGACATATTTTGATTGATAAATATAAGATAGACATGTTTTGATGATGGCCCCAAAGGGGAGCTGGGTAGTTTAGGGTTTCGTGCTTTGCCTTGACTTCTTTGTTGGGGGATTGATGAACATGCGTTTCTTTAGGATAATACTCCATGGGCTGGAGGTTAATCCTTCCCTTACGCAGGGAAGTAATCAATGCCTCGGCTCTTTTCTGAGATATAGGCTGAGGTGCGAACACACAATAGGGATGCTGGTCCCGATTTCCAGCTCATACACATCACATCTGTGTTAGGGTTCCGTGTCTTGGTAGAATGACATATCCTTACATCGCTGGACCCTATTTCCAGCTGTTACACACTTCCGTCTGATAGATAAGACATGCATAGGCAGTTAGAGATATCAACACACCTCTGCATAGGGACGCTGGACCTGATTTCCAGCAGATACATTCACATCATTGTACAGGGACGCTGGACCCGATTTCCAGCAGATGCATTCACATCATTGTACAGGGACGCTGGACCCAATTTCCAGCAGATGCATTCACATCATTGTACAGGGACGCTGGACCCGATTTCCAACAGGTGTAGCTCCCCACCAATAGATGGAGCCTTCGACGCCGGGACCTACTTACCGGGAATGCTCTTATCACCTCGTTAAGTAGGTTTCCCGTATACGAAGTTTCAAAAAAAAAAAAAAAAAAAAAAAAAAAAAAAAAAAGGGAGCTGGAATCCTGCCGAAATCGGATGAATACAATAATGCTTGGGGCTACCCCCTTCCAAATTTAAAGATATACCCTCTCCATGTCCATGACTTAACACTTTTGCACCTAATGTTAGCTATATAGAGCGGAATGCAGGTACAAATACGCACTCCAAGCCTACTGCTCAGGGCAAACCATCCTATCTCCGGCTAGAAGTAGTAGTAGTTGGAGGAGACACGTCAGTGACGTCATGCAGTCTGACAAGGAGCGGCTCCTTCAAGCTTTTGTTACTGTCACGGTCCCTGTGACCTGCCTCTGAACTGGGGGGGGATGAAAGGACGATGACAGTGTCGTCTGCAGATTCTGCACCTGCAGCCTCTGCTCCAGCAGGCGTTGAGACAGTCATGCTCTGCTCCTCTAGAACCTTGTCCAATGACTTTCTTGCAATGGCGGTAACCAGAGAAAGGACGGCAGCGGAGAAGAGAAGCCCGGCTAGCACAAAGACCCATTTCCATCGACTTGGGGGCTCCCCTCCTCCGTGAATGATGTCCGCGATGCTCTTCAACGTCGTCCCTACGTAAACCAGTACTAATGTCGACGGCATCATGCCAAGCCAGGAGGCCAATGTGTACGTCCATAGATTCAAAGGCGTAATCGAGAGGAGGTAATTTAAGACATTGAATGGGAGAATAGGCACAAGGCGGAGCAGAAACACAATCTTGAAACCCGAGCGGTCAATCGCTGCCGCAATCGCTGTGAACCGTGGATAGGCTTGGAGTTTAGAAGCAACGTATGCCCGGCAGATCGTCCTTCCTGTTTGAAAGGCGACTGCAGCACCAACAGTTGACCCCATTGAATCAGCTGCAAAGCCGAGAGGCAGCCCGAAGAGATACCCTCCTCCTAGAGTGAGGATTGAACCGGGAACTGCCAGAACCGATGCCGGAAGATAGGCAAGGACCAGGATCAAGGGGCCCCAAGGCCCGACGTCATTCTGCAGCCAGACCATGAAACTGGTGAGTATTCTGTGTAGCGGCAGTGTGACGCAGGCCGTTACCATTGCCACCACAAGCACCGTTAGCAGCACAAGCCTGCCGACAGTGTGCCAGGGCACAGCCATCCTGGTGATCTTCCTGCTTTTTGAACACCCCTTCGGGCGGCCGATTCTCCAAAAGCCTGGCAGTGCCACGGTGAATACCCCTAATCTAGGGTCCGAAATGAAGAGCCCCTTCGGGTAAGTGGGACCTTGGGACCTTGCCGCCGGACATCCGTTAAAACTGCAACAATACAGAGAAGCTGGGAATGACCCCTGCACATTTAAGGATGAGACACAGACAAATAGAGAAATGGCCCAAAATAGGGCAAAGTTATAAATCCCCCCGGCGACAAAACCTTTGTATTTCATTTGCCCCCAATAGGGGCAAAAAGTGTGGCAGGTCCCAAAATGATTTTTGGCATCATTTTTGCACTCTGATTGGGCTGGTAAAACACTTCCCCGCCATTTCTGCACAGACAGCGGGCCCGTTACGGCCCCAGCGCGGGTGCAAGAATGACGCGCAAAGTCATTTTGTTTTGGGGCCTGCCGCACTTTTCGACCCGTTTGGCGGCAAACGAATACAAGATGCGAAAAGTCATTTTGGGGCCTGCCGCACTTTTCGACCCGTTTGGGGCCAAATGAATACAACCGGTTCTGTCGTGGGGGGTATTTATAACCTTTTTTTCTGCCCCAAAATACCCACCCCACGTTCTCTGAAATCCTCCAACACCGCATGTGGATCTCAGAGAATGTGAGAGCTCATCTCCGAGTCGTTTGCATCTCTCTGCTTTCAAGGAATGATGACGGTGGACATGGGAGCTGATTTGCATCCCTCTGCTCTTAAGGAATGGTGACCATTGCAAGTGGGATTTGCATCTCTCTGCTCTTTACGTTAAAACTTAAAACTACAACGATGACGGCGACGATTATTGCGAAGAAACACAACTGAGGGCTTGATCATCATTTATATGAAAACTGGATCTCAACCAACACTCAAGGGGGTCTTCCTTGCTCCAGACTCTGGTTCAAGCCACCGAAAAAAAAGCAGGTTAAAGCGCGAGCCCACCATCTAATCCTTCCCCCATCTTGGAGCTGCAAATGAAGTGAAGGGTCAACCCCTTTTCAGAACTTCGGTCAATCCAGGAGCTTGGGTTTGGAAACTACATCCCAAGATACTAAAGGGATGGGCAGTTAATCCCCTCAGTTGAGGGCAATCAATGCTGCTCATTGGGTGTTTGGAGTGCTGGCATGTCGGTTTTGATGATCACTGGAAAGGACACGTGGCTTGCCATTATGAGCTCAAATACCTCCATAAAAAAAAAAAAAAAAAAAAAAAAAAAAAAAAAAAAAACCTAAGGGGATCCTTTGTTTTCCATTTTTTTTTTACTTTTTTTTTTTTTTGGTTGAACAACCTGGACCAGTGGTAGGGGTGCTGATAGGAGCAGACACCACTATCACTGTCGGGGAGGCTCCATCTATTGGTGGGGAGCGGCACCTGTTGGAAATGGGGCCCAGCGTCCCTGAACAGTGTGGTTGTTTGTGTGGTCAGATATGCAAATGTAGGTGTCTCGAGGTACCATGCTTTCCTGCCCCAAGTTGTGTGGGTAGATGACACTGATTGTTAATCCTTTCTATGCAATGTCCACCCTCCCCATTTTCTTTCCTTCTTTGCCCTGTGCATTCTGGCGGGCTACAGTCTGGGATCACCGGCAAGCAGAACAACATATGGCAAACAGAATGCAAGAGCTCGGCAGGGAGTAAGACAGTGTTGGTAGAAGGGTTTGCTAGGGATTCCGAGGGTTTTGAACATTTGTAGGACCTTTGTGGTGGCGATCTTTGTGTGGGTAGCCCCTTTTTCTCTGAAGATTGTCGTAGTAATTTTGAACTTTCTGAATAGTTCAGAATTTTCTAGCCAACCTTCGTGCAGCTGAGAAGGAAACTTCTCATAGTTTTTGCAGATTTTTTCAGACTTTTTCTGAATTTAGTCTATCTCGTGGGGTTGTTCATCGAATAGGGTAGTGATTGCTCATGATCCTATTCTCAGACAAAGCCGGGTAAAAGCCCGGGTATCTCAAAGTTTTTCTGTATACGTTCTCAAATCTGTTTCATGTTTCAAACGGGACGCCGGGCCTGGTTCCCAGCATTGGACAGGGCTACCCCCCATTTCCCTACTCCCCTGCTCTGTGCTCCGCTGTGGTTCTGGGCTCTGTCTATCCCTTTCCTGCAGTAATTCCTGCTTCCCAGCATCTGTCAATCCTCTGCTATAACTCTACCACTGTCTCCCCCGTCCCATGTTGAACCTAGTAGTGTGAGTGCTCTGCCGTGGTTTTGAATTCTGTCGTTTACATAAATGCATCACTGTGCCCGTTGTACTGACTAGCCCTGGCCTCCATCGGGGCCCCTCCCTGGCCCTTGCAACTAGCTCTTCTCTGTCAGTTCCTACTTTGTACCATCTGTCAAGCCTCCAGTATTTGTTTACAGATTCTCAGTCTGGTCGCCTGTTTTCACCATTCAATCTGAGTGACCGTGAGTGTTCATCTTGTGATCACCGCAATCCGCCACTTGGCTCCACCTTTTGTATTCAAGATTGTCATAACGATCCAGGTCGAGCACCTGACCAAGGCTCGACCTTGCAGTTCGGGCTGAATCCACAATTGTAGTCCAACGAGT
>BFEA01000111.1:2296545-2328045 GCA_003427395.1 Chara braunii | reverse complement strand
GGTGGTGGGGCTTGAGTCGGGAGTGGGGGATGCTGTGGGGGATCGTGGGCGGATGTGGGGGGGTGGTGGAGTGTGGCCAGCGCTGTCTGGGAGGATCTGCAGGTAGGTGGGAGGATCCGTCTTGTCCAGCCGGTTTCGTCTCGCCACCACTATTTCCAGTGGAGGTCTCGGTTGTCATCAAGCCTCGCCAGCTTGCGCGACGCGTTCAGCCATTCCAGCTCAAACTTAAGGATTCATTGCCTTTTCTTAGTGTCGTCAGTCATGGTTTTCAGAGATTCTTTGAGGTTTTCCGATGCCTGATGAATGTTTGCACAAATTGTATCTATGAATCTATGATGTGAGCTCTGGCTTGTGGGAAGCCAAAAGTGTGTTGTCTTCGTTCGTGAGAACACCGGGCTCGCCAAGCCGTCATCAGAACTTCCAGGCGAGTATACTTGAAGAGGGTAGATTGAGAAGAGGACCATGTGTGCTGGGTAGGTGTGGGTAGGTCCATTAACAACGTCTCAAGGTTCCATGGGGGAGGTCCATGCCTGTGAGGTGCCTCCACGCAGCGTCCCACCACCACCAGATCTGGTTGACCATGGGGCAGTCCAGGAGGCAATGCTCCAGATCTGCCCACAACTTTTGCGTGGATAGCCCACAGAAGCTACAGAGGGGGGATGCAATGCCCTTTTGTTCAAGTGAGGATCTTGACACAAACCAGTCCGGGGTCGGGAGGCACCGATACACAATTTTCCATTGCAGCGCCCTCTGGGAGGTAGGCATTATGCACGTGTAATGAGACCAGCGGAAGTTGCGAAGGGAGTCTGCGGGTACTGCGGAGTCCCTCTGCCAACGGTTTTTTACAATGTTTGTAGTATCGACTGTCTTATGCACCTTTCTGTAGCAGTCTTTGACCGTAAATTTCCACAGTGGGAGCGTGTCCGTTCGCCCCATTGCCATTCGTCTGGGTCAAACGGGAGAGCAGATATGGGGGTGGAGGCTTCATAAGCCCACCATCCCTCTTTTTTGTCTCCCTGTGTCCAAACTCTTGTGAGGCCAGGACCATTGTGCACCATATCCGGGTGGGCATTTCTGGTGAGACGGGATATGCGAGCTCCCAGAAGGGTTGGCTCACAGGCTTCCAGAGATGTTTCGGACTCTGTGCAGGTATTCACCTGGTAAACGACCATGGGGAGAGGCAGGGTGGTCATCTCTACCACCCAGTCCCCTGGTTGAATGGATGGACCTTTCCTCAAGACATCGGCCCAGGTAGTTGGTATGGCTGACAACAGTTCTTGCAGTTTTGTCTCCACGTTTTTTATATGGTGGAGTCTGGGCTTCATTTGGTCCATGGTCAATGGAAGACCACAGTGGGACCCTTCCTTCTGTCTGGAAGTCTGGGATAACTTGATTTTTTTTAATTTCTTTTTTGGACCATCTCTCGATTTATGCATGTCATCCTTGCACAGAGGCCATGCTAATCTATCTTCTCTATATCGTCCAATTTTTTTATGGATGTCACGGGGCCGTGTCCCACTTGCACCGTTGAGTAAGTTCAACGCTGAGCTTTCTATCACATGTGACCTGGGGCAACCCAGGAGATGAGTTCTCTTACCGTCCATCGGGCGGTCCGATTTTCAGAAAAAAGGAAAACGAAAGTTGGATTCCTTTTTTTAGCAGGATAATGGAACGAAAATCGCTCCTCCCGAATACAACGCCCCCTACCCTAGCCCGCTTCCGTTGAATGGAAGCGGGGTAGCTAGCTCAACGGTGTGAGCCAGGCTGCCTCACTCGCTGTCATCATTGTCTGACACCTTGTCATCCGTGATTTCCGTTTGTCATGATTCCCCATCGTGTATCTCTCATCCACAGGGTCTGTGCCAATAAGCTTCTTCGGGCTGTATCTCGTGCAGGGATGTGGTTACATACATCGTGAATAAAACTTCCCACAAGGGAGGTTTCTCTTGTTTTCTTTAGTAGGAATCTACGGTTCCACCCTCTGACCCTGTGGCCTTCCCTGAGCTTGGGGATCGCGGGGTCCGAGTTGTGAGGTCTGCCACTGCTCAGACTCCGCAAATCCCTCACATTGGGTTCCGAAAAGCCATACGCTGACAAATAATATATTGTTTTTTCTTTTTTCAAGTTTTTTGGACACGGAGGAAATTGTCAAAACAGCTATTTAAAAATCACTTTCCACATTTTCAATGAATTATGAAAGGCCCAATTGAGTGTCACACCGTTGAGCTAGCTCAACTCAACAGTGCAAGTGGGACATGGCCCCCGATGGACAAACTTGATTTCAGAAATGGCACACAAATGAACAGATGGTCCAATTCTTTTTAATTTCTTTCGAGGAAGGGGGTGTACGTCTGTCTGCTCTGTGTGATCTTGGTAACTGAGGATGTGCTCACACTGGGACTTCCGTGCCTGGATGCACCTGACCCCAATTACGTCCACAGAGAAGATGAAAAGGATCTCCTGTGACTATGTCCTGAGTCCTTGACTATGTGGAAGACAACGAAAAGAGAGTCCAGGGCCGAGGTCCCACTAGCAAAGAGGATAGGATAAAGCTCCTGAATCTGGATGTGTTTTACGCAGAAATGCAGAAAAGCAGTTCAATCTCGATTTCCTTCACCTCTCCACAAACACGTCCAGATTCAGGCATTTGATCAGATCCTCTTTGCTAGTGGGACCACGCCCCAGTAGGAGGCCTCGCCTGGTTAAACTCTGAAATTCCGGACTATGGGCCTCGCCACACCACTCTCGAAATGTGAAAAAGACAAAAATTTGGCGCACGCATCTGGCCATGTTCTAGCGGCAAGTTCATTTTCATTTTCCACATTTCAAGAGTCGTGTGGCGACGTCCTATATTGCCCTTCCCGATAATTATTATCCGTTAAAATTGGATCGATGTGGAGAAGATTACTACCTGTGAACGAGGGGGACAAAAAAAAAAAGTAGGAACACCAAGTTTGAAATTCCAGATGATAACCAACGGGCCTAGCTCAGTTTTTTTTTTTTTTTTTTTTTTTTTTTTTGAAAATCGAGTTGTATTCCAAGATTAAAGGTTCGCGGCCGGGGACCTCACAATTCAACCCGGAGTTATCCCAGCAGCATCAGCCAGTTTAGCTTACAGTCATAAGACTGAACAGAAACCTGCGTTAAAGCCTCATTCAAATGATAATGTCTGATGATGTCGAGTTGTGTAGGACACAAGCCTATTACAGAGGTTCGCTCGTCATTGTTCTCTGGGTTGTCTCAACTCATTACCCACTAATATTGTACTGCCACTAAGCTACAGCCACTCTACTTATCCTACCCTGACCTAACCTCTAAACCTACTTAGGCAGCTGACTGATCTACCTTGGCTTACACAGGCCTAAAAACGGCCTGAACTCGACTTAGTACAGCCGCGAGGAGTCGTTACAGGCTCCTAATCTAAGTCCTGGACACTCTCCTACCCTCCCCGTCCTATGTAGCCTACTGCGGCTGTCTACTTGAACCGAGCGCCCTGGTTCACGCGAGGAGCGGGAGGATTGGGCAGAGGTGGAGTGTGGGGAAAGAGGGAGGGGGGAAGGGGGGGAGAGAGAGAGAGAGAGAGAGAGAGAGAGAGAGAGAGAGAGAGAGAGAGAGAGAGAGAGAGAGAGTGTGAGGCTGCGCGTCAGGGCGGGGGCCATTTTCCGGGGGGGGGGGGGGGGGGGGGGGTGTGGATGTGTAGTCAGGTGTTGGTGTCAGGTCTGCGAGGTCAGAGAGAATGGAGGGGAGAGGGGGGGAGGGGAGAAGACTGCAAGGGTGATGATTCACTTGAGGAGCCAGGGGGAGATAGCCATATTGCCTTCGTGGGTGACTGCCGCCAGTTGGTTATCTCTGGCCCAGGTAACCAGGAACCAGTGCCTGCCTCTGATAGATTTCCCCTTTGCGGCTTTCCTGTGCCAATCGACCCGGATCATTGCTCTGATCCACGCTTTGATCTTGGCGATTAGGGTGGCATCTGCATTCCACTGCTGCCTAAAGAGAATGCTGTTGCGGTCTTCCCAGCTTGTCCAGATTATGATAGCTCGAATGGCCTGAGCTACATAGCCTCGCCCAGTGAGCTTGAACCATGAACCCGGGATGCGGCCCCAGAGTGCCCATGACTCGTCCCAGGGCAGCAGGGGACCCACAAATCTGAGCCAGTGCTGTTCCCACCACCTCCATATGCGCTTAGATGCTGGGCAGGCCCAGAAGAGGTGTATGAGAGTCTCTTCCTCCTTGCTGCCACAACGCTTGCACTTTGTTTCGATCTCCATACCCCTTTCGAAGAGCCACACAGAACAGGGTACAGCGTTATGTGAGAGGAGCCAAAGGAGACCTGCAAGCTTTAGAGAGGGCAGTGCTGGTAGCTGCGCCCAGAGTGTTCGGAGCTGTTCCTCCGTAACTAGGTGGTTCTGCGGTACCTGCCTGTTCAAAAGTGCAGCTGTTGCGGCCGGGAGATCTTCATCCTTCGCGAGCAGTGTTCTGCCCAGGGAGGTATGGTACTAGTGCAGGAGGAAACGACGCCCTGGTGCTGGCTCCCAGTAGTGGCCTTGTGGATCAATGCAGAGTTGCTGCAGGGGAATGCTGCCTGCCAGCAGCTCGTGGGTAGTAGTTCCCATGGCTGTATTGGTGTGGACTCGTACCAACTGCAGATCCTGGGCTGTAGAGACGTTGGTATCTCCTCGGCACCGAAGTCGTGCTGGGTGCTTCTGATCAGTTTGCAGCTCCCATTCCTGGGCTAGCGATGTGTCCTCGTCAAGCTGTTCTTGAATCCGTACCATGAGCTTGTCATCTGCATCGGTGGCATCCCGGTACCACTCCCCTACAGTTGGTGCAGATGTGTGGAGGAGCTCGACCCAGTGAGCTGGGATGGCTGAGATTAGTTGCTTGGTTCGCTCTGGGATTAGTTGCAGCCTGCCCAGCTTCTGTTTGATGACGTCGGTGCAGTACCAGTCCTGGGCTTCCTCATTCCAGAGGTCTTGTATCTTCAGCAGCCCTCTCTCTGTCCATCGTCTACCAAAGGCACCTGGGGTTGCTGTGGCAGCAAAGGGATCCCCATGCTCGTTTCGGATATCTGCATTGTCGAACAGCAGCTGCTTTAGGACCTCAAATGACCTCAAAAGACCTCAAATGTTCTCAATGATCTGTATAATTCGTTATGGGACGCTGGGCCTGGTTCCCAGCACGTGCTGCTCCCCACGAATAGACTGGAGCATTTGTTCAAAAAAAAAAAAAAAAAAAAAAAAAAAAAAAAAAAAGGGACCTCAACCTTGGTGGTTGGCTGCTTCGTGTGGGGGGGAGCGAGTGCTCGCCACGCAGTCCAGCAGGCGCCTGCCACCTGAGAATGCAGTTGTCTGCGCTGGTAGGAGGCCATGAACACAACTGACCACACATCATGTTTCCTTGCGAGCGAGAATTCCTGCTGCAGCAGGTACTCCAAGATCGGTTGCCAGATTCTGTGTTCTGACTGTGTGGCGGCTCTACGGAGCCACTTAGTAAGAAGTGCCTGGTTCTGTCTGTAGGGGCCGATAACTCCCAGACCCCCATGTCGCTTGCTGGAGGTGACTTTCGACCAGGCACATTTTGATATGAAGCGTTGCCCCTCCTGGGCTGATGGTTTCCAAAGGTACCTTGCAGCGTCCGAGGTAGTCTGCTTGGCTGTTGGCTTGGTGAGAAGACAGACAGCTGCCACGTGCCAAATCTGCGCAAAGACCACTGAGGTAAGGAGGAGAGCTCTTCCGAATAGGGAGATTCCCACAGCTACCTGGCATCTCTGTATGCTGTCCTTTGTTTTAGAGCGGAGGATGGCTTGTTGTTTTGGCTTTGCGGTTACCAGGGATACTTGCATACCTAAGTATCGTTCCGATACCTCCGGGGAGATACGCTTCATACCCCAGTCAAAACCTGGCAAGTTGTAGTCGGCTGGGAGAAGATAGATAGATTTCTCCCAGTTGACTTGGGCTTCAGAAAGCTGTGCATAATTGTCCAGAAGTGTCTTGGCCTCTTGCGTAGATTCTGGGACGGCTTCGATGGAGAGCAGCACGTCGTCAACAATGGCGCCAGTTAGCATAACCTCTCCGTCTCCGAGGTCAAGCCCCCGGATTAGTGGGGACGCACGCAGCGCGTTGAGGAGTGTTTCCATCTGCAGGGCGAATAATAGTGATGCAAGAGGACAGCCCTGGCATAGCGAGCGTGTGAGTGTGAAGGTCTGAGAGAGAAAACCATTGACATTGACGGTTGCTGTTGAATCTGCATAAGAGTTCGCGGACCCAGTGTATGAACTTCAGGTCGAACCCCATGTGTTCGAGTGTGGCGAAGACGAATTATGACCAGTTGACTCGGTCATAAGCCTTCTCCAAGTCGAGCATTGTGATCATTACCTGTCGATTTTCTCGCTGTATGATCTCCAACTCTACCACGGCCATGAGCATATTCTCGGCGATGGATCTGCCCAGCACGAACCCACCCTGGTCTGTATGCACCAGGGCTGGCAGGTATGGAGCAAGTCTTCTGGCGAGGAGCTTGGCCAGTATTTTGTATGATACGTTCATGCGGGAGATCGGACGCCAGTTCCGAACATTGCGTTTATCTCCCTTCTTGTAGATCAGAGTGATGATTCCAAGCTTCATATCAGTGGTCAAGGTGCCGCCTTGCCAGAGTCTGTTGTAGCTGTCAAGCAAGATTGGGCCAGTGCAGTCCCAGGTTGCTTCGTAGAACTCCACCGGGAGTCCATCCGAGCCTGGGCTTTTACCTTTTGCCATGCTCTTGACTGTCTGGTGGAGCTCGTGTAGTGTGAGCGGCTGTTCGAGATGCAGGCTGGCTGTGTTCGGTAACCTGACTTGTGTATGCTGCCAGATGTCGTGCTCCACCTTCAAGTGGTCTAATGAGAGATCTGGTTGTCTTCTAGCGGTAAGTACGTCCGTAAAATAGGTGAGAGCATATTCACCTATTTTAGTTGAATTTTTCGCTGGTTCCGCCTCCTGAAAGAAGGGGTGATGCATCTCTCTCATGAGAGTATGTGCTCTTGGTGGACAGACACGTTGGAAGGTTTCTTTTTTCATTCGGTCTCCGGTTGCCATACCCCTCTCCTGCGCTCTGCTGGCCCAAAGAACCTGCTGTGCCACTTGGATATCCTCTAGCTTTTGCAGTCCTTTGTCCCTCCGGTGCTGCCAGCACAGTTCCGCTAAAGGTTTCTTGTCCAGCTCCTCCTCGGCCTCTGCTATCATGGCTCTGCATGCTTCCTCTTATTGCTTTCTCCCTCTAGCTTTAACCCTTGAAAAGACATCCAGCGCTCGTGTGACGATCCTAAATCCCATTTGGAGCCAGTCTTCTTCGGTGCTGAAGTCACCCTTCGTATGTTGCTAGCTGGTCCAGTGTGCTGCCACCCATTTCAGGACTTCCAGATCTTTCAGCAGTTCGGTGTTTACCTGAAAAGTACCTGGCCCTCTGACCATCTGGTCTGCCAGATCAAAGCTGGCTATCAGTGGTCGGTGGTCTGAGATCGACTCAATGGTCTGATCGACATCGGTGAGCGCCTCCCATGCTGCACCGAAGGCTAGAACGAGGTCCAACCTTCGCTTCAAGGGGGGGTGATCTCCTGTCCTTTGCGAGGAGAACCAAGGATAACCTGATTCCATGGGGTGGGTGGTTGACCGTGGTTCTGTAGGTGTCCACCAGGTTCCGCTCCCCAATGAAGCTTGCTAGCATGACTGCGTCGGTCTTTCTTGGTGTGACCTCTTGAGAGTCCAGACCTGCTGTAACCGTGTAAGGACCACGTTGAAGTACCCGGCGAGGACCAGGTTGTCTGAAGGTGGAACAATTGCTGGCAGCTCTTCCAAAAAAGAGCGGCGTTCGGCAGGCTCTGAAGGAGCATATATGGACACCAAGGTCCATTATTCCGTTCCCAGGCGGATTCTGCACCAAGCCCAGTGGCCCCAGATGTCTGCATCTTGCTCCAGCAGGTCGAAGTCGAGGCCTCTGTGGAATAGGATAGCACATCCTCCTTTGGTACCGTCTGCGGGGGCCCAAATTTGCGGGCCTCTCCACCATCCGTTGAGCTGCTCAATTTTGCCTTCGTCAAGCTTAGTTTTCTGCAGCATGAGAACTTGAACTTTCTGATCATGCATCCAGGTTTTGAGCCTGGCTTTCTTGAAGCGTCTTGTCGATTCTCCAAGTCCTCGCACGTTCCACGTCCCTAGCTTAAGATAAGTCATTTTGGGGGGCTGCGGCGGTGGGGTTTTGGATCCGCTGAGAGTCTTCGTTTTGCTGTCTTCCGGGTCTCAATCTTCCAGCTGCAGCTGTTTCCACTGTGCTGGCCCATGGTGCCAGAAGGAGGTTTCTAAAGCCTGGCAGATGAGGCTGCTTGTCTGTTGCCAGGGTCAAGCAGAATTCGGCGACGAGCTTCGCGTTGATGTCATCTGTTAAAAAGGTCTCTTGCAGCTCCTCGGTCGTGGTGGCCGCTAGCCAAGTGGAGGGGAGCCAGACAATGTTCTACGTGGCAAGCAACGCCGCTGTATCCAGGTTTATCTTCACTTCGACGACCCCGATAGAGAAATGCCAGCTTCCACCGTTCGCTGCTGCAACTGTCTTTCTGCCGATGCAGATCCCTGGGATGAGCCTGAAGGGGAAGCGGTCAGCGATGAACGTGGCTGTCGCTGCTCTGATTGCTTCTTTCGTGGTTGGAGATGCGCTTACCGCCACTGTTGGGATCACTAGCAGTCCTCTTTCTGTTCTCCTGGCCATGAGTTTGGTACCTTGGGGTGACAGCATAAAGCACAGGATAACGAGTTGATGTCTGACTACACCAGTGTTGAGGCTACCACCAGACGGTTGGTTGGGCAGCCCGGAATGCTGGGCTGCTGCAGGGAGAGACCCTGTTTGAATTGACAGCGGGGAGGCGGACACTCTGGTAAAGGGGATGGAGAAGAAATCAAGTTCTCCTTCCTCCTCTTCTTGTGTGATTTGGCCTTCCCCGTCCTCGTTGATCCTGCGCTGCTTCACTGGCGTACGGAGTACCTATCTTGAATCTCGCATAGTGGTGTCTGGAAGTGGTCCTCTGGTGTCCTCCGTGTCTCCAGCTCTGGATTTGCTGGTCGCACCTGTGTGACTTGACCTCTGCAGGTTAGCCTGTTCTTCACAGACGGATGACGTGGACGGGGGGTGGGTGAAGTGGGGGTTAAAGGCGGGATTGAAATGTGTAGTGACGTACCGTATGGGGACTTGGAGGTGTGGGTGGTGGGGCKGGGKCSCGTGGSAGACAGAGTTTGTCGGTTGGGTGGTGGTGGTTGCAGTGCCAGATAGGGGGGGGGGGGGGGGGGGGGGGGGGGGAGGTGRCMGGTGGGTGGCCTAGGTGTTGTTGCTGTGAGGTTGAGCTCTGCAGTTGGGTGCTMWWGAGTGGGGCRYCSMGYTGTCGGGTCGGGGGTGGGGGTGGTCTTGCGACTGAGATTAGTGGTGGTGACTCTGGTGAGTGGGTGAAAGCGGTGGACAGCTGGTTTCAACTTTGGTGGAGTGGGGTTATGTGGATGGGGTGGGGGCGGGCGTAGTGGTCCCACAGGGAAGGGGGGGCCTGCCCCAGGGGCAGGGATCAGAGACCCAGGGGGGTTTGGGTGGTGGGGCGACAGGTGTGGGTTTTAGTGAGGCGGGGGGTTGGGCTGGAAGGGAACAATCGCTTGACAATGTTGGTGGACTGCGTTTTGGGCTGTGGCGAGGGGCTGTGAATGGTGATGGTGGTTCGGCCCAGTCGTCATGGACTGGGGGTGGGGCTGCCAGGGCCAGAGCTGTTGGCCTCCGGGGTGAGTTGGGGCTGCAGAGGGGTACAGATTTGCGGGTGGTGGGTGTGGGAGCTGCAGATGAGGGAAGGATTTGCGGGTTGTGGTTGCACAGTGCCCTGTGTTGGCTGCTGAGCTGGTTGCTGGGGCGGGGGGGGGTTGTGAGTTGTTTGCAGGGTGTCTGTTGTTGCTTGGCTGTGCTTGAGCAGGGGGGGGACGCACTCGGCCTTGTCCTTGTCCCCTGCCTCTTCCATGCCCTCTGGTTCGTCTGCCAGGTGGCATGGTCTCCCGGAAGCGGGGGCAGTCATGGTCAAACTCATCATGGAACCACCATAGGCACTTTTGACAGAACGGAGTGTCCTGATTCGCAAACTGGATCTGCATTGCCTGTCCAGTCGGACATCGGAGGATTACCCATTCTTTGAAGGTGTCCTTGACGATTGGGTTACAATCTATTTTAACGTTGCCTAAGAGGGTTCCTCCTCCTTTTTGTCTGGGGGATGCATGTGTATTATGGGGCCCATCAATTTCTCGACAGCATATCTGAGTGAGAACAGCGCTCCCACTGGAACTCTGAGCGCAATGATGCGGTATTTGGCAGCGGAATCTGCTTCCCGCAGCTGGTCCAGTTCTCGTTGTGCCATCCATGGGCGGAAGGTGACCTTGATTGGTCCCTCCCTGGATGGGATGAAATCGTGGCCTTTGCCTAGCATCCATTGAGGATGATTGAGCTATCTGTTGCGTGCGCGCGACGTAGGACATAACATTTGGTCCTTCGCCATGGGTGCGTCCTCTTTTCTGGGAAGGATTGAAATTGGGGTCTTGCTACCAGGCATCCTCAAAGATACGGATGAACTGTTCCCTTTGTGTGACAGAGAGGTTAGCTGCACGTGTGTCAAAGACTACTAAGACTGTTTGTTCCTTGAGCCAAGCGACGGTAGCTGCATCTACTTCGGCATTGAGGTTTATATAACCTACTCCATCAAGGATTTCTGTATCCCCATGGGAGAACGAAGTGTCAGGGAAAAGCCCGTCGTCATAGCATGAGTCTAGGAGTGTGTGGATTCGTGCTCTGTCTGCTGCCTGTGCATCCGCCTGTGGGGGGCCACTCGCGTGACCTTGGTGTGGGTTTTGGGGATCCCCCCTGTGTGGGAAATTGAATGGATGCATGGCCGGGTGAGTTGTCCTGACGGGACAGGGGGTGTGCATGGGGGGAATCAGAGTGTGTGATGCATGGCCGGTTGGTTCGGGATTGGGATGTGTGAAGGAAGAGGTATGTCAAAGTGTTGTCTACTGCTTGTAACCTCGACAGCGGGTCAGGGGGTGTGCATGGGGGGAATCAGAGTGTGTGATGCATGGCCGGTTGGTTCGGGATTGGGATGTGTGAAGGAAGAGGTATGTCAAAGTGTTGTCTACTGCTTGTCACCTCGACAGCGGGTCAGGGGGTGTGCATGGGGGGAATCAGAGCGTGTTAATGGGTGTGCAGGCGGCCAGACAGAGGGTGGGGGCTGTCTCTTATACACATCTAGATGTGTATAAGAGACAGGGATAGGGGGGAGGTTCGCAGAGAGAGAGAGTGGGTTGGCCGGGTGGTAGCTGGGTCGGGGCTTACCGGGGTGGTGTTTGGGGCGGGGATGTTATTGTGGAGGACTTGAGTGTGGTGGGTCAAGTGGGGGAGCGGTCGCTAAAGGGGGAGGGTGGTGATGTAAGGGGGGGTGGGAAAACTGGGAAGAGGGGATCTGGGCATAAGAGGGTGGGGGTTGTGGGGAGCTGTTATGGGGTAGAGGGTGGGGCTATCATGAATAACGTAGGGCTTGAGCGGGACGTGTGTGAGGGGGTGTTGAATCGGGGCTATGGTTGGTCTGGGAGTGCTTTTTAGGGACAGGGGGAGGGTCAGCGTGGTAGGGGAGCTTGTTGGGCGGGCAGGGGACTGCGGTGGGATGACAGGTGTCGGGGCCTCGGGGGAGGGCCGGGCGAGTTCCAAGAGGGAATAGGATAGTCGCAGAGGGGGTAACAGTAGGCGGTAGGAGGAATAGTTAAAGGTTATGGCGTGTGAAGAGCTGTGCTGTCTGTGTGTTGGATTAGGGTCGCTGGGGTTTGCCCGGTATGGGGCAAGTTGTGTGAGGTTAAGGAAGGAGGGGGGCAACGGTTTACGAATAGTGTAGGGGGGGAGGGGGAGTGGAGGTGGTGATGAGCTAGACCTGTTCGTCTCCGTTTGGAGGGAAGTCGCCTGCAGAGGTCGGCGTCAGCTCCGGTTTGACTTCTTTGGCAGAATTCGGGCAATATCATCGCCGGTATTTCCTTTCCTCATCGAGGACAGGGCGCCTGCGCCTGTCCGGTTCCTTATGGTTACACGTAAGAGATAATGGCTGATAACTCTGACTCGCCTACTCGCCCGCATGTCCCCCCGTCTACCTTGGCAGAGAGTTGACCTGGCTATGGTGCTAGGTGGGATGATGGGCGATGGTCGCTGCTCTAGCTGCGTGCTAGGTTGACGACTGGCGAGGCAGGTCCACCTGAACCGGCGCCGCTACGACGGACCGCTCAGCGCCAGTCATAGCGCCTCCCCGTTCCAGGGCCCCCTCCCGCCTCACCATTTGCCCACGCCGCCCCCTTTCATCTCTCGGCGGGTGGCTGGCTTTACAGGCCTAGCTCAGTTGGAAGTACTTGGTACACCCTTGAGCTATTGCAGCACAGACCCAACTGGAAGTTCGGATCCTGATGCAATCAGATGAATATAACAAAATAATTCTGAATTACAGGGGGAGTAGATATAGAAAAGAGGGGAAGAGAGTGTGGAGTAAGGATAGTCATCGCACGTACTATGCTATTGGGCGGTTGTTGTGTAGGCGACCATGGGGGCAGGAGGAGAGAGAGTGGACTCATTGTGTGTATGCCATTACGAGTAAGCTGCGTGAGAGCCCTTGGCCGGTGGGAAGAAGCGGACGTAAGGTCATGGTTGGGAAGAAGAAGAAGAAGAAGAAGAAGAAGAGAGAAGATAGAAGAGGGAGATGTTCATAAGGGGCACCAATGTAATTGCCCCCATGATCATCCTCAGGCATTGTCAATGCGGAGCTTAGTCGTCTAATCCACCTCGGCAGGAGGAGAGGGGGGAAAAAACAAAAAAAGAAGGGGGAACCGGCGAACCGCTGTGAGGAAACCCGGGAAGGGGTACCTACCTTCCACCGAAGCCAGGGGCAATGACGCCTGTCACTCGCCACGCCCGCTTCCGAGGTCTTCGGCGACCAGCAGGCCGAAGGGATCTATGATGAACTGTTTCATTCCCTGTTTTCCGTTTTACTTATTTTCCTTTTGGTAAATTCGCAAGATCACCTTACAACAAATTGGATCAGCCAACAGTCAGTGCAGCGAGTTCTTACTTCAATAAGTTCAAACGAACGACTCAACAGATCATCGAACTGATTCAGCTGGCAGTTCAGAAACTCCACCGAAAGACCTTCATATCCTCAATGTGATAAGTTTGAGTAGTCTGCTCATTAGTCCAGTGGGGGACACTACAGCCAGTTTGCGCTCTCAACTGTCAGTTTAACATGTTCACACTACATTAAGTCTGAAGACTCGGCAGGAGGACGGACAAAAGTGCGCGACAGAGAGTTTAATAGATGACTTTTAGCGCGCTGTTCCCTTTCTCTCTTTATCCCGCTGTTCACAAGACATCCTCGGCATTTCGAGCCCCTATTTCTGCTTGTATTCGCCCCATCCCTCTGGCCAGATTAATGCGCTTAACTGTACAGAAGGGAAGACGGACATATCAGCCCCCTGCTATTCGCATGTATTCAGCCCGCTGCTTGGGGCACATTGTGTACTTAACGAAACAGAACAGAAGGGACCTTGATAAGCCCCAACAAAACTGCGTGAATTCAACCCACTTCTCAGGGCAGGTGAATGCACTTAATTGGTCAAGAGAGAAACGGGCCTGAAAAGCCCCAATAATCTACTCGAATACTGCCCGCTTCTCAGGGCAGGTGAATGCACTTAATTAGACAAGACAGAAACGGCCTTGATAAACCCCAACAATCTGCGTGAACACAACCCGCTTCTCAGGGCAGGTGATCGCACTTAACTAGACCAGAGAGAAACGAGCATRATAAGTYTGCKTGAATACAACCCGCTTCTCAAGGCAGGTCTTCCCTCCTTACCTCGAAGGCCGCCCACAATGCTCTCTGTGTAGTCGAATTACCTGCGTTCTGCACGTCCGTTACGAACAGAGTGAGGACTTTCTGGAACATCGTGCACATACCGATTTCCCGCCTCTCACCAAAATGGTCCGATCCTTAGTGKCGATCCTCAGACTGCCGACACCAAGCTYTCTCTATTCACCCCGTCAACCGTCCACCCGGACTCTGCTCAAAGCCCAAGCGTGCGCTCGTCATTTCAAACTCACTCCCCTGAGCACACTTCCAATCTTTTCTCATTTTGAACTGTCCGCAAATTACACGCCCCCAGCGCGCCATTCCTCGCCTGCATCGAATCGCAATGTGAACTGAATGCTTTCCACCTCCCTGACTGTCGTTTCACCCTCGCCTACTCTTCTCACTGCCTTTACTCCCTCTCTCTCTCTCACTCTCCATCCACTCGTCTCACGGACCCGTTGCTCTCGTCTTTGCGTCTGTGGCGCCCGCGTCTCAGTCCCGTCAGTTCCGTGTTTGGAGCGCGCTCATATTGGCGAGGTCAACTCCTGGATCTCCCYGTCCGTCGCGTCCTCGTTGCACGCGCCTCATCCATTCCTTTCCCTCACCACCRCACATGCGGGCACGGGAGTCACTCAACCGCTCGTCTACTGCGAACACCTTGCRCGCTGCCCCCCTCTCTGTGCGAACGCCTCCCCATATGCTCCCCGGGCACTGTCATTCACYCTGGGCCACTTCTTCCCTGGCTRTTACAACCACCTGGGCGCGGACGYTTCWGCCCCGTCCTTGCAGTGCTCCGCAACAGCTGCACGCCGGGTACGGCTGGCATGCGATCCCTCACTCCTATCTCTCCCTTCTTGCGCGGAGTAACCACCCCCGCACTCGCGCGTCTGCCCGGTCCTTACAGCTGGGGGTACACCTTGCTCGCTTCCCCTATTGAGTTTTCCTCGATGACTATATCCCCCCAGTTCCCGCTGGCAGAACTCAACTCAGAATCCGACTTGCGGCCTCTATCGATCCAGCCTGTGTCGTGGCGTGCAAGTTCAGCGCCTCGCCCCGATGTCGGAACGACAGTTTTCGTAGCACCAGGTCCCCATCCCCGTTCAGTCCAACTTCGGTGACATGGAGCCTCGCCGCCGTTCGTACCCTGCACCGTGGCGGGTCCAAGGCAGTCACACGGAATTACCCCCCAAGACCAGAGGATAGTCGCGGACCGCTCAGACTGTTCCAATTATAGTTACCCGAGAGCGCAGCACCCGAACCGAAGACGACCCCGTACCAATGTGGCCCCCATCAGATCCTTCGCGAAGGCACTATTGTACCGCAGCATAGCAGCCCGTAACAGGCCAAAACTGAACCGGGAATATCCATCTCGGTACCAATCCTTACGCACTCAATGCCGCACGCCATAGAGTATGGCCACCCTCTAGCACCAAACCTGTGGCCTACCGAATGTCGAGCCGATGTCGAGCCTGGAGACTCTCGTCATGAAGTGCCATGGCCTGTGCCTTTCCTGTCACCGAACCACTACCATGCTCGTGGTAAGTCGATGTCGGGTCAATGCGGAACTCGTAGTAAGTCGATGTCGAACCAGTACCAGACCTGGAACAAATCTCCGTTAATTCCGTGACGGTCCCGAAACCGAAATAAATTGTCGTAGCGGTATCGTAGCGGAAATAAGCTGTCAGGGTTGTGTCCAACCCGAAATAAAATGCCGCGCTTGCAGCGAACCTGGGTTAAACTGCCGCCGAGGTACCGAACCTGAAACAAATCGTCGTAGTGTTCCCGGACCTGACAATGGATCATGGTAGCGACATTCGAAGCTGAGATAAATGCCAGTAGCGGTCCCAGTCGTAGAGATAAACCTCCGCAGTCGTCCCGAACTCGAAATAAACGGCCATACCGGTGCCGAATTCGAAATAGGCCGCTGAAATGGTCCTAACCCTGCCAATAAATCGGACTGGTGTCGTCGTGGAAATCACGGCGAAGGCCCAAACCTGAGATAAAATGCCCCGATGCCGCCGAAACTGAAATACCCTGCTGAGGTTGCTCCGAACCTGATATTGAATCATGTTGATGTGTCCGAACCAGAAAATAGCGACCGTTGTAGGGGTCCCAAGCTCGGGACAAGGTGATGCCTGCCCCATACCGATTCAGAAGCCGGTCAGATACCGTAGGATGCTGCCACTCCACATCAATCTGACGTTCTCTGAGTCATGTATCCGTTCCGAGCCAAACACCACACATACTGTCGGTCCAAAGTAGCTCCATTCCACGTCGTCCATGCGAACATCCTTGGACTGCTCAGTGAGGTTAGTTATCAGGCAGATCGGGAAGGCGACACATAAAATTCTCGATCATCAGAGGTTAGTGAGAAGAAGTTAGAGTTCAGAGTTTCTGATCAAATCTGGGTTCTGTGCTGATGGTGGGTAATCCAAGCAGTACCAGGCCAGGCGTCGAGTAGTCATTAGTTCCTGTCTGTCCCAGCATTTTTAATTATTCCCTCCCTTTCTTAATTCTAGAGTCCGAAATAGCAGAATATACGTGAGTCCACCAAAAATGAATCCCGAGGGAGTCTTAATTAAATAGTCGAAATTCTTTTGTATCTCCTCCTTTTTATCGTTTTTAATCTTTTTCTCTATTTTTGATTTCATTACCGGTGACATAAAATAACGAGGGATTTTCCCTAAAATTTAGATGCCGTGAAAAAATAAGGTAATTAAGGAATATTACATTTTTTTCTCCTCCCTCCTACTGTTCTAATTCTTTTCTCTCATTCTTAATTTCGGTGCTAAAATAGATAAAATCTTGAGGCCCTATTTCGGGCCCAGTCATATGATACTAAAACGTGGCGGCGAGGTCAATCCCTGCGATTCCTCCCCGCGGCCGGCCATCCCGGGTCTAACCTCGGAACGGGCGGAAATGAYGGTCCCTAGATATGCYGGGAGCGGCTACCCATTTCGTCATCTTTGAGGGCTACTCGCAAGGTCCAGTGTGCCCAAAGTGAGGGGTGCCCAAAGTTCTCCTAATTTTTGTTGTCCAGTCGAACCAAAGTACCATCAAAACACGGACTTGCCCCTGAGCCTAAGCCCCAAAGCTGAGGATTTCAGGCGGCGCACCGCTCGTGGCCGCCTGACAGTTAGCCCGGACCACTTCTCGACACCCCCGTCGAGCCCTATCCATTCTTCAAACGAAGCGGACGAGCTTCAGGGTGATTGTTTGTAAAGGACGCCCACGTCGGCGTTTAATCGTCTTAGGTTTTGGTTCGTTATGAGTACTGGGGCTAAGTAGATGCTTCTTGGCTTTCCTCTTTCTCCAGGATCTCTGCCTTGGTAGGGTCCCCTTCTCCTTCTGACGCTTGCCTGAGGAAGGTGACGACCCACCAGTTTGTCTAATGCGTACTCTCCGTTTAGCCCTCTTGAGCACGAATAACCATTTCTTCTCCCTTCCTAAAGCTAACCCTTTGACCTTTCTTTTTTCTATTATTTTCCTCTTCTTGGAACTTTCCCCTGCCTCGAATCATCTCAAGGGAGCTCCATCCTCCATTTTAGCCTTCCCCTTTCCTTTGGGGCCCGTCAGCGATAAGGCGGGTGCAGGCCTTGGTCTAAACAGTTTTAACCTAGCACCCGCCACTGGGTCCTTCCACTTGGATCCGTCCAATTCTGCTATCATATATGCACCCCAGTCGAGTGCCTCAACCACTTTGTAAGGTCCCATCCATCTGTTGGCGAGTTTTCCGGTTCAGGTCCTTTCCAGTGCTGCGTCGTAGAGAAGGACCATATCTCCTACGCTCACCCTCTCTTTCCTGATTTTCACGTTCTTATCCCATCTCTCTTTGCCTTTGTCCCTTTCCACTGCCAGACGATCCGCCGCTGTCATAAGGTTATCTTCCAAACCGTAGGCTATCTGTCTTGTTCGGGCAGCTATGAGTTCCTCTCTGGACATCTCCTCCGCCCATTCGACGGTTGTCCAGCTGTCGACGTGAAACTCTATGGGGAGCGGACAATGCCGCCCAAACCACAAGGTGTATGGTGGGTATCCAGTGCTAGCCCGGACCGTGACGTTGTCCGCCCATATTGCGTATCGAAAATATCATGGCCAATCATTGTCCTTACCTCTGCACCACTTGGATAGTGACGCTATCAGAGTCTGGTGCCCCCTCTCTACTGGGGAGTTCGACTGTGGGTGGTAGGCAGTGGCTATCGAAACCTTCGCCCCAACTCGCTTGAACACACTCTGAACCTCGTCAGCTAGGAATTCCGCCCCTCTGTCCATCACTATCTTGCTGACACAACCATACCTAGACAAGTACTCTAGGACGAAGGTCTTCACTTCCTTTGCCGTCTTACTCCTGATAGGTCTACCGTCTACGAACCCCGTGAAGTCGTCTCGTATGTTCACGACATAGTTCATATTGCCTACCCCTTTCGGCATCTTCACCTGATCGATGTGTACCTTCTCTCCTGGTCTGGTGGGATAGGATGGATAGAGAGGCTCTTTGTATTTCACAAGAGCTCTCTTCTGGCATTCCTCGCAGGTCATATAGTACCTCTCAACGTCCTTATATTGTTCGTCCCACCAGTACAACCTGCATATCTTTTCGTAGGTTCCTTTGACTCCCCTGTGTCCTCCGACTACCCCGTCGTGAAGCTCCGCGACTATCGTCTGTCTCTCCTGAGGGTCACAGACTACTCGTAAGGGCATCCTCGACCCTACTGGCCTTCGAAAAAGGTGGCCCGCTCTAAGGCAGTACTGGGCTGCTTGTCTCCGGATATCTGAATCTTGACTCTCCTCTCCTTACAGGTGTAGCCCGATCGTTCGGTACTTACCCTCGTAAAGGTTAACCAGAAATCGTTCAGCGCGTCTTGGCTCTGCCAATGTCAGGGTTCCAGCTACTATCGGGCGCCCGGCCTCAGAAGGGATCTGCGAAAGCCCATCTGCCAGGGCATTTTAAGTGTCAGATATCCTCTCGACTGCGTAATCATATAGCCGAATCCGTATCAACCATCGAACGATGGTCGGGTCCGTCAGACTAAAGTCCTTCTGGAGGACCGAGGCATTTGCCGTGGGATCTACTCTCAAGATGAACCGTCGTCCGTAGATATAATGTCTGAACGTGTCTAGACACCGCAAAACAGCTAACACCTCCTTCTTGAATTGACTGTAGTTTCGCTCTGCCGTATTAAGTGTCCTACTCTCAAATCTTAACGGCCTTTCCTTTCCTTCAGCGTCTTTCTCAGACAGCAGCCCTCCAGCTGAACAAGGTCTAGCATTCGTGGATACTATGACGGGTCTCTCGGTCTCATCGTCAAAGAATGGCACGCCCAGTACGCGTCCTCCCTCCTTAAATTCGTCTCTAAGCTCTTGCATAGCTAGTTCCTGCGAGGAATCCCAATAGAATTTTTCAGTCTTTCGAAGGAGTAACCTCAATGGCTCAGCCTTCTCCGCATACCCCCGTATGAATATACGCCAGTAACCGACCACTCCCAGAAACTGTCGGACCTCGGTTGGACTATGTAACGGTGACGSCCAGTTCAGGAGTTTGTCTAACTTCGCCGGATCTGCTCGGCGTCCTCTCGAGTCATAGATAAAGCCCAGGATCTTAATAGTCGAGACGGCCCATCGGCTCTTTGTTCTGCTGACCGTTAAATTCGCATCGTTCGGCTGCTCGAGTACCGCGCAAATATCTGTTAGGTGTTGCTCGACGAATCTTCTAACTCCTGGTACAACCTCTGTCTCATCCTTGTTTACTTGCCCTTTTATAGGAAAGTCATCCAGAAAGACTTCAACCTTATCACGGATGAAGTCCTTGAGGACGACTACCATGGCTCTCTGAAAAACGGCTACCCCATTAGTCCAACCCATAGGGACAACCATCATCTGTATCAGTCCCAACGGCGTGTGCATAGTCGTGAGGTGCCTGTCCCTAGGATCAAGCGGTATCTCATCATAGCCTGAGAACAGATCACATACCGAATAAATCGTCCCGCCTGCGGCGCCTTCAGCCAGTAAATCGGCGTGTGGCACGGAGCCCACGTCTCGTATCGTCACCACGTTGACCTTCTGAAGGTCCTGGATCCATCGGATCTTTCCATTCGGCTTTCGTAGGAAGAACCATCGATTAGCATAAGCGCTATCAGACGGTTCCGCAACATGGGAAACCATCTTTTCCTTCAGGAAAGCGATAACTTCTTCCTTCTCCTTCTGGGCGTATTTCCATCCTGCGTCATTCCAAGGAACATGTGGAATCGTGTAAATCATTGCTGGCTTAGCGTATCGAGGGTCAACCCTTCCGCGCTCTGCGTCGCTGAAAGCTATTGCCTTATCACATGTCTTCAGGATTTCTATCACACGTTCTCGCTCCTGTGGGGTCAGATTCCCATCTCCTATGTCCATCCCTGCTATCCTCTCTTCCGTTAGGCGTTGCGGCTCCTTTTTCTTTCTTTCTTTGATTTCTTTCGCGATCTCTTCTTCCGATATCCCTTCCAGTGCAGATCGCTCGCGGCCCACCGCCGCTGGCTTAACTTTTTGAGCTACTCGCTTGTGTCGCTTGGGTAGCCCCCCATAGGGGGCCGTGCCCTTAAAAAAAACACAGATACCACCCCGCCAAATTCCTCATCTGTCTCCTTTGGGTACGAGTTGCCGTCCACTATCAGTCGACTCCCTAAATCTTCCACTTCCACGATCCGACCTTCTTCCTCTGTGAGCAGTGGACCATACTTCTTCTCGCGAAATCGCACCGCACGCCCGGAGATAGGTAATGACTTGATCTGATCACTGGGTCTTGCACCCACAGCGAGAGCTGCTCTGTTCCTCGGGTCCCGAGGGTCCACTGTCTCAATCATAACCCGCGTCTCATCTAGCTTCTTAATGGATAATGTCTGGCTCCCATCCGGTCGCTCTATCGTCACCGCATGCACGTGGCTCAACCACGTTCGTCCCAAGAGCAAATCAGAGTTGCAGTTCTTGACTGCAAAGACAGGCAGGGTCACTCGTACCCCTTGGACCTCTATGGCTGCCTTGTGACAAACCCCAGTGATCTATTGCTTTCTCCCATCAGCCGTCTCTATCTCGAATAGGTATGACCTATCGAGGCCCAGTCCAACGTGCACTGCCAGATCCTCGTCTATAATGACAGCCTCACTGTCGTTATCGATCACAATATCTAGCACCGCTCCATCGTTTATGATTGTCTCCACGACTCACTACCAAGTATGTAAAACTTGTCTGGAGGCACACCTTCCATCCCATCAAGAAGGACAGTTGTCATGCGATCCGCTCTGGCAGCCACCCCCGTTACTGCTACTGTAGGATCTTCTGCCTTAGGGGCCCCCTTTGCCTCCTCCGATAGAGGTATGCGAGTCTTCCGCGTGATCATCTGTAACTCATCGCGAGCCGGCTTCGATGCCGCCAGGTACTCCAGAATAGAGCACTGCATGGGCTGCCGAAGAGCCCGCCTCAGTGGCTCGACCGTGTCAATCTCGTCCAGCAAACTCTTCATCAAGAACTTCTTCACGCCTCGCTTTCGCGGTGAAAGAATAACCTCCTCTCCATCGATCCGTTGTCCATCCATCTCTGCCATCACGTAATCCGTGTCTGTCTTCTTCGATGTAGACCCTCTCGTCGACTTGGTGGCTGCCACCCTTATGGGTGTGGTCGCCATATCCCCCTCAAAAGTTATCTTGATGCTCTGGCTCCTGACCGACTCCTTTCCTTTACTTGGCTTTACTCTCCTTGCTTCAACATTCTCCTTCATCAAAGGGAACATCGATACATCTCCCAGATCATCTGCCCACTTGACGTACTTGTGGTCGTCAAGCACGACAAGTCCCTCATCTATGGCTTGTTGGAGGTCCGGGCAATCTCTCTTGATATGATCATCTCCTCTACAGTAGACACAAGAGTTCCTGGGAGTGGGTGGCCTGTCGTTTGTGCCTCTTGAGGTCGAACCTCTCGCTGCTCTAAGGTCAGGGGACTTCGGATACGGATCAGACGACGCGCCATATCCCCCTCTCTCATTCCTGCCGCGCGAATCATTGCGGCGGTCTCCGTGTTCGTATCGTCCGCGTGAATGATCACGTCGGTCTCCTCGGTCGTATCGCCCGCGTGAATCATCACGTCGGTCTCCTCGGTCGTATCGCCCGCGTGAATCGTCACGTCGGTCTCCTCGGTCGTACCCCCCGCGTGAATCATCACGTCGGTCTCCTCGGTCGTATCGCCCTCGTGAATCATCACGTCGGTCTCCTCGGTCGTACCCCCCCCGTGAATCATCGGGTCGATCTCCTCTCTCATATCTGCCGCCCCTGTATCCGTCTCGATCTGACCTCTCGTATTTGTCGTCTCTACGTCCATCGCGGTCCGATCTCTCATATCTACCATCCCTGTATCCATCTCGTCGGCCCTGATCCAACTCCCATCGGCCTCGAGAGTCGCCTCTACCCCCGTCAGCCTCATAGCGAGGGCTACGCGAGTAGTCATTCAGTCTCCTAGCATGCCCATACATCTCGCGGGTCCTGCAGTCCCGGTCTATCTTATCATCCCTATGTCGCCATGGCTCATCGTCTCTCTCCCTTTCCCTTGCACGATAATCAGTCAGCGTTCGAGGATTTCTATCCGCGACACTCCTCCAGGATTCATTGTTCCTCCGGTCCCAGCGAAGTGAATAGGGTCCTCCGGGCTTGTCTCGGTATGTCGTGGCTCCTGTGGTGATCACAATCTTTGTAACCTGTCTTGTCAATCCCTTTACCATGTCCCTTATCTCCTTCATTTCCTAGGCGACGGCTTCATTTTTCTCCGACCAGGGATAGTCCTTGAAATCAGGACATCTATCAGTGGCATACTCCTTGTAGAGAGGGAAGTCACGTCTCCTCATCCTCCTCCAGACCAAGTCCTTGTAGTCGTCCGCCTCTGCCTTTATCGCGAGCTTCAGAACTTCTGGGAAGTCAAACTTGTCGCGCGGAAGATCTCTAAGTATACTCTTCTGCCTACCTTTGGACAGGTGTCCAATGAAGACAGTACAGCGCTCGACCTCTGAGATCTTCCCCTTCTTAATCAGCACGTCGGAGATCTTCTGGAAACGCATCCCAAATGCCCGCACGCTCTCGTTTTCATCTTGAGTCATTGTCTCAAGGTCCTTGATGGAGTACTTGTTATCCTCCAATTTGTAAGGCTCAACGAGGTTCTTCTTGTACGTAGTCCATTTCCCATCCTTCGGTCGAGCTTCCTTAACTTCCTTGCCTAGACTTGGGTCCACATTAAATAGGAAGTTCTCTATAATCTCTTCCTTCGACCACTGACTCCGGCTAGCGTGAAGCTCTGACTTCTCCAGATATTTTGTAATGTCATAGCCCCTGAAAGTAGGAGGCTCTGAGGCCTTGTGCGTAATAATATAGCGATCCTTGCTCTCGTAAGGGAGCGGGTGTGATTCCCCCGTTTGGGGGTCGAAGACACGCCGCGGCGGTGCTCTATCTCTATCTTTGTCCCTCCAATAAGAGTCCCTCAAACTCTCTCACCAGTCGTCCCTGTGCCTATCCGTCATGGTTTCCCTCCGCTCATACTCGGGGGAGTGTCGTCTCGTCGCTTCTCGTCGGCCGCTCGAGGTTCCTGTCTTCAGAGCCTCCTGCGGCTCTGTCACGACCGACTCACCCATTACGCCGGACTCTCCGTCATTGGTTTGGTCAACCCATCTCAGCGGTGCTTCCCGCCTAATCCTTTCCTTCAGATCCCTCAGTGTTCGGTCGGGCGATGTCCTGTACTTCTCTCCTGTTTCGATCGTGGTCTGTTGCGGCCCCATCGTGTCTGGTTCCATAGGCCACCAGAAGGCACAGTTAGGTACCCTCGCCGGGTGTTACAGCCCGGACCTATTACAGTTGCTGCAGCCCGGACCTATTTTCTTGTCACGGTTCGCGTCCACCTCCAGTCCTAGCTCTTGACTGCCCCGATTACCACCACCATTACCCCTCTCCGGTCGCGGATCTCGTGCTCTCTCTCTATCCCAAGAATCCCTGTGTCTAGGTAAACCTCTCCTTCGGGATCAGCCAACAAGGCCGCGCCTCTCCGGATCTGCAGTACACCCGTGACAGGATCTCTACTCCTGCGGCAGATCGCGGTCCCAAGCCTAACCAGTGTCTCCTGATCAGCACCCCTCAAGAGCCTCCGTGCGTCTATCTCCGTCCTCCTTGCTAGGTCTCCTAGCCCATCCTGAATCGGGTAACCTGCTAAAGGAGGAAGCTCACCTCCTACTGCCATCCAAAGTCGCTCGTCGCCCTTTTTAGCTTCCACTATCCTTCCAAGAGCTTCCAATCTTTTTTTCTCCTCCTTTAACTCCCAGACGACTATGAGGTCATTTGTCTAGCACCTGAGGTAAGTAAGTGCTATAACCACTCGTAACCTCATCGCCGACAACTCCAATATGTCATAGAATGTCTCAAAATCCTCCTCATCTCCTCTATCCTCTATAGCCTCTAAAGTCTTTATCGACTCCCTCCAATACCGATCGTGAGCAGCTAGCACCCTGAGTATTGCACCGTCAGTCACAACTCTCCCTAGCTCTCCAGCTTTCCTAGCTTCGCTTATCTTCAACTTCTCAGCCTCCCTGGTCGTCTCGTATCATGCCCTTATCCGAGACCGCCCTTCAAAAGGTGTCACTCGGAGTACGTATTTTATCCTTTGTCCTCCTTCTATTCCAATCCAAAATCCTGTCCCCCTAGCCTCACGCAGCGCACGGCGGACACACTCTGCCTCCTCAACTATGCACAGTCTGGTATGGAGCTGGAGCTCTATGATCACTAACACCAATGGTCCGTCCAGTCTCCCAACCACATGCAATGAGTACCGATCCGTCGTGTGTAGTGCAGTCCCGCTCATGTCCTGTCGCTACCTCCTTGCGTTACCTCGTCCTCCGTTGTCACGCCCTCTGCAGCCTTCCCTAGTTCCTTCGTGTGATACGCTTCTAGCCTTTACCCTCTCCAGAAAGTCTGATCTCCACGCCTGGATAATCTCTCTTTCTTCCCTAAACAGACTCTCTAACTCTCTCGTCACGAACTCAGCCCTACGCAACTTGCCCTCATCCTGGCACGACCAGATCTCCCTTAACTTGTTCCCCAACTCCTTTTACCTGGTTCAAGAGCGGTTCTTTAATCCGCTCTCTCACTCTTTCGACTGCCTCACTCTCCTCTTCCATACTCAGCCCTCATCTCTTTCCAGCTCATCCTCTCACCCTCGCTCTAGCCTCCGCTACTGTCTCCTCGTGGAAGTGCTCCGCTCGCATATAGCCATGTGACCATATCATCACCTCATAGGAAATCGAGGTCTGGAAGGTCACCCGAGCCAGTACATCGGCTCTATGCTCGTGGATCAAATCTCTGGCTCGTTGCCGACACTCCCCCGCCGTCAAGTCCTCTTCTACGTACGCTCGGAGAAGTACTGTCACAGTGTACCCTGTGCTTACCAGTTGCTCTCCTACACGCATCACTGTGGCCGTACTCCCCGGCATTCCCTAAGTTGCGGCCTCGAAGAGAAACCTCACATCCTCTAGCCCCACGTAATCGATCTTCGCCCGTCTCCTGCAGTACCTAATCAGATCAACTGGCCTCAGACAGTCCACCCAGCTAGTAACGTCTATGATGTCGTCAAGCGTCTCTCTACTGGGCGATCCCCACCTCACACAAATGGCGTAATATACTTCCCTGAAACGGGGCGCTAAGCCCTCCCAGAGCGAGTAAAGTGTGTGGTCCACTGCTCTACTCAAACGTTCTACACTCCCAGAGGTCTGCCCTATCACGAAGGTAGGAAGTCCGAATCTCCAATCCTCTCTCGGGTAGAGGGTCGGATGCGGAGGACCGTATACCAAGCGGCTCCAACGCGTCCTCCCTCCAGAGAGTCTCGCTAGTTGCTGATTGACGATCACTCTGGCCAACGACTCGCTTCTCCACCAAGCCCTGCTTGCCCCTGCTAGCGCCAGTCCTACCTCTAAATCGTGTGCTCTATCCGCTATCAGATGTCCGACCCCTTCTAGATCATGAGTCCTCTCAGGTCGTTCGTCTCTCAGTATCACTGTCCAAAGGAAGAGTCCCTCTGCGAGCCACGTTCCCAGGTATCGTATCGGAACACGCCCTGTCCCCTCTAACGCCACAGGAAGAGGAATGTCATATCCAACCGCCGTCTCTCTGGGTCTCACTAGCTTCCTCACGCTATACGATTCGGACTCTCGTGAGAGAACATAGGCTAACCAGGCTACCGAGTCACTCCTCATCTCCTCTCCAGCTCTCGATCTGTAGCGCTCTAATCTCTCCGACGCACCCTATCTCTCGATGTTGCCGACTCCTCAGACAACTCTCCCACTCAGATCCAGTATGGCCGAGTAGGTGTTGTGCAGTCTCCCGTCGACTCCATGGAAGTAGATAGTGAATTCGACGTACCTCTGGCCTCTCCGTATCTCCAGGGCATGCCCCGTCATGAGTCTGACCTGTCGCTCAACATTGCCCAACGCTTCATCCTCCCATCCTCCTGTCCTATCTCGTCGTAGGGAAAGAGTCACCCTCAGTATATCTTGGTCTGCCATACTCTCCACTACTCCCTTCTCTAAACCTCACTCGGATATGTCCTGCTTCTAGTCGTCTCATGCATCTGGCATATCTTCGTTTGTATCCTCATCTACCCTCTGTCCCCATGGAATATCCTCTTGTCCCTCGATCTAAAGGAGATGTGCCCAACCGTCCTCCTGCGGCGCCTCTCCACCTACCTGCTCCTGTCCCTCGGCCCGTGCCAGATCTCCCCAGTCCTCGTCCTGGTCGCCCCAAGGGTCTGTGTCATCGAAGTCCTCCCAATCCCGATCCTTGGCGTACCACGCAAGATCGTCAGTCTTTGGATATACCTGCTGGTAATACTCCTCAACCTCCCCGGTCAAGACGAGATGGCCCGGCCTCTCCTCACGAGTCTCGGCTAACAATTGTCCCACTCCAGCTAAATGATCTGTAGGCCCCCGAGCCTCTCTCTCTAGCGTCGTCCAGAAGGCTAGGGGCTGGTACAGAGAATACAGGTCAGGGCTCCCAGGAGGTACTATGGCCCGCAGGAACTCAATCAACTGGAGCCCTCGCTCGCCTACAAGCGGCCCCGCTACAAACTGCGCATACAACACCCAATCCCTATCAGCGTACCCTCGGCAAAGGCCGTCCAAGTCAAGAGCCGCAAAGTAGATCTCACCCAGACGCCTAAGTCCCCAGAGCTCCTCCGCCACGAAGCACAGAAGTGTCACACGCAGTCGATTGCTAGGATACGGGAAGTGTCCTCCAATCCTCAAGGTCGTCGTCACTCTCCGAACACCCCCATGCAGCCGCTCTACCTCGCCCCGCGCGGAGTCCGCTCGGGCCAGTAAAATCCTCCTCGCGCTCTGCTCCTCTCGCCAATGATCGTGCACGATGCCGTGAAAATAGACTGTGGCTAGCACCTCCCGCGAGTAGTAAATGTGGCCCACTACCTCTATACTAGTCGTGCCTGGTCGTCGCCACCTCTGACTGTCTAGCTCAAACGTCGCGATGGCATACGTCCACAAGTGCACGTCTGGCCCCAACACCGTCGATGACCATCGACTCTCTATCGCATCCGTGAAAACCCCTCTGGCCGGCAGATCTAGCGCCACCCTCCCTGGCGCTACTGTCTCTGGAGGCCTAGGCCATTTGGCGTCAGATTGTAGAGTATCTATAATTGTTGGTATCAGAAATCCTGTCAAGGTAAAAGTACTATCATGTTTTGGGTCACGTCGATCTGAAGCTCTACTCCACTGACCTGCTCTACCATCGATCCGCTCTCCGCTATCGGCCGAAATCTGACGCTAAGTCCGCTCCTATGTCCGAACTGCTACTCCTATCCTGGGGAAGTGGGTGTCCGTAACGTCGATCTCCTCCTCGTCAACCTCACCCTCTGGGTCGACCCAATCTGGCTCCCAGGCATCCTCGTCGTCCTCTCTCTCCCAACCCTCGTCGTCAAACTCGTCCTCGACGCGGTATGGCGCCTGTCCTACGGCTTGGTAGTACTCCGCCAACTGATGACCGTATATCAGCGGTCGTCCGGCGTCCTCACTCCACCAGCTCCCCCAATCGTCTGAGAAGAGCCGCCCGATGCAGGTCACGTACTCGGGGCCTGCCCGGAGCTCACGGTCTAACCAATCCCATACACACAGAGACTGGGGCCACTCGTCGTCTATCGATTGGATCAGCTCTATAAGTTGAACCCTCTCGTCACCCCAACGAGGCCCACCGGTCGCAAGGGAATAACAGAGGTAGTCGAGGTCGTCGGGCGCTCTCGCGAGGATCTTGAGATCCTGATAAGCTAGGTATGTCTCGACCACTCCATCAATACCTCCAAAGACGCTCTCTACTACGAACGCCGGAACTATTGCCTGCAGACTCCGACGCTGTACGGGAAAAACCCGTCCCGTGCTACCACCCGCCCGTGATATCAAGAGGAGGGCGCCTGTGAAATAGGGTCAGCGGATCGCTCGAGTCCTCCGCTCGGAAGGCAGCTACCTCGTCTCTCAGGTAGCATAATGCCCTGCTAATCGCGCCACTAGTCCCTGTCGTCGCGAGCCCTACCACGGCCTCCTTGACGGCGCCCGGTCCTAAGTACAAGTAGGTTCTCACTACGCCCACTCCTTGCCCAGGCCGGTGCTCTCTGTGCGTCCAAAGCCACACGTCCTCGGACAAGATTATGGACCTCCACGCAAACTGTCCGTCAACTTGTCGAACGCTGCGTCCGGGGATCGTGAGCTCCACCAGATCCCCCTCTATGAGTTCAGGGGGCTCCAAGTCCCAGTCGATGGTGGCCTCATAGACCTCCACTTGCGCTTGCGGCCACATCCAACCAATGACTAGAGAGAACGCAGCAAGAGGGAGGGGTAGAAAAAGTGAAAGATAGTAGAAGAAGCCTTGTCGATTCGAAGGAAATTTCGGCAACGCTTCGCCTCCCTTCGTTGGGAGCCCCGGTATCACGCTGTCGATCTATGTCCTTGCTATCCAAAGGTCCCCTATGGTGCTACAGGGCGGAGTCGGACTCTAAACAAGGCAACAGGCCCTATAGTCGGGTTCCCTCGGATAGAAGGCGTGTGCTCTGTTCGAGGGAACGCTGCCTCCGATTGCTCCGGTCCCCCCTCAGGAGTACAGATGTCCTCCCCTATCTAAGAAACAAAATTAGAAGGCCGTGACCTTCTTCCCTCTATTATTCTAAGCCATGTTGCTATTTTCAAGGAATTTTAATGAATTTAAATAAATAAAAAATACTTTTACCTTCTAGAAACCCACTGGCCCTCGACCACTGCCTAGACGCATGCAAAGCTTCCCCTAGAGAGCAGCGCGGCAAATGCGTTTCCCTTTCCGCCAATATTTTCCTGTATTTAACTGTATTTAATTTACAAAAATTACATTTACATAAGATACACCCCCTTTCTTATTTTACATACACTTATATCCCTTGTACATGTCTTTAGGCAGAATTGCTCGACCTCAAGAGGTCCGCGAAAATTTTGGCAGCACTTCGCCTCCCCCCGTGGGGATGGGGTGTGGCCGAAGGCCTCAAAATAGCCGCCGAAGGAATATAGCAAAAGGGAAAAAATATCAAGGAAATTTTTAACCAATTTTTGAGTATTTTCTCTCATTATTTCCTAATTAATTCGAAATATTTTACAAATTTTCTCGAAAATTGGGCAGCATTTTCCCTCCCCCCGTTGGGATGGGGTTCGGGGCTTCCGCCCCTAGCTCAACAACCCAAAAGGAAAAACGTCAAAATTTAAAAAAAAAACAAAATTTAATTAATCCTTTTTCGTTATTTTTAATATTTTCTTTAATTTAATTTTTCAAAAAGAAAAAGGCCGAAGAAGTAAAAAGGCAAAATATTCCCCGTATATTATCCTTCCTCTTCGAGGTTGTTATCCGCCCCAAAACCCTGGATAAGACTTCCCTTAATTAGGGGTTCCCCTAATTAGGGTTTACCTACTAGGATTTTGGGGGCTTCGCACACAACCGCACGCTCTCTTCCAAAACTCGTTCTGTCCCAAAATTTTCCCATCAACTAAACTCAAAATTTTCAAAAACTTTGACGGAACACTTTTTATTAATCCGTTTTATGGTATTTTACACAAAAGTTTTTAAAAAATTAAATATTTAATTTTTGTTTTGCTTCTTTTTCTCTTTGCTGTTACTTACCGTTCTCGCCTCTAACCACCTCCCTTTGTCCCGTCCAAGGTATCAAAGCGACGGGAAACATAAACTGAGTAGATTTGGTACCAGAAGTTATCTCAAGAAAATGTACCAATTTCCCGCAAAAATTAAAAAAAAAAAAACTGGAAATTCCGAATTAATAATTTGATTTTCACAGAAAATTCGTTATCGCAAAATCTGACCGTTAGATTTCAGCAAGAAACGTCTCATAACGTTCCCCTCGTCGAGACGTCAAACTTAGGCCTCTGCGTTCTTCGCGATAACATGCGCGGATTACGAGGTACCTAAAAAAAACTAATCAAAAAAATATAAAAAACAGAGTTAATCAAGAAAACGAACTAATTAGTACTTCGACTAATCAGCCCGCGCACCCCCATTGATTGGGGAAGGCTGCAGCCTTAGGGATGCAATCCCCTCCCCGGCAACGGCGCCAAAAGTTGTGAGGAAACCCGGGAAGGGGGACCTACCTTCCACCGAAGCCAGGGGCAATGACACCTGTCACTCGCCACGCCCGCTTCCGAGGTCTTCAGCGACCAGCAGGCTGAAGGGATCTATGATGAACTGTTTCATTCCCTATTTTCCGTTTTACTTATTTTCCTTTTGGTAAATTCGCAAGATCACCTTACAACAAATCGGATCAGCCAACAGTCAGTGCAACGAGTTCTTATTTCAACAAGTTCAAACGAACGACTCAACAGATCATCGAACTGATTCAGCAGGCAGTTCAGAAACTCCACCGAAAGACCTTCATATCCTCAATGTGATAAGTTTGAGTAGTCTGCTCATTAGTCCAGTGGGGGACACAACAACCAGTTTGCGCTTTCAACTGTCGGTTTAGCATGTTCACACTACATTAAGTCTGAAGACTCGGCAGGAGGACGGACAAAAGTGCGCGACAAAGAGTTTAATAGATGACTTTTAGCGCATTGTTCCCTTTCTCTCTTTATCCCGTTGTTCTCCCTCGTCGCTAACATTCAAAAGAGGATGCTCGATCACGCCAAACTCGAATCTTCAGGTACGCAGCCTTACCCCGCAGGTCTGATCTATGCTCCCAGTTTCACAAGATATCCTCGGCATTCCGAACCCCTATTTCTGCTTATATTCGCCCCACCCCTCTGGCCAGATTAATGCGCTTAACTATACAGAAGGGAAGACGGACATATCAGGCCCGTGCTATTCGCATGTATTCAGCCCGCTGCTTGGGGCACATTGTGTACTTAACGAAACAGAACAGAAGGGACCTTGATAAGCCCCAACAAAACTACGTGAATTCAACCCGCTTCTCAGGGCAGGTGAATGCACTTAATTGGTCAAGAGAGAAACGGGCCTGAAAAGCCCCAATAATCTACTCGAATACTGCCCGCTTCTCAGGGC
>BFEA01000111.1:2258163-2269649 GCA_003427395.1 Chara braunii | reverse complement strand
GAGAGAGAGAGAGAGAGAGAGAGAGAGAGAGAGAGAGAGAGAGAGAGAGAGAGAGAGAGAGATGAGCGATCCAAGATTGGTTGTCACTTACCTGTGAGGCGAGTTGTGTGGTCCGGTGGAGAAGGAAGACAGCGGCCATAGCCGCAAAGTATCATCACAGGGTATCGAAGGAGAGAGACAAGGAGGACAGAGAAGGGGGGGACCGAAGGACAGAGAAAGAGAAGTGTGGAAGGAGGGATACTGGAGAAGAAGACAGACATAGCCGGGGGTGAACAAAAAAAATAAATTAATAGAGGAAGTGAAGAAGAAGAAGAGTGAAGGAAGGGGAAGTAAGCAGCGAGGGTGACGGAGGTGAAGGTGCCGGCAGCCATAGCCGAGGTGAAGGGTTGACCGGGTGTTGACCAGAGCGTTGACCAGAGGGTTGACCAGGGGTTGACCAGAGGGTTGACCAGGTGTTGACCAAGGGGTTGACTGAGCATTGACCAAGAGTTGTCCGCATTGACTCAACGTTGACCAAGGCGTTGACCGGAGCTGCTGACCAAGATTTTGACCAAGCTGGAGTTGGTGATATCTCGTTGAGCCCTCAGCCTATCCCCTTACCCTGTGGAGGTGCACACACCCTACGGTACTTGCTGAGTTGAGTTTGTCTGTCTTTCCTTTCTGCATTGAGTCTCTTCTGTCCTAGGTGTTAGGACTCTGTGGATGAAGGATAGGGCCTTGCCGCCAAACCTGCACGGGACTTAGTAGGACTAATCTCCACTCTGGCATCTGGAGACCTGGGCATGAGCGGCGAGCGCACGTTAAACAACTCGTCTAGCCCAATGACCGGTACTGTCCGGCAGGTCTACTCAGTTTCAGTGTAGAGGGTCCGAACTCCGAGCTGTAGGCTGAAACGAAGGTCGTCTTTAAGTGTTGAGGTCTGGTTGAACCACTCCCCTACCGGACCTAATAAGGCTGATGATCTGTGTCTGACGACTCGACTGTCCCGAGGGATACGAACCCCTCCAAGGACCGGTACGGACCGACGGGCTGCTCGGTGTGGCACAGTAGGCCGGAATGGTTGAGTTGTGGGCTGAAATCGCCAGGAAGAACCACGCTGATCACGTCGTCCTGGCTGCGATGTTAAAGAATTCTTGCGGAGTTTGGGGGATCTCCTTAAATGCCTCCTGATCAGCTGTTGGTTCAGTAGTGACAGCCTTAGAGTAGTCTTGGGTAGTGACCATAGCTGACAGGGCCTTACCCTGTGGTCCTTAGAAAGTTAGTCAGTAGGTCAGTGTGTCCGGGTAGGTCTAAGTGGTGAGGAGTGGGACATTGTCGTGCACCTACCACCATGATGGATTACTATCCGATGTATGGGCTGCTTGTTGGGTTCTCCCTTTGGGGGACCCTTTGGCGTTTCATGTTCCCGTTGGGGTTCTGGAACACCTTCGCGTGTAGGGTAGAGACGAAGGGTGGCACGACCACACACCCCTATACGCCTGAAGAGGAGGCCAAGGCCGCCGCCATCTTGAAAGAGAGAAGGGAGAAGAGGGAGGCCAAGAAGAAGGCCATGCAGGAGGAGCAGGCGCCCAAGTGAAAAAAATTGAAGAGGAGATGGCCAGAGAAAAGGAGAGAATAAAGAAAGAAGAAGAGCAGAAGTTGAAGGAGGTGGAAGAGGAAGAGGAAGAGGAAGAAGATGAAACGCCACTGCAAAGGAAGAGAGGGCAGTACAGTGGCAGTAGAGATTAGGAGATGGAGAAACGAATTTCGGAATGGGTCGCGATGTATATCTCCAAGGATGACCAGGAAGCCGCTATAAGAGCCTGGGAAGCAGAAAAAGATGTCGTAAACCGGCAGGCGTTGGAAGACGAAAAGAGGATGGAGTGGAAATTGGCCGTGATGAGGGAGAAGAAGAGGAGAGTAGACGCGGCAGCGGAGGCAGCAGAAGAATTGGAGGAGGTACAGAAGATAGAAGAGCAGTTAGCCGCCCAGACCGAACTCCCAAACCAAATGCGAGTCATAGCCTGAAACGTTGCACGCCTGACACGAATTCACGCGGAGCAATATGACTTTAGTAGGAGTCAACACATAGCTGTGTGTTCAATAAAGTTGGGATTCCGGGACTTTGCTCGGGAGTTGGTAGGCGCTAAAGGCACCAAGGTGGGTCATTGCCTCGAGAAGACTGAGCGGTTTTGTGCCGGCGTCATTGAAGGCGTTAAAGCGGCAGCTCCCAAGGAGAAGGAAGCACGTCCTCCTCGCCGGGAGCCGGTCAAAGTCAAATTCCGTAATTCCTACAGTGGAAAACGGGAAGAAAACTTTGACAATTGGGAGGCCAATGTCAAGACCTATGTGCATCTGCAACAGGTCTCCCCGGATCAGCAGTTCCTAATTGCGATCCACTCGCTTAGAGATGAGGCCGCCAGCTTTGCAAGGTCCCTAGCTCGCGCTGCCAACTGTAGTGACGATCCAGTTGCGTACTCCTCGTTCACGTCCCTCACTGAATTCTTGAAGCTGTTGCGCGAGCGATTTGCTGATGTCGCTCGCAGTGTTAAGGCCTCGGACAAGCTCCAAACGATCCATGCCTGTAAGTGGAAGAGTGTCAAGGCACTCAAGAGCACAATGGACGAATTGGTAGCTGTCCCTGACCATGGGGTTACAAACACCCAGTTGGTCGCCCTCTTTTATAGAGCGATGCCCGAAGCTTTTCGCGAGCACTTCTTCGCGAAGAGCGAAGACCCTGCCACCACTTACGATTCCCTTAGCTGTGAAGTGGTGGCCTTTGAGGCAAAATCTGTGTTAGTTTCCACCTTCTGGCACAAAGATTTGGATAAGGGAAAACAATGGAAGGGCCGCATTATCTCTGGGCAGGTGAAGACTAAGGATAGCCTTGTCCTAACTTTAGATGAGGGTAGTGTGGATGAGATCCCCTACGATCAGATTGAGTGGGGGTTAGAAGAGGAGGACAGCGGTGTGGGCCAGGGAAGGACTTACGCTGCTGTCGCGGTTGGAGGGAGGCCACAAGGAGGATGAGGCCAGGGCCAAGGGGGCCGGGCCTTAGGGAGCCGGTTTCAGGGCGATCAGGGGGTTGGCGGCAGAGGAGGAAACCGCCAAGCGGGAGGCAGGGGTCAAGGTCCCCCGCAAAACCGTCCTAGGAATAGGTCTCCCTATAGGGTAGGAGGATGGCACCCCGGGCTGCCGCAGGGTAAGCCTTGGGAAACTTTGGGTCTGGACCAGACTTTATGGCAACAACGATTGGACCGGGGCCAGTGCATTTTCTGCGGTGACCCGGGCCACATCATCAAATACTGTCCTAAGTACCGAGAGACCCGAACGGCTGCTCAAGGGCCGAAAGGCAGCCGCCGGTAGGGGTAGCAACTGCCCCTACCATTAGGCCATGTGGGGAACATAGCGCTAGCCGGCAGGAGACTCCCACACCACATGTGCCTATGGCAGAGGTTGCAGGTCGGTGTCTAGATGACTGTCCGAAGACTGCTTGTGTTAGAGTCTCTCTAGACACCTCCCTCATAGGCGTGGCCGGAGAGTTGAAGGAGAGGATGCCCGCCTGGACCAAGATGAGAAAGGAGAATAAAGGGCAACTTATACTAGTAGATACAAAGATTTTTAGAGGCAGAGTAGGGGCCCTAGTAGACTCAGTGGCCACCCGCAGCTATATTAGTAAGAAAGCGTTGTAGACGTTGAAGCTGGGACTTGAAGTCCAAAAAGCTAGCAGACCCTATAGTTAATATCCTCGCAGACAATCGTACTATGGTTGTAAAGGAGTATGTAGAGGGAGTCCAGGCGTATTTTCGCCTAGAGAAGGATGGGAAAGTGGAGAAGGTTCTCCACTCCCTGACTCTCCTCGTCGAAGACAGCCTCCCATTTGATATTGTCCTGGGAATGGATTGGGGAGAGGCAGCCGGGGCCACGCTCCATTTGAAGGAGCACGAGTGTAGGCTCCCTAGCTCTTCAGGCGAGGCTAAGACTGCCCGCCTGTTCCATGTGTCAGGAGTAGAGAATCCCTTGGCACATTGCTGCCTTAGTGTGCCTGCATTCGCCAGATTAGTGAAGAAGGAGAAATTGGAGGAACAGGTCTTTGTTGCCTATGTTAGGCCAATGACTGAGCCTACGAAAGAAATGTCGATGGACCCTGCGATTGCCAAGCTGCTGGAAGAGTTCAAGGATCTAACTGAGCCGCCGACAGGAGTAGTACCGCGGCCCATCCAGCACCGCATTGAGATAGAGCCTGACAGTAGAACTCCCAAGGGCGCTGTGTATAGGATGTCCCCACGGGAGTTAGAGGAGCTTCGCAAGCAATTAGACGAGCTCCTCGAGAAGGGTTGGATTAGGCCCAGTTCGTCTCCTTTCGGAGCACCCGTTCTCTTTGTTCCTAAGAAAGAGGGAGAGCTGAGAATGTGCATACACTATAGGGGTCTGAATGCTATTACAGTGAAGAATGCTGAGCCACTGCCTAGGATAGACGATCTCTTAGATCGAGTGCAGGGGGCCAGATATTTCTCTAAGATAGACTTAAAGTCCGGATATCATCAGATAAAGGTATATCCTGATGATCAGTATAAAACATCCTTCCGGACTAGGTACGGGCATTAGTTTATAGTGATGCCCTTTGGACTAACCAATGCGCCAGCAACTTTTCAGCGGTGTATGAATGATTTGTTTAGGCCATGGTTAGACAGATTCGTCGTAGTTTACTTAGATGACATTTTAGTGTTTAGTAAGACCGTTGAAGATCATCAGGGTCATCTCAGGCAGGTCTTGGAGAAGCTGAAGGAAGCTAACTTCAAGATCAATGCAAAGAAGTGCGATTGGGCAAAGACCCAAGTTTTGTACCTAGGCCACGTCTTAGACGGAGACGGCGTCACGCCGGAAGATAGTAAGATTGCAGCGATTCGAGATTGGCCAACACCGCGAACGTTGACAGAACTGCGGTCGCTCTTAGGCCTGGCAAACTACTACAGGAAGTTCGTGAGGAACTACTACAGAACTCCGCCCCTTCGCAGATTGCTCAGAAAGGAGACCATCTGGAAGTGGGATAAGGACTGCACGTCTGCTATGAAGAAGTTGAAACAGGCGTTGATAGAGTATCCAGTCCTTAAGGTCGCCGATCCGTCCTTGCCCTCTGTCGTCACTACGGACGCTAGCCAGTACGACATAGGTGCCGTGTTACAGCTAGATGATGGCAATGGTTATAGGCCCGTAGAGTTTATGTCTGCCAGAATGCCTTCAGAGAAGGTCGCGACATCTACCTATGAGAGGGAACTCTACGCTCTCAGGCAAGCCTTGGAACACTGGAAGCACTACTTGCTTGGGAGGCACTTCAAAGTCTACTCAGACCATGAGACGTTAAGATGGTTAAAGACGCAGGCCAAGATGACACCTAAGCTTACTAGGTGGGCCGCAAAGATAGATCAGTACGACTTTGAGCTCAAGCCAGTCAAAGGGAAATATAACGTAGTCGCGGATGCTCTGAGTAGAAGAGCTGATTACTTTGGGGCAATAGTACACTACCTCGATATAGGAAAGGATCTCCAGCAGAAGGTTAGAGAAGCCTACGCGCAGGACCCTATCTACAGTGACCTCCTTAAGAAAGTCAAAGAGGCCCCAGAGACTGAACCGAACTACCGCACTACCGAAGGGTTGCTCTTTGAGAAGACTAATGTATTTGACCGCCTGTGCATTCCCCGTAGCGAAGAGATTCGTAGTCTGATTCTGGGAGAATGCCACGACACAGAGGGTCATTTTGGTTGGCAAAAGACTTTAGCCAATCTAATGCGCATATATACCTGGCCAGGGATGAAGAATGACTGCGTAGAGTATGTTCACAGTTGTAAAGTCTGCCAGCGTAACAAGACTTCTATGCGTGTTTCGCTAGGTCTTCTCAGACCCTTGCCCATTCCGGACCAGCCGGGAGACTCAGTATCCATAGACTTCATGGACACTCAGGTCAAGAGCAGGCATGGCAAGAGCCAAGTCATGGTCATAGTTGACCGTTTTAGTAAGTACGCAGTTTTTGTTCCTTTGCCTTCAGAGGCACGTACTGATTTAGTCATACAGAGGCTTTTTGACTGTTGGGTGAGTGAGAATGGACTCCCACTATCTATAGCTAGCGATAGAGATAGTCGCTTTACTAGCCAGAACTGGCAAGAACTCATGGGAGTATATTGATCTAAGCTGTTGATACCGTCTGGCCGCCATCCAGAGACTAACGGTCAGACCGAGCAAATGAACAAGATCCTACAGCAAGTTCTGCGCATGTACATTAGGCCAGATCAGATTAACTGGGATGAGATGCTGCCTAAAGTAGCTAGTGCGTACAATAACAGCGTGCATCTGTCTACTTGCCGCACTCCCAACGAACTGCACAAGTCCTTTAGGCCCCGTAGACCCTTTGAAGGACTCAGCCGGGATGAGATTCACAGATTGCCGCCAGGACCAAGGAGTTTGCTGTACAGCACGAGAAAGAACTAGCTACTGTTGTAGAGAACCTCAGGAAGGCCCAGCATAGGATGATAGAACAAGCGAACAAGCATCGTCGCCCTTCACAGTTTCAAGTAGGCGACTTAGTCTGGGTCAGTTCTAAGGAGTTTGCACCTGAGGAGAACATCTCGCAGACGTTATTGCCCACATATAGAGGACCGTGGCCCGTCCTAGAAGTCAAGGGCGGCGAAGATGGACCGTCCTATACCATAGAACTCCCAGCACACCTCCACACTTACCCAGTTTCCCATGCATCGAAGTTACTGCCTTGTCAAACAAGTGATCGGTTTCCATCCCGTAGATCGTTGATCCCACCGATATGGATGGAAGATATGACATCGATGGTATAGTGGCTGACGATGTCTTCAGAACTGGAGGCAGGGGTCGTCCGCAGAAACAGTACAAGGTTCATTTTAGTTATCAAGAACCGGAAGACGACCGCTGGTTTATGAGATCTGAACTTCTAGAAACAGCTCCCGATATAGTCCGGGCCTACGAAAGACAACAGAGAGGTAAAGGTCCTGCCCTGGACTGAAATTTTCTCGGAGGACCTCGAATTTAGCCCGGCGGGAGTGAAGTGGTTATGCAGATCCCAGGGCTGGATCCCTAGTTCCCCACCTTACCTGTGTACAGTACCGGCGTCAACCCGTAGATTTGAACCTGCTAACTGTAGTACCGCCAGTGGTAGGTAGTTTTCCGTAGGTCACAGGGTAGAAGGTATTCGGACTGTAGACCTGTAGGGTAGGAGTCTAGACAGTTAGAGGTCGTAGCTGTAGACTGCCTGAAGGGTCAAGGTCGTAGCTGCTACTTACCTGAAAGGGCAAGGTCGTAGCTGCTACAGTACCGAAAGGCCAAGTTAGAGGGTTCTAGAAGTGGCCTTTCGGAGTGAGTCTGCGTTCAGCAGAGGCAAGTGGTCAAGTGGTGGTAGTCCACCTAGTACAGTCAGCAGTCCCAGTCCACCCAGTCCGGTCCAGTCCAGCAAGTACCGTCTGGGACTGNCCTTTCGGAGTGAGTCTGCGTTCAGCAGAGGCAAGTGGTCAAGTGGTGGTAGTCCACCTAGTACAGTCAGCAGTCCCAGTCCACCCAGTCCGGTCCAGTCCAGCAAGTACCGTCTGGGACTGYGTGCACGATRGGCCAGGGGTACAGGGCAGACCAACGCAGCACAGAAGTATAAATCAAGAGGCTGCGCCCAGCCATTCATTCATTCATGCGGAAGCCATGCGGAAGCGCTGCTTCAGCGTCAAGCGCTGCTTCAGCGTCTTGTGCAAGGAGGTCTGCTGAAGGCCCGAAGACGAAGTGGGCGAGAGTGAAGCAGGGTCGCCATAGCGATAGGTAGCGGCAGCCATAGCTGCCATAGCTTAGTGTAGAGTGCAGAATGTGTGTACTGAGTGTGTGTGCAGAGTGATGTGCGTGGGGCATCCAGGGTGATCCAGAGTGTGAATAGTGAGTTGTTTGGGCGCACAGCCGCCATAGCCAATTGAAAGAGAACTTTTATCTGGTTGCGATATCTCTGAGTACTGTGTGGGCGCATGTCGCCAGTTTGTCTGCTGCTGTTCACGTGTGAATAAGTTGAGTCTGATTGCAGATGGTTGTCCTGATCCGTGGGATCGTTGTCCTGAGCCTTTGGATTGCGCCGGGGGCTTATCTAACGAACCTGGAGCAGAAGAAGAAGAAGAAGAGGAAGAAGAAGAAGAAGAAGAAGAAGAAGAAGAAGAAGTGAAAAGAAAGGAGAGAGAAGGGAAGATAATAATAATAATAATAATAATAATAATAATAAGAAGAAGAAGAAGAAGAAGAAGAAGTGAAAGGAAAGGAGAGATAAAGAAGTAGTGCAGAGAGGCCCATTGACCTCTACCGACTTGTATACATAGCACAATGTACATCTCCAATCTTCTGCAGTCGCTTCAGTTTCCATGTCCTCTATCATCTCTCCTTTAACGGTCCACTCTAGGTGCAGACCAGAGGCTCGCGCACGGAGTCAGGCTTGTGGACGATGTCACATTGGCGGTAGCATGTGACATGGATGATCTGAATAGTGTAGCCGCAGCAGTGGATGTCCGCCGGAAGATTGCAGCAGCGTATGGGGAGCAACTTAAGTTGGTACGAACAGATGATGATTCGAATTCCTGGGATTTTATGGGTACCAGGATCTCAGCGATACCTGGGCCTGTCAATTTCCTGATCTGTCCCAGGCACAAGACTGAGGACCAGGACCTTGAGAAACCCCTTCCTTTCAGAGGTTTTCAAGACTTCAGTTCATACTCAGACAAGAGAGTAAAGGTGGGGACTGTGACAGCAGCACTCTACAGAATCCGAGACCATGCAAGTGACCCGGCAGCAGCGGTTCCCGCAATGTTGTCAATCAGCATCGAGCTCAGGCGCCGGGGCTACCCCCCGGCGCTCTTCTTCAATACTCTGGCGAGGTTTGCCAGAGCCACTGGTTCGTGCGGTACAGCGTTGGAGGCGCTGACCGGGCAACTGGTTATGGATCTGAGACGCCTGCCGAAGGGCAGGGAGCTGGAACAGTGTATAGTAGGGTCATAGTAAACAAGAGGGTACAGTAGTAGGTTGCTTACAAACCCGGTGAGCTGGGGTGTACGTTAGTCAGATCAGGGCCTGGAAGGTATGCCTGGTGTCGGGAACTAGGGAAGTTAGATACGACGTATGGTGGGACCGTACGGAGAGAGATAGGTAAGTCCGTACAACGTTGAGGGAGCAGGCACGGGGAGCGGCACTAGCGTAGACGCCAGGCAGTTGGATAGTAGAACGGGTAGGTTAGTCTTGCGACGTATGATTCGGACTGGGTGTACAATACCAGAGCAGGGGGATTATCTGATAGTGTATGGGTGTTACAGTAAAGGTAAGTGGTAGATCGAGCGCAACGGGCAGAGTTTGAATAAGGGGAGAGGTGTGGAAGTCGGCAAGCCCCGGGTGAATAGCACCCGGTACCAAGACTGGGATCTCAGGGCCCGGCCACGAGCAGTAACGACTTGGCGGGCGGGTGGAAATTGTAGCCGTATAGACCCTCAGGTCTGCGTCGCACCCGACTGGGAGTACCAGAGCCGCACATGTGACCGGTACGCGTGGAGCTAGAAAACATAGAACGTTAGGTGCACGCATGAGGGAACAGTGGCGGACGTGTACAAGGGCCTACCTGGCCTGCCACGACAAGCAACAGGTGAGTCACAGTCTGTTGAGGTGAGGTGTGCAGCCGCACATGTGGAAGGCATACTAACAGAGGGCAAGGCCAGAACGGTCCTCTTGCTCAGGTGGAAAGTCAGGTGGATGCGGGAGCGAGGTTTGCCCCTTGAGAAGCCTGGTGCACAGCCAGGCGAAACACGTCGGGGAATGTGCACGTTGAGCTGTTTTAGTCCGTGTGGGAGTTGTATGGAACATCATCTGGACATGGACGCATAGCGCTGGCCTCGCTACTTTCAATTCAATTCAATTCTTCTTCTTCTTCTCAATGGTTGGCGATGATTGGCACTCGTACTCGGGTGGATTCAATGATTGAGGACTAATACCTCATTATCTTACGTAGTAACCTACGTAGAAATAGAACTATGTTCAGAGTGGCTACGCGGTTCCATCGCCTACACTACGCTGTCAGTCTTTGTCTTGAAGTTCTTCTTTTCCTCCTCCTCCTCTCTCGTATTTCTTCGACTTCCGGTTCTGGAGTGTGGGATGCACACCGATATTCAGTAGCCATAGCGGGACACGTAAATCGTTTATGTGGCTACTCTGTCGAGTCTCGGTATTAACGACATATGTTTTGTTACGTGCGGGTCTGCGTTTCCTCTACTTACCCTATCTCTCCTTTTTTTTCACTTCTTATTCTTCTTCTTCTTCTCAAGGTGGATTCAATGATTGAGGACTAATACCTCGCTGGACTACTCTCCCAATGTGCAAAAGGAGACTGAATCCACCGCTAGAACATGGAAAGATACTCTGCCATCTTTTTTGTCGTTTGTGCATGTGGAGAGAAGTGCAGCGAGGCCCAATGTAGCATGCCTGGCCCATCGGAGATTCATTCATCAAACAGTCTGTTTCTTTTCTTTTTTCTTTTTGTTTGTTTGTTTCATTTTCTTCCAGCAGGAGCTGGGAGTGAGCTTTGAACATCTTTCGTCGCACACTTCTTGCTTTTTTTTTTTTTTTTTTAAAGGAAAACATCGCCCTGTCGTGGATCATGCTAATGGATGTGATAGGAGCATCCTCCATTACCAGACCCCGTTTTGGATGACTCCATCTAGTAGTGCGGAGCAGCACCTGCTGGAAAGCGGGTCCAGCGTCCTTTCATACATTTTACAGATCTTGAAACAATGACAGTCCTACTTAAAAGTATTCTGCTGCAGCATTGTTCGCAGGGTAAGCACACCCCTGTAGTTCATTCCTATGAGTTTCATCTCGCAAATTCACACACTCAGTAAGTTGGTCCCTTTTTTTTTTTTTTTTTTTTTTTTTTTTAATTACTCCGGTCTATTGGTGGGGAGCTGCACCTGCTGGAAACTGGTCCAGCATCCCATTATACATCCAGAGTGTCACATCAGTTGTCTGCCTGCCAGCATTGATTGCCCTGGCTCACAGGGGATTAACTGAGCATATGCATTTCATCTGCAAGTTCACACACTCAGTAAACCTAACGAGCGGTTTCTGTCAAACCCTCATGTCTGATAAACCCTCAACCTTGTGGATCGCGACAGCATTGGTCCCCTTAACCCCCCCTCTGTTGAGTATCACTGGATCCTTTGTCCCCCCACCCTGTCCATCTTTCCTCCTATGCTGCATTTGTTGTTGCTGCTGTCCCCTTGCTGTCTATCAATAACCCCTCAATTCCTTCATTCCCTCCAGGCCCTACAGCACAGGCAGTCCTGTCATCTATCCCCGTGGCTTCCCGGTGCTCGCAAGCAGTAACCCTAAACCCTTTACTCAGGTCATCCCAGTTGACTGGACAGGGTTTGACTCATGGGGGAGGAGGGGCAAACAGAGGGCCAGGATACGGAGAGGGACAGTGC
>BFEA01000111.1:2223422-2233475 GCA_003427395.1 Chara braunii | reverse complement strand
TTTTTTTTTTTTTTTTTACTACAGTATGTTCTTCTCTCAAATTCTTTTTGCCTTTCACTACCTTCCTACCACAGTACCACTACTCCTAAGACTATAGAATTCAACCTCAGGCTGAGAATTCTTTTATTATTATCATGTAATTGTCTTGGGCACTGGGCCCTGTTAATAAAAGTGCAATTTCGGTAAACAAAAAAAAAAAAAAAAAGAGAATTGTTTCATTATTGGGTGTATCTCCACCGGCCACAGCAGCAGGATCTGAGCGGCCACTTCCACCTGGCCTGACGCTCCCTCATTGCCACTGGTTACAGGGCGGCACAACTCACCCTACAGTCTTCCCCCGAATACAACGTACGGTCATTCTAGCTGAATTTAGACTGAAAGATGCCCCAGATTCGGCTATAATGACCGTGCGTTGTATTACCAGTCCGTTGACTGGCGCAGGACCGCCGGTCATCCTCCTCAGGTGACGGCTGCAGGAATAGAACCCAGCACCTAGTACACGGTGCTGCTCCGGCATGAGACCTAGCCCACGAGACCATTCTGGACACTCCTTTTTTTTTTTCTTTTCTTTTTTTTTTTCTTTTAGGGTGTTGGAGAGGCCAAGGACCTGACCCTCGGGTGATTGCTGGCAGCAGCTGCGGCAGCCAATGGTTGTCCTGAAAGGATAGGCCACCTACCCTACCCATCCCCACGTTAATACTCCCAGCACACCCCCTGTCCCTACTATCCTACCTCAGTGTGACCAGCACTCAGGAGTCAGGACCATCACCCTACCTGTATTGAGGGCAACTTGGACCATCGAGTATAATGGCCTTATTAGATGTGGGACCCTTTTTTTTTTTCTTTTTTTTTTTTTCAAAACACACACACCCCTGCAGTGCTAGTGGTACTGGTGGGGCCAGAAACCACTAGCACCCGGGGGGAGGCTCCGTCTATTGGTGGGGAGCATCACCTGCTGGAAACCGGGTCCAGCGTCCCTTGATGTGGGACCCTAATAGGAACTGCACGAGGCCTTCTCCTTATAAGATGTTGCTACACTTATAGGAAATGCAGCACGAGGCCTTCTCCTCCAGTGCAACCCAGTCCCAGTCCTGTCAGCGTTGCTCGCAGCACAAACAGCACATGAGATGAGATCATGTCATTGAGAAGGCATATAACACGGGGGCACATACAATGATAGGGCACACACAGACATACCTTGGCGGGTTTCGGTTTGTCTTTTTCTTTCACTGTTCCAATGAACCACTGTAGCACACCATCCTTGGGGCAGTGTTCAATCACGCTTCCGTCCATTAGCGAGAACGTGGAATGACAAAGTGGGCACTCAATTCTTGGTTCTGGCTCTGAACCAACTTCAGCCGGATCTGTCACCTGGAGGAGAAACAAATGATTGATACAGCAAAATAGAAGAAGAAGGGAGAAAAAGAATAAATAAAGGAAGAAGAAGAAGAAGAAGAAGAAGAAGAAGAAGCAAGAAGCAAGAAGCAAGAAGAAGAAGTAGAAGAAGGGAAAAAATAAATAAATAAAGGAAGAAGAAGAAGAAGAAGAAGAAGAAGAAGAAGAAGAAGAAGAAGAAGAGCATGAAAGAGGTGGAAAATATAAGGATAATATTTAACTGGTGTTTCACGAAAATAGTTTGAAAATGCACTTCAGGCAATCCTGCAAACAGAACACACCCCCACGTGACCCCCACATGTCCCGAGACCTAGGTCATATACATTCACCATTACCAGCCCTTTTGCCTCAACTCAAGTGCATTTTCAAACTGACATGCTGACTGCGCCGTAGTTTTCTCTTCCTCTTTTTTTGTTGTGTGTGTGGAACCCCTCATAAGACCAGACCAGACCCGCCCACCCACCCTCCCTTCCTCTCGTCAATTTCTCTGGAGCACCCCTACCCACCCTGTCCTACCCTACCCTCTTCCCCCGAACACAACGCACCCTCATCTTGCCTGTACCGGACAGGATATATCGCTTGCATACGTTCAATTTCAGGGTGCGTTATGTTCGCGGGAAGACGGTAGTGTGTTTAAATTCCGAAGTACAAACCAGACGAATAAGCAGACAAATGAATGAATGCATGAATGAACAAAGTTCAACTTGAAAATGCCTGATTAAGCTCATTAAGGCTCGACGAAGAATAATAAGACGAAGAATGAATGAAGGAATGAAGGAAGGAAGGAAGGAAGGAAGGAATGAAGAAACTTAAGTCGAAAATGCCTGATTGGGGTCTTATTAAAGCTCGAAAAAGAAAAGGAGCAAAAATATAGACCACTAGCAGTCTAGCAGATATAAAAAGGGGTCATTTTTTAAAGGCTGCCGACGAATTTTTAATCAAAAACATCGACTGTTGGAAGGGTTGGGTTCAAGTTCTGTCCGAAGGCCTCGCAGAGAGGCATACCCCCTTTCAGCGGAAGGACTGAGACTGCTGACTGCTGCCATGGCTTTCATTTGTTGCAAGATGACGACAACCCGTACGTTTCGCACCTGTGAGCCATCCACAGCTCCGCAGATTCGGTGTCGAATCTCCGAATCTACGGAGCAAACTCAGTTGGCTGATCTCCCTGTCAAAGACAAGCTGCGTCGGTATCATCATCCTGACCCGCTCCCCCATAACCCCCTACCGCTTGCATCTTCCTTCCCCCACGACATCTCATCCTTCCCCCACGACATCTCATTCCTGCCAGATCTCCCAGTGCACGTGCTTCTGATACTGATATGCCTTTTCCACATGTCAACAATGGCTCAACAACCATCCCCCAACTCCCCCGCCTCTTTTTTTTTTGTTTTCGGGACAAAAGCTCCCCGGCCTCTTCTCCACCCCTGCCTCCCTATTCTCCCTGMCCCCAGACCCCAGTCTTCCCGCCTCTACTTATTTTTCGTCGTCTTTCTCCCTCTCTCCTGTGTCCGCATCCTCATTCTGCTAGCATCTTTTTTTTTTTTTTTTTTTTTTTTTTTTTTTTTTTTAATGTATACAGATTGTTATACCTAGCATCTTCTTTCCGCCATTATATCCCATTCCTGCCAAATCTCCCACGCGCTTCTGCCACACGTCAACTTCCATTCCCCAACTCCCCCGCTTCTTCTCCACCCCTGCCTTCCTGTTCTCCCTGACCCCAGTCTACCCGCCTCTACATCTTTTGTCGTTTTTTTCTCTCTTTCCCCTCCCCTTCTTCTGCCCCCCCCCCCCCCCCCCCTTGGTGTGCTCTTCGCGAACGTGTCACTGCTCGTTGTTCATGTGTGTCGTCGATCTGGTGGTATCGTGCTTCTCGGCCATTTCAACTCTTCTCATACTCTCACAGTCTCACTCATACACTAGCAGATAGAATAAGAATTCTAGTGGAACGATTTCTTGAAGTCAATGTTAACTTTTGGCCCTTCTTTTCAAAGACGCTTGATGTGGCTCATCAAGCCACACGCTCCCACGGGTTGGCTTGTCCCCCTTTTCGTACAAGCTCCTCCTCCAGACTCCCCTACTTCATGGGAGGAGCAGTCCAAATGTTGAATGAGAAAAAGATGGGACGGAAACAACTGAGAGTGGGGGAAGTACTGATTGAGTCCCAAACAGAGTCCTGATCTAGGCTACCAGCCGGGCCGCCTGGGTCGCCTTGTTTGCCCGGGCGGCGCGGCCGTGCAAGGGCCAAAGAGGGTCCCGGCCAAAAAAGAAGAATATCACATGATATCAGAGCGGCAAAGCGAAAAACAGAAACAAGAAATATATCTTCTTCCTTACAACTCCCCCTGTTCAGAACCTCTTGGCAATGCGTACAAGGCCGTCCACGTGGATGTAGGTTGAGCGGGGGCTGCCCCCACCCCCGGTGTGTCATATCGACCCACTTGCACACAGCCAAAAGGCAAAGAGGCAAAGAAGAGATAAAGGGAACAGCCAAATAAAACAGACAGAACAGGGGGCAACAAAACAGATCCCACATGACAAGTCCCACATGCAAGCACCGCCCCTGTCCACACACAGGCCAAATGACGGGACAAGACCAACCAGGATGTCAAAACATTCTTGTCTGCAAAGAAATCAAAAAAAAGTACCAAAAAGAACCCATCCCGGATGAAGATTCCCACATACAAGCACCGCCCCGCTCTTTAAAGGCCGAACAACGGGAAACAACCAACCAGGATGCCAAGACAATTAAAAAAAAAAACTGGATGACTGGTCCCACATGAAGCACCGCTTCCTGCTGCAAAATAGACCGAATAACGGGACAAAAAACCAACCGGGATGCAGACAAGATTACCACAACAAAACGAAATACCCCAACAACCGGGAAAATTACATAAAAAATGGGATGTGTCATCTAGTTTGTTTGAGTAATATATATTTAAATTAAATAATAGAAATAGAGTAGCCTGAGTAGGCCTTACAATTAACACGGGGAGTACACCTTGCACTACCGTCTTCACCGGAATAGAACGGTTGGGAATTATAGCTGTATTTGGGCCAAATTGCAGTCTTGATACAGGGATAATGACTGGGGCATTGTATTCAGGTGAACAAGGTAGGCCTTACTCTGCTGCACCTTCTCCAAGAAGTGTTTACACAACGTTACAGGAATAGATGCAGATATTGCCAGATAAGAAAAAAAGATAATAAAAACAAAATCGAGAAAAAAAAAAATTGCACTGACCCTGGCTGCACCGCCGCTCACCGCCCTTCTGCCTATCACTGCTCAAACAATAGTTGCCTTGTGGAAAATTTTCGAAATTTGAAATTTCAGGTTCTCAAATTTTCAACTTTTCGCTTTCAAAATTTACAAATTCTCAAATTCTTTCAACATTCAAAACAAAAATCAAAAATTATTTTTCAGTAAAAACAAAGAAAAAGTTTTTTTTTCCAAAATTTCAAATGTTGAAATTTTCGAAATTTCAGATCATTGATGTTTCAAATTTTTAAAACAACAAATAGCAAACCTCTGAATTTCTAAAAAAAAATGACAAAAAGTTGAAAAAAAATCAAGTTTCCAACTTTGAAATTTCAGGTTCTCAAATTTTCAACTTTTCGCTTTCAAAATTTACAAAATTAAAAATTTCAAATTCTTTCAACATTCAAAACAAAAATCAAAAATTATTTTTCAGAACAAAAAAAAAATCTCGTTTTTTTTTTTAAATTTCAAATGTTGGAGTTTTTCGAAATTTCAGATCATTGATGTTTCAAATTTTCAAAATTTCAAATCCAAAGCTTCTTCCCTAACTCCTCCCCCTGTCCTCCACATATAGTACCTTCACCCAGCCTACCTCGCCTTTCATCAAAGGAAATTTGCACGAGGTGCAATTCGCATCGATCGCGTACGTCTGGTCCTCTCGTCGAATGAGCACGAATCTGCATATTGAAAAAAAGAAAAAAGAAAAAAAAAAAAAGAAAACAGAATCAAATTCACTCAGAAGAAGAAATCTGAGCAGCTCTGTCCTTTTTCTTTTTGAAAGGTGGGGGTCGCACCACCCCTAAAATTGTTGCATCAATTTGAGGACATACTGGCACTTTCCTGGATGTATCTGATCGCTTTTACGGTCAGGTTCACAAATAACTTCAAAAAAAACGTCCTTGTGTGCGTATGCCACAACTCCGTGAGGATTTGATTTCAGGTTCGAACTTCGAACTCACTATCTGTGCAATATCAAAAGTAACTTTTAATGAACCGACAGATAGTCAGTTCGAAGTTCGAACCTGCAATCATGAAAAGTTACCAGATGAGTATGCCACAACTCTGTGAGGATTTGATTAAATTGATTTCAGGTTCGAACTCACTATCTGTCTGTTCATTAAAAGTAACTTTAAATTGATTTCAGGTTCGAACTCACTATCTGTCTGTTCATTAAAAGTAACTTTAAATTGATTTCAGGTTCGAACTCACTATCTGTCGGTTCATTAAAAGTAACTTTAAATTGATTTCAGGTTCGAACTCAGTCTATCTGTCTGTTCATTAAAAGCAACTTTTAATGAACAGACAGGTTTCTTTTAATGAACAGACAGATAGTCAGTTTGAAGTTCGAACCTGAAATCATGAAAAGTTACCAGATAAATTACACCATGAGTACGCCACAACTCTGTGAAGATTTGATTAAATTGATTTCAGGTTCGAACTTCAAACTCACTATCTGTCTGTTCATTAAAAGTTAAAAGTTTTCAGATGAGTATGCCACAACTCTGGGAATACTTAAAGTTTGTACACACCAGCATCCAGCCACATGCGCTGGGTACCCTTATCATTATGTCGTTTGTTTTTTTGTTTTTTTTTCCCTTCCCCCCACTAGCATATTTACCCCACCACCCAAACACATTGCCGGGTAATTATTATAGATATTCCAGGGTTACCAGGTGGAACGTTCGGGGGGGACCGGGGCCGGCCTGATCCCTCAGGCTGAACGTTCGGGCGTTCGGGGTCCGAACCCTTCGGACCCACCAAAAAATATTTCAGGGCTTACTTTTTTTTTTTTTTTTTTTTTTTTAATGTGAGCTATATGCCTAAACATTTTGAAGGCATTTTGACGATCTTAAAAAAGAAAAGAAAAATCACCAAAGATGATGGTGTCAAAACGTGATCGCCCCCTCACTATTTTTGTTTTTTTTTTCTCGCTTTTCACTGGTTGTTTTTGCTTTATTTCGGGGCCTAAACAATTTTAGACTACTGGTCCGGACATCGATCCGGACGGTCCGGTAACGAAAGAACAGGTCCGGATGTCAGGATTAAAAAAAAAAAAAAAAAAAAAACGCTACTGTAGTTGTGTAACTTGAGTTATCCGACTTATCTTGAACACACTCACATACACTCACAGCTGCAAGAACAATGGAAGGGGTACCCGAAGGACAACCAAAAACTGTCTAATTATAAAATTGCCTTAATATGTTGGACTGTGACTGTCTCATCTCAAATGCTCTCGTTGTCGGCAATACGAAAAAGACTGCTTGATTGAAGTTGATTCTGAATCTATAACACACACACACACACACACACACACACACACACACACACACACACACACACACACGCACACGCACGCAACCAGTTCTGCTTGGCCCGCTGAAGCTCACCCAAGATTGCGAGTACAGGCCCTTCAGGGCCGGTCCGGTTGGCCCAACGCTCCACCAGAAACTGCGCCAACAATTTTCGGGGGTCCACCAGGCACTGGAAAATTGCCTGGGGACCCCAATTTTTTTTTTCGGATTTTCTCAAAATGGGGCCCAACCGGACACCTCAAACCGGACACCGGATCCGAACATCCAGACCGGACTGTCTGGATCCCGATCCGGACGTCCAGTTGACAACCAGGCAATTTTATTATTTTTTGAATTTATTTTTATACGTTTTTTATCATGTACAAAACACATCGATAGATTTTCAGGGCATTTGGCTTACCCAAAAAACAATCCAAAATCGCCAAAGATGGCGGTGTCAAAAACGTGCTCGCCCACTCACCTTTTTTTTTTTTTTTTTTTTCTTACTTTTGTCAATTTATCTTATCAATCATCTGAGTCTAAGTTTGCTATGTTTGTTGACATGGCTAAAGAGGTGTCACCTTGTATATTAATTTTAGATGATGCTGATTTTCTTCATAAAAACATCTATACATTTTCTCAAAATAGAATTCGAACCTAGGCTACCAGTCGGGCCACCCGGGTCACCTTGTTTTCCCGGGCAGGCAGCCTGGCTGCGCAAGGACCAAAGGAGGTCCCAGCAAAAAAAAAAAAAAAAAAAAAAAATCCAAAAATTATGTTAAACAATTATGTTATGCAGAAAAATAAACTGCACAACGTCTGGCTTAGGGTCACATCGAAATTCCTTACCAAATTTAGAATAAAAAATAATTGAAAATAGGGATAATTTACCCACAGGCATGTGGATCATTTCCACATGCCTCTACTCTTTTCATTTTCGTTTATTAAGGACTTCCATCGCAATTATCCCCCCCATCCCAACCCACCCCCCCCATCCCAATCCATCACAATTTCTCCCCCCACCCCAACCCATCGCTACTATCCCCCCAATCCCAACGCACCCCCCCCATCACAATTATCCCCCCCATCCCAACCCATCGAAATTCTTTACCAAATTTACAAACAGGCATGTGGATAATTTCCACATGCCGCCACTCTTTTCGTTTTCATTTATTAAGGGCTTCCATCGCAATTATCCCCCCCCATCCCAACACCCCCCCCTCCGCCCCCCAGCCCCTTTCTTTTTTGAAGTCCAGAAAAGTTGAGAAAACTTCAAAAGAATCAAAATTCAGAAGCAGGGGAAGAAAATTTGCCAACAAAGTTCGCGGGAAGTAATTTCAAATTAAATTTTAATAAATTAACAAAAAAATAAAAGAAAAATATTTTTTTAACCAAACTGGTCTCACCCCTTGTTATCAACGATGACAGCCTTGTAGGATACATCATCATCATCAAAGTCATCAACAGCTGCTACCTGTGCCAGTCATAAAGAAAAAGACACATTGGGATCCGGATCTTAGAAGTCCAGGGTCATAGTAGTAATTCATAAACAGCAAAAGTTCCCACTTAGATTAAACCAAAAAAAAAACTCTAAGGAAATATATATAATATAATAATATTATATACTATCATTTCTTTTCAATAAAATACACAATAAATAGATAAAAATAGAAACAGTATCATAGAAATATCATATCCCTTAAGCAGCATTGGCCCCACGGGAAGGTCCATGATGCGCTGCGTGCCGGATTCGGTCGAAGTTTTGGTGAGGGGCGGCGGATGAAGGCGGGGGGAGTGTGCAGACGGGAGCGTGTACCGAAATGTTCACAGTGCGCCATTAAACGAGAGCGCAGGCCCCGGGGGCGGGGCACACGGCTGGCGTTGATGCGGACGAACATCTTGGAGGCGAGCCATCCAATATGCGGGTGGCTTTTTTTTGTTTTTGCTTTCAACGGTTGGCCATCGTTTTGTGTCCCCTTTTTCCGTTTTTCATTTCTCTCACCTGTCGTTTTTTTTTTTGTTTTTTTGTTTTTTTTCACCTGTCGTTTTGTGTCCCCCCTTCTCTTGATTTTTTTTTTTTTTCCTTCCTTCTTTTTTCATTTCTTGCATGGCTGTCGTTTTGTGTCACCCTGTAGGCCGTTGTTGTTTCTGCGGACGAACATGTTGGAGGTGAGCCATCCGAAATGCAGTGTGAGGTCACCCACTGCATTTGTTAATTCTGCGGGCGCAGCCCGCACCGCCCGCACCGCGGGCACTTAGCTAGTACGGATATATAGTACAGAAGCTGGACTTCAGTCCTTTCTTTTTTTTTTGTTTTCCAAATGGACTTCAGTCTTGAGTCAATTGAATTCGCTGAGTCAGACTTGAAGTTCATGTTAAACTACCACTACCTCTGAGCCTCTTTTCCCCACTGGGAGGCAGAAAAGAGCTGTGCGCCCAGCTTTGCCGAAGATCCAGCACGGCTGCTTTCTTTTTTTGTCTTTTGTTGTTTTGCCGGGCCCCACCAGCGATTTTCGTCTCGTAGTGCCCGCCCTCTGAAGAATGCGCTATAGGTTATATACACCCCAGTCTTAGGAGGTTTCCAGTTTGCCTTGTAAACGGTAGTCAATGGCCAGGGGTGGTTTCAGCCACATTTGGCATTACTTGCACCAGTGTTACATGATTATGAATAATAATAATAATAATAATAATAATAATAATAAGAAGAAGAAGAAGAAGAAGAAGAAGAAGAAGAAGAAGAAGAAGAAGAAGAAGAAGAAGAAGAAGATAAAGAAAACGAGCACTTGCTCATGCCATGCGTCTGAGGGGTAATTTAAAACACATCTAACAGGTCCGAGATGCAGATCACGAGTTCGAATCCCCTAGTATGTTACAATCAGACTCGTTTTCAAACACACTTTTCACACATGTAAACAGTAACGCAGCACACTGGCGACATGCGCCCACTCAAAACTCAGAGATATGGTTTTCAGATACGAGTTCACTCCCAATTGGCTATGGCGACCTCAGCGCACAAACATCTCACTGTTCACATACACTGGATCACCCTGGATATCCCACACGCATCACTCTAACACTGGAGCACACACACACACTCACTACTAACTA
>BFEA01000111.1:2184414-2197084 GCA_003427395.1 Chara braunii | reverse complement strand
TATATATATATATACATATATATATATATATATATATATATATATATATATATATATATATATACTGACTTGTGATGGGGTGTAAACCGACAGTCTGAAGAGTTTTCCATCTGGTGTGGGTGAGTGATAGTCTACTTTGATTTTGGTTAAGGTAGATTATCATTTACAGTGTAATCAGTGAGGGGATCCTGCAGACTGTTGAGGGTTCAGCCTCCTGATCAGTCAGTGAAACTCCGACGAAACTGTTTGTCACAGCCCCTCGTTTGTTGTCCTCTTCTCTCTCTCTGCCTACGGTTTACTGGGCAGTTTTATTTGTGACGATATATATATATATACATATCTATCTATCTATCTATCTATCTATCTATATATATATCTCTTTCTCTCTCTCTTATAAGAGCAATCAGTTCACCAAAAGAAACGGCAGACATCTTGAAACTTATCATCAAATTGCAAATAGCAAGAGTTACAGAAATGGCACAATAATGCAATCAACTCCCGTCACCAGAGCGACAGTCGTGTAGCATTTCACGAATTGAAGCTTCATGTAACACTTTCCGACGATACTCAGGAAAACTCGCAGAACGACTCTGTCCTTGACGATTGTAATCAAGATGTACTACTGCATCGACAGACCTCCAAGTGTCCATGCCAGCATTGAGTTCCTCTGCCGCAGATACAATCTCCCGCAACCTGTGAGAACTATCAAAAAAAGATAGTTGCGCATGTATTCTTTTGGGACCGATGGATGCTAAAGACTCGTATATACGACTGTCAAAATTTGGAGAAGGTATTGCATCCAAACGTTGACTATGTAGATGCGGATGATCCCTTGAGGAGACATGACCAGTGTCAACACAGGCAATAGGAGATGGACTACCCACACCAGCCGGGGAAGTAGAAACAACAACTGAAGGGGTAAGAATTGGCATTGACATATTGTTTCGTGATGGAGTAAAACTCGGACAACGTTGAAAATTTTGAGGAGATGCCAATTACGCTGGAAGCGCACGGACTGAACCGGTATGAGGAGCAGATGAAGAAACAACAGGAGGAATCCTTTTCAGAAGTGCTTCTATCCGTGCAAATCTGTAGAACGACGGTGGGATATTTTCATCAGGACAATCTGGTAAGTGAGATGTCATAGATGCAACCTCTGCAATAGAAAGTGCAATGAACTAATCATGCAAAAGCAGATGGACCATCCCACTGACCTCTGTATCTGTAATATCCAAAGGATCTTGAGGAAGTTCATAATGTTGTTGTAACATGAGATCAATGTGCTTCGCTCGTCGCCACTCAAGGAATTTTTCCCATATCCGTTCATCTTTTTYGACGCTTGCAGTTTTGATAAACATTTCAAATAGCATTTCAGTTAAGACCCTTTTGATACCAACGGCCTGTGCATTGGGAAACCATCTAGCGAGATACGCACGCGGATGCGGAGCCGGGGAAGTCATTCGTTGTGCGGTGTTATCATCAGGAATAACAATAACTGGATCAACACTTTTTACTTGGGACGTGGTGCAAACAGTTTGAACATTAGTTGTATTAATTGCTGGACCCACACAGCCGGGAACTGTACTTGGCGCGACGGCGGACGATTTCTTTCTTTGTGCAGAGCGTTGAGATTGCGAACATGAATCACGAGCACGCACATGTCCAGCAACTCCTCGAGTGAAAAATGCATCTCGAAACATCTCAGAAGGAAGTTCTTCCAACTGTTTACGAACTTGGGACGCAGTTTCAAAGTGAGGAGTTTTTTCCTCCATCCGATGATCTCGCAAGGTCGGCTCACCAATTGGAGTTGAGCCCACAATTTTTTTTTCCTGAAGACGACGTTTACGCTTGATTGTAAAACAAACCGCCTGAGAATCACTCGTATCGCTATCATCTTCCTCATCATCGAATAGACACTTAGCACTCAAACCCAATAAAAAATCAGGCACAATTTTGTCACGCCGATTATGATCATCGCCATAAGAGTCAACACGCATTTTCTCAGCATCCTCGAGGGTGCTCGTATGTTGTTGGGCACCTCCAACTTTATCGGACAGAATATCATGGGTACCAGTATGTTCATTTTCATTATGCGATTCATCTTGTTTTTTGCTCTTCCTTGATCGCCTTGATTGTTCGGCTTGTTGTTTAGATGTAACATTCACACCACCATCAGTGGTATTGCTAGTGACGTTTTGTTTCCTCTTTTTCGTTTGAGCGCGTGTGCCATAGGTATGGTGCAGTTCAGACTCGCCTGCGGAGAGAAAATGAAAATAAGTTTATCAAAATTCAACACCGATCAGTAAAAGAAATTCAGTAAACATAATGAGGAAACAACAAAAGTTACAAAACTCATTCCAGCGGTTCGTGATACACAATATTTTTTGTAAAGAAGTTTTTATCAGGTAATGCAACACGAATATTGTTAGGATGCCCAACAGGCGATAAAGCAACGTACAGTTGGTCATGCGAAAAAACTGGCTTTCGTAGCCAAACCCCTGCACGCGAGACGATTTGTCCTTGCGACTTGTTAATCGTCACAGCAAAAGCAAGACGGATTGGAAACTGCCTCCTAATCCATTTGAACCCTGTGGTCTCACCATCACTTGTTAGGTCAATTCTTGAGATCAGAGTTTTCTTACCGATGGGCATTACTGTGACCTCCAATAGGTCATCATTAACAATTTTATCAAGGATAAGCCGAGTACCATTGCAAAGTTATTCGGAAGGTGACAAATTCCGCAAAAGCATCACAACTGCACCAATTTTTAGACGCAGTGTGTGAGGTGACAGTCCAGATTCATCGAGAGAGTTTAAGAACTTTTGCTCAATAGCAAGTGCATTATCATCTGAATCGGGATAATCAACACTGAAAAGTTCATGCACCTCCTCAGGGAAATCATTTAGGACACTGTTATTAACACAACTTGCATCATCATTAGTAGGGTATAGAATCAGTCGAGGCGAAAAGTACTCTGCATCACCAAGGTGATTGCAGATATCCTCAAACACCCATGAAATCAAGTCATGAATACGTTTATCCGTGCAAATTTCAACTGGCAGTCTGATCGCAGCAGGCTCATTAGGAACAATCTGAGTATGCGTCCCATTGCCAACATCCAATAAAAATTTGGCATACCGTCTTGCGATTTCATAATCCCCTAAGTTCAAAATTCGCATATTTTCAGTCAATCGATGAGTCTCGAAAAGTTTCCATATAGGAGATATTTTCATGGACGCATCAATTTGCTGCGCTCTTGATCTATGTTTAACAACAGGCAAAACCTCTCTAAAATCACCCGCAAGAAGTATAACTTTCCCACCAAACGGCTCATCGGTGTTTCAAAGGTCACGAAGCGTCATGTCCAGAGCTTCCAAATGAAACCTATTACTCATTGGTGCTTCATCCCACACAATCAAGTCGGTACGGCGGAGAAGTTCATCAAGATCACTTTGTTTCGGAATCGAGAACGGTCGTGTGTTATCAGGCTTTAGAGGTGCCCAGAACCGCGAGTGAAACGTTCGACCCCCATTTAGAAGAGTCGCTGCTATGCCACTGGATGCAACAGCGAGTCCAATGGCAGAGCGGGACCGGATTCCAGCTAAAATCGTCTCAATGCAAAAAATTTTTCCTGTTCCGGCTGGTGCATTAAGAAAAACACGAAGTGGTATTTTTTCATGCACGGCTCGAACAACTCGTTCAACCAACACTCGTTGCCGTGGGCGAAGACGTCGAAAATTGGCATTATATTTCCGTTGCATTTGAATATGATCATACGACAACTCATCATTTATAAGCGATGATACAGTTTTGTTCTCATAATGTCTAGTTATGTTATCAGCAATCGTATGACCGTCCGGTGTTGGATAATAAAGAGCAAACTGACGGATGTTTTTTCCAGACTCTTGCAAAATACGATCAAGATGAAACAAAACTAACGATTGCAAAACGTTGGGAGGAACAATTTCACTGTCTGCACGATATTAGAAATCATTACACATCTTATTCCAATGTCGTTCAAAAAAACGGACAGGATCGTTAACTGGACCAAATGCGAGAAGGATAGCAAATATTCTATGAACTTCTTGAGGCATGTGATGCATTGCGGTTGTATCTATGCATTGATCATATGCATCATCAGTTTGCATTAGACCCAATCGAAGATACGCCGATCGAAAAAAATCGTATTCAATTTCATTCACCGTACGAATTTCGGCAAAAGAGCGCGCCCCACGAGAATGTTCATGATTTAGCAACATACGGAGATAGAACCGTTCCCCTTCCGTGATCCGTACGTGATACAACCGAGATATCTTTTGGAAAGGACCACCGTGAAAATCCCGCTTTTTTTGCCTCCAATTCTTATGTTTATTATCCCACACATGATTGTTAATGATCTCCGGATACAAAGGAAGGTTTTCTTTTGGCACATTTTCATTCAAAGACTTTGAGTTGTGTTTCATCCATGCTATTAATTTTGTGTCCGGGGGGCCTTGCGAAAGAACGTTATGTTCTGTGTCAGGTTAAAATTGCACTTTTTGCATATTCTCAATATGCACAGGTAATCTTTCGACCGCGGACCATTGTTCTGCGAGTTTGAACTCAAACAAACGCCAACATGCCTCACATGCACCTACAACACCTATATCCTGATAGGATTTCACTTCATCGACGGGTGCATTACTCTCCTGCTCGCAGACCATAGCACGATCCCATCCTTTATAGACGTACTTATACACATATTTGCACGCATTGATGTTAGCACAATATTCGACATTCAAGTGACAATTGAACCTCATCAGCAAGTATGGGTTATACGGAATGACACGCCGATTGTCGTAAACCATTTTGAACAATTGTGGAGTCACCATCTCATGGTTTTCTTCTTTTATATAAAGGGTATGATTGTTCATCTTTGAAAGTTGTTGTTGAAATGAATTTTTTTGGAAAACCTTTAGTGCATTCTCCATTCTCGGTACACGAAGCATTGTGTTTCTCCGGACCACAAATGCCGTGCAACATGAACTTTGCGACTTTTTCTCTCAATTCACCTTCCAGAGGTATCTCAGCACACACCACATTGTCAACAACATCTGCATCTCGGAATTTATCATCCGGATGCAAGATAACCAATATGTGTGCATGCGGAAGGCCTCTTTTCTGAAACTCAACAACATACAGCATTGCACTCACCCTACCAAAGATACGCTTGTTCTTTATCTCATCGATCAATTGTGCGAGATAAGCTTTGAACACTCGTGCAAGAAGATCAGGCCTGTCGTTTGGCGATTGACCTGGCAACAGGGCTTGTTTGATCTCCGACCAGTTAGTATTGCACGTCATAGTGATGAAAAAATCTGGTTTTCCGAAACGTCTAACGATTGCCATGCTATCGTGATATTTTTCAGTCATGTATAGAGGTCCCCCAGTGAAGGTTGATGGTAAAATCACTTTTGTCCCAATATGGTCACCATGTTGATTTTGTTGCATAGCATCTCGAAGATGTTGATAATGTTCCGAGCGCAATTCTTTTTGGTTGAATCTTACCCACTTCAGTCGGAGCGATTCAACTTTAGCGTACGCCATACAAGAAAACTCATGGAAGAGACGTGTTGCATTAAGGAGGCATGGTCTTTCACCATCACATTCGTGAAGGTGAAATGTATAATACTCCTTAGCACTAAGAGACCATCCATCTTCGGCCGCATGTTGGATAGACCAACCACCATTCCCCTCAGGGAAAAGCAGAACAAATCTTAAGCAGTTGTGCACTCGAGAACACTCTAGAACGACATCAGTCTGATGCTCGTTCGAAAGAGGAGCACGCAAACGAATCTCAAGCTCACGAGGAAGAAGTTCATCAGCCATTAGAATACAAACCTCGTGCAGACCGGTGGGGCGATTATAACGTCGTGCATGTTCATCCGTAGGCCTGACATCCGGATTTATGACCAATTTTCTTCCATTCAACTCTTTTGCGGGAAGGTCGGCAATCGTAATAAAATCCTTAACGTAATTGTTGCATTGTTGTAGCAATTCATGAAATATTTTGAGTATTCGTTTAGTTCGTTCAAGTTCGACATTAGATGTACGGGCAGGCAAATTCATGAAATCGATTCTTTAACCAATCGCATCATCCAAATGATGAGGATCATGCAAGTAAAGTTGTGCAAATTGAGGACGTTGACCTTCACCTACAGCCAATGCACCGAAACGATGAAAGATAGCACCTTGAGCTCGAAGATGACCATGAAATCCTTCAATTTTATCGCTCGGTTGTTTCAGTCGTGAGGATGCGAGACATAAACTATTATTGATTATCCTCGCATTGTTTCGGAAGAATCGACCGTCCGAACTTTGAGATGTCCAAAGTGAAAGAATTTCATGCTCCGATGAACCTTGAGCCGGCCATTCCCACAAAGGACAAAGTCTCGTGCCTTTTCTGCAAGACATCTTAGACCATTTTTTTTCGTGATGCCACAATTTTGCACCGCAATGCGTACACGGTTCCCGATCACCAATGCCAAACGGCTCAACAGTGCTAGCGTTCCCAAGGATTGTGGCCGTATTATCAACGGCTGCATACGTTGTTGCAACAGGTGCAGATGGAAGTGCATTAAGATCAGAAATCTGTATGTCATGTGCTTCATTCACTTCTTGTTCACAGCTATGCGGATCACTATTTTCAAGATTGTTCATTGCATTTCGGTTTGCGGAAGATGTGTGTCGTGATTGACTTCCCCGAGGAGAATGACTCCTTGATTGTGCAGGGTCGGTCCTTTGAATTTGATGAATGATACTTACAGCAAACCGCCTTCTCCTCACATGACGTGCAAAATTGTAGGTTGCATGTAAATCTTCTTTTCTCTTACAATTCTTTATGCGAGCTCTTAATGCACACATACACCTAACATGACTATTATCGTGTCTATGCTTCATTCGCATTGGTTTTGAATTTGGGCAGGATGCAGAACATGATGCATTCTTATTAATTGTATCTATTTTTCGTGCTCGTCTATGAACACGTACATTGTTCTCGAGATTTATTGTACATGCGTCATGGCCTGATGAGATATGCTCAAGCATTGAGGATTTATTACTCTCAGTTAACAGGCCAAACTCCAAACGACGAACAATTTTATCAACACGTCGTTGTCGAACCAATAACATACGATAACGTCTGACACGTCTTGTACGAATCGGTTTCCATAATAATAATCTTCTTCGCCGGTTCTCAAATCCGACAAATTTCCTCAACGATGTATTCGGCTAATGTAACGCGGTGTTGGAAAACAAAGATACATGCGCACAAACGGGTGGCGCAGAATGAGAAGGTGATTCAACATTTGTCATTGGAGGACAAACGCTAGTCTGTACGATTCTTTGTTGGACATCAACAGTCAAAACTGATAATGATGAATTATGCACATCAATAGACTATGAGGAAACATTTTTTATTTGAACATATGTTTGACCAGTTGCAAGTGAATCCGTGTTCATCAGAACATGCGGATCAACCTCAATCGGTCGTTGACTTTGCAAGGTCAGCAAGGGACTTCTATGACAATGAACACGATCAGAATGAACATGAACATTTTCTTGTGTCATTTTGTTGAAGAACATAGGATTTGCGAAATTTTGTGACAGTGCAATTGGTTTTGCAAAAGAAAAAGACTTATCACTAAGATGTTCTTCGGTAGAAGAATGCGGATCACCATATTCACTCACGATCGGTTGTTTATCTCTACTATGAGCTTCCGTCACACCTTCTGTATCCATTGGCTGTATTCTAGACCTTTTAGCTCGACGATTTTGCAAAGCTGGTCGTCCACGCTTGCAGCGTACGTCTTGCGATGAGATCAATGTCCCACTCATAGAAGCACAGCAGGACACATCTAAGCATACATCAGATGCGAACGGATAGTTGGATGAGGAAGAAGGGAGATCGAACAAAGAGAAAGTCAATCGAGTGGGAACAATTGATTCAGAAGGAGATTGACTATATTGTGCCAATATTGGTGAGGACGATAAAGGATCGTTAACAGGTCTTTGACATCGTCGAAGGCATTTGCGGCACCGCCGCGGAACTTCCGAAGACATATCCGCAGTAAAAGCAAAGGGTGCATCGCTAGATAGATTAGTGTTGGTTGAAACATCGCGTATAAGTTCGTCCTCTGGCATATTAGTAGTCTAATGCATATGCATTCATATATGGATATAAAAAAAGAAATAAGTTCAACGACATAAAAGTGAACAGATATAGAAAGTCGCGACTGAAAAATATGCCTTAGAAAACTGTCATATTTAAATTATAATAAAAAACAATATAATATGAAGTAATAAACAAAATAGGAAGAGAAGGTGTTGCGAGTACAAAAAAAACAGTTGCAATGGCAAGCAATAAAATCAAAGAAATTAACGGGTCAGTTCCCAAAAGAAAAAAGAAAAAAAAATCACTTTGCATTATACAACCCAACCCCTTTAGAGAGGAGGGCGTTGGAAACGACCTTTGGACCGGATTCCGCTTGGGTCTCGAGGTTGGTTTTACCTTTGTTCCTCCATGGAGTCAAGGGCTACTCAATGCAAGCAAGAGGGGGGCGCTTTTCTCTTTAACGTATCGCTACGCAATGATTTCTTATTCGCTACTTCGGTCTATCGATTGACATCCATAAACAAATACAGGCAGCATACCAACCCCAAGCTCAATTCAAGAGCTATGTTTTCTTATGCCTAATTCATAATCCTATACGCCCCTTAGTCTTTTCAGGGTCCCATGTAAAAGAGACATACGTACCTTGTTTGCTCACGATTGCCGTCCTCCGGCAAAACCCATTTTCCTGTTCGTACAAATGTTTAATATGGATCGAAACTTCTTATGGCTCCGATCCAACGTAAGCGAGGCAATTCCTACTTGTGGCCAACCTTGGGTATCCTAAGTCAGTCATCCATCCACATGAGAGTTAAAGAAGGTAAGTGGTCTCCACCGCCCTTCCGACCGCCGATCGCTAGGAAGTTGTCCATAGTACCCGTTCTCCTCGCCCGGACACGAGGCCCGGATCTCAGAAGTAGGCGCTGGCTCCACCACGACAGCATTGTACCACCCCCATAAATGAGTTTATGCGGCGTACCGCATCTCTCCCCAGCCACCCTCAAAGGTCGTGGTTCTTGAGAGAGTCATTCCTTGCGATCGAAGTCATGAAGGTCGTCGTCGTCCCCACATGTCTTCTCCTCTCTTGCTTAGGCGACTTTGATGAGATAGGAGCAATGGGGGCAAGGAATAGGACTTCTTAGAACAGGCTTAGGTAAGAGGAGGTCATTCGAGATAGCATGGGCGCCTTGGGAAACGGGCTAAGTTTATTGTCGACTTTCTTCCTTCTTATCGGATCTGCTTCTTTTTCCAATATTCATTAGAAATATAGGGTGTGACCCAACCCTTCCCACACTACTTATCATCCTTTGATGAGGTAGGAGCAAAGAGGCCAGAGAATAACACTTCATAGAACAGGCTCAGGTGAGAGGAGGTCCTTCGGGATAGCATGGGTGCATTGGGAGAAGGGCTAAGTTTATTGCCGACGTTCTTCCTTCTTCTCGGAGTGGTTCCTTCTCCAATATTCGTTATAAATACATCGTATGACCCAATCCTTTCCATACTACTTATCCTTTCAAGTTCTAACAAATCGCATCCTTTTTCAAGTCATTTCCTTTTCAAATTTGCAAGGATACTCACCTGATTGTTGTTCATTAATAAGTCTAATTATATAAAAATGAACACATACAACAATATACAACATTAAAAAAAATGTGTTAACAAATGCGAATATTTAAAATACAATGAAAAAGTGAAAGAAACAACAGATTGTAAAAAAAAAAAAAAAACCTAGGCTACCAGCCGGGCCGCTCGGGTCACCCTGTTTTCCCAGGCGGCTTGGTCGTGCAAGGACCAAGGAAGGTTACAGCAAAAGAAAAAAAAAACAAAAAAAAACAACTATGTTATGCAAAAAAATAAATTGAACAATTTTTGCCTCAGGGTGACATCGAAATTTTTTACCATTTAAAAAAAAAAAATAGAATTGATTTTTTTTTTTTTGTAATCTATTTTTGGCCCGGTCGGGCAAGCGGTATTGGGCCACTCTGGTGGCCTAGGAAAAATGTTAAAGCAAAAGAGAAGTTGGAGGAGCATAAAGAAAGCAGATGCAACGGCAAGCAAAAGACCCAACGAAAGAACTTTGTATTTTTATTTCTTTTAATGGTGTTGCATGTCGAGAAAAAAAAAAAAACAATACATACACGAGCTCATTATTCCGCAAGGACTTTGATATCAAATGAGAAAACAAAGATAGAAAAAAAGTCCGGGAAATAGTGTGTATAAGAGAGAGAGAGAGAGAGAGAGAGAGAGAGAGAGAGAGAGAGAGAGAGAGAGAGAGAGAGAGAGAGAGAGAGTCCTTGCACTCAGAGCAGTCTTCCCTTATTGTAAATACTCTTATGCGGCAAGGCATAAAATTGTTGATAGATGAAAAAATGGCAAAACAAAGAAAAGAAAAGAAAAAGATAGAGAGAGAGTGAGAGAAAGAGTGTTTGTGCAGGTTTGCACGTGTATATGTATGTGTGTATGACAAAGAGAGAGAGAGATAGAGAGAGAGCGAGATTCAAATAAAGAGAGAGAAAGGAGAGAGAAAGATAGAAGATCTCTTAGACAAAAGTCAAGTGTCATAATTTAAATTTATAAATAGTTATTATCATCGTTAAAAAAAAAAAAAAAGTCGAATGATTACATATTGTCTTCTTCTCTCGCTCTAAACATAAAAACGACATTAAAAATATAGTAACATTTCAAATTTTCTTAAAGCGTACACCTGAAATCCTAAGCCCCTTGAGTTTTTATCATCTACCTATCTAACAATACATCAAACATTGCGCTTACAGTGGGAATAATAAACAATAATTTTCTCCCTTCTATTTATAGCTCCCTTATCCTTTTGCAATTACTGTCATCCCCGTACCCTACATCATCCTCCTCCTTCCTCTCCTCCTTCCTCTTTCACTCTTGTTACTTCTCTTCCTCTCAATGGCGAATTCAACAATAATGAAATATCACTCTATTCATCTTCCTCTGCGAATTCACGAAGTTGCCTCCTCCTTTCTTCCATCGCAAAGTTATCGTCGTCATTAACCTTACTATCTCTTGATAGGAGTCGTTCTTTTATTGATAGAGGAAAAGAACGAACACGGTATATGTTAACGTTGCGGTAATGAGCTCAACGTTCATTGCTCATAGAGACACATAAACTTCCAGAGAAAAGATGGAGTTGGGGGCAAGAGGGAAGCGCAGCGACGGAGGGAAAAGTTTAGGGGATTGAAGCGGAGAGATGCGAGAGTTCCTGCCACGCGACAGAGCGTGCAAGATAATCAATCACACAAAGTCATTATCAGTTGAATGGCAATCACTACTGACATCATTTCTTAAATCGTGTTTGCAATTGCATCTACAACAGGGACATGATTTCAAAACAATTAAGTAGATCCAGTTGGGGCCAAGAGGGGAGGGTGGGGACTCGGGAGGGACGGGAAGGGTGTCGGGGGGTGACCACCGAACTTGGACAGGGAGAGATGGGAGGCGTCCATTGCCTCAGCGATCCCATATCAGACACAACACCCCCAGATCTCACATGCCCTTCCCGTATTTTTTGTGCCCGAAGTTAAGATCTCACATGCCCTTCCCTTATCTGCGCAAGAAGCACGTATCACGCACAGTGCCTACAGGAAGCTAATAGGCATCATCTGCACCGAGTTGCGACCGACCACCGAAGCCTGCATAGATGTATCCGCGCAAACCTAGATAGGGAGGGAGGCATGCAAACACACACACAAACACAGAGAGAGAGAGGGGGGAGAGGGGGGGGGAGCGGAAAAGGGGGGAGGGATGGCAAGAAAAGGACTGGAGGATGGAGTCGGGGATTTCAATCAATCAATCAATCGATCAATAAACCAATTGAATGAAATTGTTTGGTTGATTGATCGATCGACACGTGCGGGGGTGGGGTGGGGAGGAGGGGAGGGGAAGGAGGGATGCCGAGGCAGAAGGGGAGGGGACAGGGGCACGGGAAAAGCATGGCGAGAAAAGGGGTGGAGGGAGAGGGGAAATCATGCCACGTGGCTGCTCCATGTGGGCTGATTTTTAGGTTCCTTTTTTTTATCGTTTTCATTCCTTTTTTTGTTCTCGAATGTTTTGTGTGTGTGTGTACTCTCTCTCTCTCTCTCTCTCTCTCTCTCTCTCTCTCTCTCTCTGACACACATACAACACAAACACACAAAACTAGTTGGCGCACTTCTCGTGCGTCGTTCTGGACGGGTGTGCATGTGTGTGTGTGTGTGTGTGTGTGTGTGTGTGTGTGTGTGTGTGTGTGTGTGTGAGAGAGAGAGAGAGAGAGACAGAGAGAGAGAGAGAGATGCGGCCCTCACTGTTGTGCGCCATTGTGTTGGTGTCGGCGCACTTCACGTGCGTCGTTCTGGACGGGTGTGTGTGTGTGTGCGAGAGAGAGAGACTCTGAGAGAGAGAGAGAGAGAGAGAGAGAGAGAGAGAGAGAGAGAGAGAGAGAGAGAGAGAGAGAGAGATTATTGGCATTGATCGCTGTTCCAGCTGGTCGGCCGCGAACGTCCAATAAAAAAAAA
>BFEA01000111.1:2157123-2178500 GCA_003427395.1 Chara braunii | reverse complement strand
TTTTTTTTTTCCCTACTGGTTGTCCGAGGCTCGGCAATAAAGTCCGAGGCTCGGGAATGACCGGGCTACCAGTAGCCTGAGCCACGGGCCTTAACAACCGGTAGGTACTGGTGGTTTAATGACAATAAAAAAGGCCTGAAAGGCCATCCTGTCCAGATTCGACAGGTAATTGAATTGGCTGGGCTTAAAGAATTAGCCTTTAAAAGAAAAATAAGTTCAGTCAGGCGGTTAGTATAGTACTGCACCTTGCTGCTAGATCCAGTCAATACGAGTAGGAGTCAGTCAAGCCGCTCGCCTAAGGAACCAGATCCTCAATTGAAATCAAATTGGGTGAGTACTGGTGTATTGACATGAACCGATCGTGCTCTCCTCTTTCGAGTCAGTCGTAACGGCGTCTATGAAAGTGCTCTCGTTCATTCAATTGGTATCCTATTTCAATGAACGTGCCGTCGTGCACCATACATAATAAGAAAGATGGTGTTCAAGTGGCCTGTGGCTCAGTGGTCAGGGCACTGGTTGTCAATGTGCGTTGTGGTCTGAGGTTGCGGGTTCAAAACTCCGCACCTCTGCGCATAGACACCATCTGGTGTTTACATAGCGCACGGTCACTTGCATACCCCCTTGGGATGACGCAGGTAAGCTATAATAGACATTGCCTGTGCACCACCCACAGGTTCATCCATGGTGTTGTATGTTAGACTATGAATGGTTTGCTTGCCGTTCTTGGTCCATGGCTGTTCTGATAATTGTGCAGTTGTTTCCCTGCCTCGTACAGCGCATCAACCAGACTAGTTGTGACTGTAGCTCAGTAGGTTTGAGCTGAGGATTGTACCTGTCGTACCCTGGTGTTAACCACCCAGGACCATCACCCATCACCATCTTGGCGGGGTGACCTGGCCAGACAGCGGTCGTAGGCACCCAGGCTAATCAGAGACCCCTACCTCTTGCTCAGCCCCAGTTGAAGCAGACGCCATGCAAGCCCGATTGCACCGGGACTTCAGAGCTAGGTATTAACATGCTACTGCAGGTCTTCATGAGGGTGCACAGTGACGTGACTCCCATCTAGCACAGTAGACTTAAGATCGTAGTGGATAGCCTAGTTGATAGCCTAGTGCTTAGCATAATTGATAGTCTAGTCGATAGGGAAATCGACACCCCTCGTAGTTGATAGGTGAAATGATGTCCTACTTGATAGATGAGATGATATCCCAAGTGATAGCCTAGTTACTAGGCCAGTTGTAGTATGAGATAGAGAGCTGAAGATCCTACATTCCTTTGTAGGATCTTAGCCAGTACTAAGGTGCCTGGAGCCCGTTCCGGTACCTCAATAAGTCTGTACTAAGGTGACAGGCTATGCCAGCCACATTACTAGAACCCCCTGGACCAGTACCTGTTCCGGTACCCAGATAAGTCTGTACTAAGGTAACTGCTATATCAACCATGACTGGACCCCCCAAATACAGCACCTAAAACCCGTTCCAGTACCCCTACAAGTTCGTACTAAGGTAACTGCAATTCCAGGGTCAACTGAATCCAGAGTTGATATCCGGAGGCTCAGCCTGACCTCAAACGACCTCAAATGTTCTCAATGAAAAAAAAAAAAAAAAAAAAAAAAAAAAAGAGCCTGTTCTGATACTCCGACAAGCCCGTACTAAGGTAACAGTTACTGTGATGCCTGCCACAACTGAACCCACGGTGTATACCTGGAGACCGCTCCGTTAGACCAAGATAACCGCGACCATGGACAAGGAGGATAGACAACAACACTCTGTGTATCGCTTAGTTCAATGTGATCTAATCTTGAACCTTCCGCCTCTACAACAGCCTGGGCTTTGAGGGGGGGGGAAAAAAAAAAAAAAAAAGATGCTGTTCGCTATAGGGGTGGGTAAGCACGTAAACGGCAGGCCTAGATTGCCCAGAAATACAGTGCGGGGCCGCTGGCTTTTACAGAGTTGAGCCTGTTCTGGCGAATTGGAGTCACTATCGGAGCAAAGCATCCCTTGCCCATTAGCTATCTGAACATGTCACCGTAGTCCCAAAATTGTGCATCAACAAACATCGCGAAAGGAATGCAAGCAACATGCCCAACGCACAGCACAACCCTTCACGGCACACAGCAGAAAGCACAGCGACAAGAAGAGAGCTTCCGCAGCCCAGTTAAGGAGGCTGAAAGGACTGCCACTCGAGACAGTTTTACCCTGAAATGTGCGCCTACGAGTTGATACCTTGCCAGCGCAGCTGAGGAGGTTGGAAATGGGACAGATATGAGTCCTGCAGTCTGTTTTGCCGAGCTAAGCTCTGTCTCCGGGTTGAAGAATTAAGGGCCTCAAAGGGTTTTAAATTAGGGAAAAGGATTTAGGGGTTTGCAGCTCGATGGGAGAGAAACGGGCCGTTTCTCGCTTCCTGGGAAAAAGGATTTAGGGGTTTTCAGGTTCAGGGCCTTAAAGAGTTTGGTGGAATAGCTTCAGGGGTCTGCAGTTCGATGGCCCGTTTGCTGGGCTGTGGCGCACCCCCCCTGGGTATAACTTCTGTGTGATTTCTGAAATTTGTAACAGGGGATGCTGGGCCCGTTTCTCAGCAGGTGCAGCTCCCCACTAATAGATGGAGCCTCCCTGAGAGTAGCTAGAGATATTTGCTCCTACCAGCATCTCAAGTATTGTTTTGCGAGAAAAAAAAAAAGAAGAGGGATTCACCAGTTTCAATGTCAAGTCAGTACGGAGAGGAATGTTGCTTACGTCATAATTCTCATTATGGCATTTACTCATGTTGTGCTGGCACTGCTTTGAATTTTTCAACACGGAACCCGCGTTGAATTCAAAATCGGAGCACTGCTGGGGGCTCTGGAATATTGGGGCGAGCAAAGACCACCCATTCGCTGATTTGAAGTGTTGGTCATGACAGATTATTTCCAGGTTTTAACCCATCGGGCCATTGGGAATGGTAGCTCCCCTCAGGTTGACTCAGAGTAGGTGCTGGTGGCTTGGAAGCCTGATCAAGTTGGGTCAAAGATGCACAACCACACATGCAGACACTCATGCACCCCTTAGTAGTCTTTTGACTCTTTTCAGGGCAATGTAGTCAACACACTCGTTCTACGCGTTCACGCCATCAATATTCTCACCCTTCTTTCATTTAGTCTTTCTTCCAAACCATCACTCCCCCCACATTATGCTAGGCTATACAAAACCACAGTGCGGAGGAAGCAGTATTCGAAGAAAGTGTATGAACCTTGAGCCTGTCAGCCAAGTGGAACTGTGTGAATCCACCATCAAGTCGGTGGAGCGGCGTCGTCTCCAAAGCCCCAACAAATGGGCATGGATTTGCCTAGCGAGATCCCCATGTGGGGGACGATGTCCCCGAGCAATGCGAGCATCTAAGTCAATTCCCAATGCTTCATCACCATGTTTTAGGGGTGACAAATACCTATATATACGGATTATTGCCACACCTCTTGGGCAAGCACTCCTGCCTAGTGATCAGCTCGAGGTTGCTAACTCAAATATTTGTATAGATTAAACCACCAGTACCTACCGGTTGGGGCGGCCATTAACACGGAAGCCGAATTGGCCTGCCCCTCTGGTCCAAATTCATTCAAGGCCAAGGGGTACGAAAAATGCGGTAGGTACTGCTGGTTTAAACACTCGTTTGGTTTTAATACCTACCTAGTACTGTAACGAGCGAGCTTTTTGCACTGCACTAATTTCCGAACTCCTCCGCGTTTGTTTGCCTTTTCAAAGGGGTTGTATGATACTTTTCATTTTAAATTTTGTCTTTTGGAATTCCAGCACATTCTACAGGCTTCGTCTTTGGTGAGGTATACGTGGGCTTTCCTGCATGTATGCTTTCGGGTCAGTTAATCTTCTTGAATTTTGGTTTCGTTGCATTTTTGGGATATACCCTCAAAATTAGTTGACGTTTTCGTCTTTTACATAGGCACGATAGGAATCAGCATAGGATTTTCGCTACCTTCAAAAGGCATGCCTGATTTTTCTTTGGATTTTATAATTTTTAATTTGTTGTAGGCACGAGGCTCTCTTCCCTAGCATGCATCCTCGCTCAAACATCTCTGCAACTTAAAATCTCGCAATTTCCTCGCAAGTAAGTTCCCCTCGCTCTCTCGTACGCGATCCTCTAGCTTGGGTTAAGCAGTGGCTAGCCGGTGGTAATTAGAGGGTCGAAAAGTCTCGACGGGTCGATAGTGACATTGCAAGATCGTGTCAGATTGGTTCACAATTTGCAGAATTTGAGCGGATCAGTGCAGGGGTTGGATCTACGAAATGACAATCGGCAGGATTAGTCACTAAGTACGCGACAACCGACAATCAGTACTTGGGCGATTGTGGCAGTGTGGTGGATGCAGGTGGTGGTGCCACGTGTGTGAGAATACGGTAATTCACTTCCTCCTGATTGTTTATATATGAACTTTTGAGTGAAGATTTTGCATAATGAGGACGTCGTTCCTTCTTCTTAAAGTGTGTGATCTCTAACTTTTGAGTTATTTCGATCTTCTCCTTACATGACTTCTTTAAGTGTGTATGCGTTTGAATCTCTCCTGAATGACTGCATGAAGTCAACGACTTCTTCTTTCATGTATGCCATTTTTTCCTATCCCTGAATAGGAAGATAAAATATCTATGTGACAGGATGCGGGACATTGACACATAGAATGTTGCTCATCATTCCATGAATTAATGACTATGCACGCATTAAACTGTTGTTACACTTTTCTACTTTGAAGATAAATGAAATGGACGGTTACTCTTCTGCAAGCGGATGAGCATCCCGTCTTTGATGATCGTACCCTTTTGATCCCTCTAAGTGATCTCTTTATTCGTTGATTGGCTTCTATGTGAATGAATGTTTTTCTCATTAATCTTGTGTAGATGCTTATTGTTCGATCTTGCTTTAATGGTTAAAAACTTTATACTCCGATTTTGGGATTGTGTTTGTAAGTGTACTCACTCTGTAGGATGGTGTTTTCATATTCACTCCAATTCCGTATCGATAGGTGTGACAAATGTTCCCTGTATTCACACATCGATTCAAGTCATGACTTTGACTTCCCGTATAACCAGGAAAGACATCATGCATGAGTGGGACATACGCGAGGCCACAACACAAATCTGCCAACCTTACCAGTATCCTGACAATTGGAGGTGCTCTGCCTTTGCCAATGATTCAGGGTTTGTGATTGTAGACATTATCTTTCCCCCATTTTCCATTTTCCTTCCTTTCAACAAGCTAACCATTATCGCGTGGTCGACGGTTAAGTCGTATTGGGCCCGAAGTTTGTGCTCGAACTGTTGATGAAGCGAAAATATTTCGTTAAGTGCCACATGGAGAGTTGGAAGAGGCGGAAAGAGCAGTGTGCTTGTGCCTGTCGAACTTTGTGAGACATGTCGTTGTGCTTTCGCTATAAATAGGAATCCCACTTACACACCAACTACCTGCCGACTTCGACAGAGACGTCGTAGGGTCTGACATAGCTATTTCAATTTTTGAACCTAAAAAACCTTCGTATTTGGCCACACAGTACGAGTGTGTGTACAAGACTTGCATCGCCTTCTGTCCCCTACGTTCGTCATATTCTCATGGAACTAGATACCGGAGATTCTAGTTACGGCCTGAAAATCCATCCCCTTTCTTCTAAAAATCCTTGGCACACACCATTTTCACGCTTTCCTGGCCCTTCCACATTTCAGTCCCACTCCGTAAGGAAAGCAGCACGAAGCATAAGGTTGTCCATCATAGTGGGCTTTCCATGTATGCCCAAAACATAGTCCGTCGGGGATGTGGTTGATGTTCCGTCAAGGCACCCCAATGTTCCCAAAACCAAGTGACTTCATGTGCCTGGATGCAAGCAAACTGCAGTTTGCGCCAGACATCACGGTCTTCGGCCAAGATGTGGAAAAGAAAGTAGAAGAAATAAGTTTCACGAGTGTCCACGAAAATTGGAGAATGATTACGAGTCAACCCCTTCCGGATTTCAACAACCTTTGACCTTAGGCTTGGATCTAAGAGTTTTGGAAATACTCTTTAGCATCCTTTTTTTGGAGCAATAAGCAAATACTCCAAGGGAATGCCTTACGATTGAATTCATTCAAGGCTTTGTCCCACTGCCTCCAAATTTATATCAACAATGGATACCCTAAGAGACAGTGTATTAGGCTGGTCCATGAAGGAGGGGAGGTCCTTACCAAAATAAACATAGATCAGGGAAAAGATTCCTCTTCGTTCCCACTCCAAACTGGAGTCAAACATAGTCCGGTGTAGGGAGACATTTGCACATTATCTGACATTGAAGAGCTTGGTGTGCCATTGGCATGAGTTGTGAATGTTTTCCCCATACGAAGGCATCCAAGTGTTGAGCCAAGAGGGGGGAGTCAACCACCCATCTGCCAATCACTACTCACGGTGGCGCTTGCGACGAACAAACACCATTATAGTTGTCTTAAGTTGTCTTTTGCTGTATAATTTCATACTTTCCAGGCCCATCTTTTGGGGTCGAAGGGAATCGAGCAGATGGGGTTGCTCATATTGTAGTTATGCCACTCATTATCTTCATCCCTACAAGCCGAACTGTTATCAAGTAGGCTAGTGCAAATTGGGATCCAACTGCAGCTCTGTTGTGGCTAATCATCCACCTACTAGAGCCACGTAGGTGGGGCTCATAGGCTAGCAGGTTGGAAGTACTTTGTAGAGAACCAGCAATAGAGGTACATCTATGCAGATTTAGCGGCGGCTTTTTTTGCCCTGTTTTAAGACCTGCTAAAATTGCCTATTCCAAACGCTAGGTGTGACCCAGAAGCCCTTGCCCCCTAACCATTTCACAACCCTGTCGGACTCCCCCTTTCTTATCTCTGGCCCTGTTACAAGTATTGACTCCAGACTTGCAGCACTGCCTCTTGGAGCTGGACCAACCTAAGACGTCGTCTCTCAATCTCCGAAGGAGGGTCTGCAGTTGTTTCTCAGTCTTCCACCTGCTAACCTGTTGTGATGTCATACAGGTCCCCCCATCTTGTAGGTAGCTTTGTGGACCCATGTAAGCCACGATGTACCACTACTGAGTGAGATTGGGTGTCCATCCTTGTCTGTTATTAATGAATTACAAAATAGTGATTGTCTTCGAATTTCTTCCTATCTGATAGAGGGGGGTCGGAGGGGGGTATCTATTAGGGCTCAGACTTCTCTAGAGCCGCATCAAATTAGGCTACATAGCGTCATGTTTTAAGTCAGTTCTTGCTTGTGCAGTTGGGGAGTCATTGGTCAAAGCTTTGGGTACTCGCAGGACAGGCCATGCCTGATTTGTGAGCCATGCCAGTGGGTGCACTACCTAGTCTAAGAATTGAGGTGGGTAGTGCAATACACAAGAACTGAATAGAGCCCATGGGATATCCCCTTCAATTAGGACATGCGTCAATAATTTTGAAAGCTAAAGCCTTTCATTCCCAGTTTGGATCGAGGATGCATAGCCCTCCTAGGTTCCTTAGTCTTGCAACATCGTTCCGGGCCAGTTTATGGATACGGTTATAGTCACCTTTCCACAACCAGGTTGTGAGAGTGTTTCTTTTCTTTTCGTTTTTTTTTTTCCACATTTTTTTGTTTTTGTTTTTGTTTTTTCGCCTTTTTTTTTCGGTTTTTTTTTTCCCTTTTTTTTTTAAAGTCCTTGAAACTGATCAGTTTTGAAATGTTGGAATAGCGTTTTATACCACATCGAGAAATATTTTTGCTTCAAAGAATTCAACAGCTCCATCAACGAGAGAATGAATTCGAAAAAATGGGGAGTTTATAACCTCTAGCTCAAGAAATCAAAGAATTGGGGGATCAATTGCTGACTCAAATGGAATACAGGTGGCAACTAATAAGGATTAGAGGTAAACTGATAAAACACCAAATGGAAGGGGAGATGGATGCAATGTTCTTTTCTTTGACAAAAATTAACTCTCGTTGCACAGTTATTGAAGCCCTAGAAGACCCCTTTCATATGAACGTTCCATTGGCCATGTCCTCAACATCATGTATGAAAGTAGTTAGGGATTTCTTCCAGGATCTCTTTAAGTCAGAAACTAAAAGTATCCCGAATAACAAAAAAAATCATGAAATAGAAGATTTTCTTATGCCTTTGGTCAAAACATCAATTGAAGCACAAACAGAGGAGTTATAAATGTTTGTTTCAAAAGAATAATTATAGACAACTCTAATGCTTATGGAAGAAGAAAAGATCTCAGACGTTGATGGTCTCCCCAAAGAATTTTGAGAAACCTTATGGGATTTCCTTTCACAAAACCTCATGAATCTTTATCGGACAATTTGGACCTCAGGACAAATGGGAGAATTTGTGGGTCAAGGGGTATTAACTCTTCTTTATAAAAAGGGGGATAAAACTAACATTCGTAACTATCGCCTATTACCCTCTTGACAGTGGTCTATAAACTGATGGCAAAAACTCTAGCTAATAGACTAACCAAGGTCATTGCTGAAATTATTCATCCAGCGCAGATAGGGTTTATTACAAGTAGGAATATCCAAGATAACATATTATTAGTCAATGAGCTGATTAGGATATCACGTAAATCTAAACATAATGCAACCTTCATATTTATAGATTTTGAGAAAGCTTATGACCATATGAGCTGGTTATTTCTAGATAAATGTTTAGAAAAATTTTACGTCGGTCGAAACTTTAGAAGATGGGTGAAAATACCGTATAGGAATGCCACAATGAGGATGATGATAAGTGTTAATGTAACACCCCATTTTTCCTTACAAAGATCAGTTAGGCAGGGGGATCCAATTGCCCCATTTCTTTTTGTTGTAGTCATGGAGGCCTTAGAAGCTAACCTCAAACAAAATAAGGATATTAAAAGAATTCAATTGTCACCTATTTCAAAGGAAGTCATTCCTGTTTGCTCTCTCTTTGCTGATGATCTGTCCCTGATGGTAGAAACATTTAAAATAAATTTGGGAGCAATAAGCAGTCTGATGGATAAAATTTATAGACTGTCTGACATGAGGGTGAATTGGGATAATAAAACGATGGGTTGGTGGATTCATCATCAAGGAGTAAGGCCCCCTGAACTTCCCCAAGTAAAATGATTTTCCTTGGATACTCCCATTAGCGTGTTGGGTATCTCCCTTTCAGCAGTAGAAAAACCATCAACTAACGATGAGTGTATAGCCAAACAGGCATATGCTAATAATGTGGAAGGGTAAGCAAACTTCTCTTTTTGGTCGTACTCAGGTGACTAATAATGTGGTTTTAGCCTCGATCTGATATAAATCAGCAATATGCACGTTAGATAATAAAGTGTTAAAGGCCCTGCAGCGTCAACTATTAGCCTTTTTATGAAAAAAAATCATGAGCTCGATAAGGTAATTAGCAGGGTAGCTTGAAAATCAGTGATAGAACCTAAGGCTAGAGGAGAGTTGGGCATCATTGATCCTTCTTTACAATCTATGACCTTATCAATTTAATGGATTAAACACCTCTTTAATCCCCAAACATCTTGGAATGTGTTGGCATGGAAACAGGTTAAACATCTTGCACCGAAGACACTGCACCAGACAACATAGATCCAATGATGTAGCTAGAAAATAGGTCTTGGACCGTTCCAAGAGGACTAGTGAAGGAACCGTTCGGTCAAAGTGCATCAGATAGGAAGGCGAAAAAAATGAATTTACATAATTATTTGTTTTGGCCTAACCTCATCAAAACATTGAGGAGATTACCATTAACAGACTGAAACCCTCCTGATATATGAAAAAATGTATGTCAACAGTCACTCTTTGATAATAGTCTTCTCAAAGATCCTCAAGGATGTGTCCTTCACTGTGCAGATTCCCCTTGGAAAAGGTGAGTTAAAATTTAAAAATGATATTGTTAGAATAAAACTTTATAAAAAACGTCTGAAACAGTGAAAAAAGATAGTGGATTACCCCTTCATAGTTACAGACCCACCTTAGGTATTGTCATCATTCAGAGAAAGCTTTAGAATATTTGATTGAATAGAAGCCTTTAGATTGGGTAAGGATTCTCAAAAAAGGTTCTCAATTATTAGAAAGTAATTGGGTTGCTATGAATGATCAGTCATTTAGGTAGTATTGCATAAGTTTTTGAGAATGGGGAGACCCTCCTCACTGCCTATGAAATGGATAATAATCAAATGGTTATAATCAAGGACCAGAGTAGTATAAGGAGGGTGATAAAAGATAAGGTATTCAGGATCAGAATATTGAGGCACAAAGATAAATGGATAGCTTTTAAACCTAATATACCCATAAGTCATCTGACCCATGATCCTGCTAATTGGAAGTGGTCTCATACAATAACAAAAGGGAAAACATTTTTTTGTGTTCTTCACACGTTGTTAGTGAAATCCACTTACAGGATGCTTCACCCTAAGATTTTTTTAAAAGACAAGGTAGAGGAAAGAATGATGAACCATGTTAATGTTAATAAAAAATCATTAAGAAAGGTAAAATGGTTCAGTAAGACCAAAATTAAACATGCAAAAGTGGCTTCACTATAATAACAAATAGAGCCATAGGTGTCTACCGACAAATGATTGACTTATAGACAGGTCGACATTGGAACAAAGAGGGAGAGTACTTCCCTGGTGAAAATTTCGTAGGACTGCGTTTCTTTTTAAGTTAATTCCTGAAACGATTGAGCATGTATTCCTCCAATATCCTGGGACATGACATTTCGTAAAAACTGACATTTTTTTCTAAATTCATGAAAGTGGACTTAGTCAAAATTTCACTGCTCACCGGGTGAGAAAGTGGTTATCTCACTCTATCTATCTGATGTACCTCAACGTAAAGTACCATTAATATGCATCCGATGGTCAGATCATCGGGAGTCACCACGACACCCGATGATCTGATCATCCGACGTCAACGAAAAAAACTCTACAAAATGTTGTTATACGCTCAATTCCGTGAGTTAAAAAAAAAAATGTCAGTTTTAACGAAATGTTAGTTTGAGGCAATTTGGTTATGGAGGTGGTGGGACCGTATTTGGTCTAAATTGGAAACAGAAGTCCAGAGCCCTTCTTCTTGAAACCTGGTCCCCTGAATTTATTGATGAATTCTCATAAAATTTGTACAGCATGGGGAGGAGAGCGGTATTATGGGCAATATGGTTAAGAAGATGTACGTATGAAATGAAAGGAGGTAGGCGAGATGGACCAGAATTCACTGACACAATTAAGCAACAAATACAAACTGATATCATTATAAAATGGAAACAGTGTAAGGAAAAAACACAATTTATATCCTGGCGGAAAGAAATCCTTCAACACATTCAACGATTCAACCAATGCTGGCTAGGAGGAACCCATGGGGGGAAGATGGGGAAGGTTAAATAGGAAGGGGCAAGGGGAGGTGAAAAGGAGGATTTGAGTCGGGACTATAGACTTGCTTTTAATGATTGGACTATGATCAACCCAACAATCCCTTTACGACCATTATCGGATTTTTCCCAGACCCCTTTCCCCGCTCGGCACTAAGTCTGGTCAAGGGCTTGGTTTGGGTATGAATGAAGCTGAGACTAGTTGAATGACTTGACAAAGTGTACCTAGCTAAAAGGGTGGAAAATATGGTATTCCTATATTTCCTGTTATTAAGGATTGATAGATAAGAAGGGAATAGTACTACAATGATGTTGTTTTGATCTGGCGCCCTAATGGGATGAAGAGGCACATCTCAGCCCAACTCTATGGTTCATTCATATCATTCATGTACTCTAGGGACGGTGGACCCGGTTTACAGCAGGTGTTGCTCCCCACCAATAGATGGAGCGTTTAAAAAAAAAAAAAAAGGGTTGGCATTACTGCTTGCCATGATTATGGCCCTCGCAATTAGAGAAGAATGCATCCCCCCCAAATTTTCAAACCTTTGTATTGCTATCTTTAAAAAACCAATACCTTTCCCCCACTCGAAAAACAGATATGTGGCTCGTTAACAGCCCCATTGTTTTAGGGTCAGGGTACCCAGCAGTACCCGAATGGCTGCCGCCGCCAGCCCAAAGGAGGCCTGCGCCAGTTCATTTTTCTTTGGCGCACAGGCCGATTTGAGGGTCGGCATCGATAGTTGGGAAAGGTACTGGCCGTTTAACAGCGCTGTTGGGTCACACATGCGTTACACTAAAATCAGATATAAGACTTTGAACAATGTTTCCCATCCTCTACAGATCCCATTAGAGAGAAAAAAATACATGCCCAACATAGTTTGGACTACGTCACGAAGCAACTAACAACCCGGGGCTCAGAAATCATCCATCCAACTTGAAAACCTTAAACAAGAGCACTTCAGGTGGAATCGAAATACTGGCCAAACAGAAATCAGCACGGAGCTTAGTGCTACACTCAACCCAACCCTATGATCCCCATCAAAACATGATGTCAAGCTTGTTTTAGGTTGTGAAGCCCGAGAGGGAGAAGAGGACGTTTGGAAGGAGGCTATCCTCTCAGACAACTGTGATAAAAATCCAGAGAGAGACAATATACCCTAGAAAACAAGGAAGCCAAAGTCTAAAGAGGAAGCATTGGGGACCACCCGTACTTTTTTAAAAATTATTAATTTATTATTATTATTATTATTATTTTTTGATACTCTCGGGTAAGAAGAGAAGGTACACACCCATGGACACTAACTCACAGAGGCAGACACTGTTTTTTTTTTTTTTTTTTTTTTTTTTTTCCTGTGTGTGTGTGTGTGTGTGTGTGTGTGTGTGTGTGAAAGCCCTTTCCCAAGTCCGCTATCCTGGCGGTGGTAAGAGAACCGCCGGGATTGAGGTCTTGGCCACCAGGCTGTTTTATCTATTGGAAAGAAAGAAATAAATAAATAAAGAAAGAAAAGAGTCAAAATTCCTACACTCTCATTTTCCAGGTTCAAGGGCGTCCTTCACTACTCGCATCATTAACTCTTATCTGAAATGTATCTGACCGCATTCACAGCCTGACCTGGATGCATCTGGCTGCAGTTACGTCCAGAAAATAAGTAAAAGCAAATCCTAGTGTGAGTATGCCCTGACTGCAATTCCTCTAGCATCACTGGCAAATTCGACTGTTGCTTGTGTCGGGACCTCAAAACCCTGCTGACCCCGATCAGGCCCGGTACAGTATCGCTTACTGGCAGTCGAAGAGGGGAAAATCTGGGCCTACTGTGGTCCCCAGTTTGAGAAAAAGGTGCTCCTCCTATGTGGTGGTAGTATAGCCGCTATAGCGTAAGCCACCGGAAAATAGTATAGTCATCCTCAGAAAACCTTCACGAAAATAGTATAGCGCACTCGACTTCCATCATTTTTGCGTGCGCTCAAGTCTGCATCATCATCTCCGTCATCATCTCCATCATCATCTCCATCATCATCTCCATCATCATCTCCATCATTTCCACCATCTTCCCCCATCCTGCCCCCCTCCCCCCATCCACACACAATGGCAGCAACAGACACATGCAGAGCATCTGGACAAGATAACATATAAGAATCCCCTTCTCCTTTTTCTTTTCCTTTTTGTTTTCCACCCCCCCAAAAAAAATGAGGAATGTTTGAAACATCATGGCATCTTCATGGCATCTGCCGAGGGGGTTGCACGTCAAACCCAGGGTACCTGAGTAGCCCGGGAGTGGGAACCACTTGCCAGGCCGGGCCAAAAAACAGAAAAATGTAATATATCGTCACAAATAGAACTGCCCGGTAAACCGTAGGCAGAGAGGGAGAAGAGGACAACAAACGAGGGGCTGTGACAAACTGTTTCGTCGGAGTTTCACAGACTCATCAGGAGGCTGAATATACAGGGTAACCGGCGTTCGGGACGGGCCGAACACCCGAACCCGAACGCCCGAACGTATGGGACCCCTTGGGGATGCGTTCCGCCGTTCGGGCCGAACGCGGACCCCCCCTCCCCCCCAAAAAAAAAGAAAACAAAATCAAAAAAATCTGAAAAAAAGATATGCTATGAAGAAAAATAAACTAAACAAGATTTGCCTGTGCATTACATCCAAATTCCTTGCCAAATTTGAAATAAAAATAAATTACGAAAAACAAATACTAAAAAATAAAAATAAAAAATTAAATTCAGTGAGTTCACAAACACGTTTTCGACACCGCCATCTTTGGCGATTTTTCATTTTTTTTTGGAATAGCTAAATTCCCTGAAAATTTAGATATGTGTGAAGTTTTTCGGATCTGTTGGAGTGTTTTTTTTTTTTTTTTTTTTTTTTTTTTTTTTTTTTTTTTTTGCTGGGACCGTCCCTGGTCCTTGCACGGCCGGGCAACTCAGGAAAACAGGGTGACCCGGGCGGCCCGGCGGGTAGCCTAGGTTCAAACAGCATTTCTGTATCTGAACATGATTCCAGACAGGTGCAATGACTTGCTGGTTTTGGTGGCCCGTAGCCCGTCGAGTCGAGGCTGTACCGTAGGTAGGTTAGATTCATAATTTTCGTTTGGCTGAGGGCTAACCGAGACAGCTGACTGTGAGGAAATTTGTGAGGGACATATCTGCAAATTTGGGAAAATTATAGCCCCACACTAACTGAATTCCCTACAGCTACCCTAACTGCGAATAGCAGGCCCGGGCTGCCCCTAGGACAGACAGGCCCTAAAGGCCTACCCTGATAGACGGTCTTATAGCCTATAGCCGGGTAGGGAGAGGCCCTAGAGGCCGAAATTGAAAAATGGTACTGGTCAGTCCTACCAGTCCGGTCTAGGTCGTGCCTAGGCTAGTGTAGAGTATAGATAGATTGGCAGTTGGTACCGTGTGCATCGCTGCTGCGCAACGCAGAAACTGGAAGTGGTGACAGCTTCAGCGTTGGAGAAGATGGACACAGCTGGACCTGCGGAGTGTCGGCCATAGCTGGGACCGACGCTGGACTCTGACAGCACACGGGGCTGTTCGGAGGTCTGAGCTATCTGGAGTCTGCTGGAGGCGAGAGAAGTTGGTGCCCTGCTGAACCCTCCTCAGGAGTAGGGTGTCAGAGTGTGTGGCACTGCAGCCATAGCTGCAGCCTGTCTTCCTCAGAGATCATCGTTGTCAGGAGTGGCGGTGCTGCTACAGACTTCCATCCGGGAAGTCCATCGGCACTTCATCTTCATCTGGCAGTGTGGCGCTGGTCGTCTTCTTCATCCTCTGAGAGGCGCTTGGCCTCAGACGCCTGTTTCAGGGTGGCGCTTCCCTCTGGAGGCTGTATTTGGGTGGCGCTTGATGATTCAGGGACTCGGGGTTAGTTATAGCCGTTACTCAGGGTTGGGGAGTGAAGCGCTGCTCACTTCTGAGCAGCGCACCATGGTTATGGGGTTATTCTGACAAATCGAGGCTCTGAGTTTGATAAACAGTGTAAATACTGTGTGTGAACTATCATTGCTTCATTGTTTCCTGGATGTGATCTACTCGGCTTTCCTTTGTGACTGGTTGTGAGGATTCTGTGGAGCGAATTGCACTTTCAGTGTTAACTGTCATATGGCATGGTCAAGTCTTCGCTGTGTTTATCTCTCCCTGTGCGGTGTGATACTCCCATCGACTCCCCTTCCTTCTGTGTATGTATGGGCATACTTGGAAGTCTATGTGAGCGAGTGTTGGTCATCTGACAACAAACAACCAGGATCATAACACAGGTACATCATTCTCAGTTAACGCGACCACGTACCACGGCCAGACATCCTGGTTAAGCCTTTGTTTTTCTTTCGTATTTTTCGCAGGCTGGTCCCTCCTGTGATGGTGGAAAGGGCAAGAAAGGGGGGTGAGGCAGGGGGTACAGAAAGGGGATCCCGCTGGAAGATGGGGAGGGGGCCAGGAGAGGAGTGGGGATGGAAGGGAGAGAAGGGCTAGCGGAGTATGGGGTTGGGTGTGTCTCACTATGCTTTGCGGTTAAGAATTTCTAAATTTCTTCTGTGACACACACACACACACACACACACACACACACACACACCTCCACACACACACACACACACTCCCCTCCACACACACACACACACACACACACACACACACACACACACACCTTTCCCCCCTCCATGCCCCCTGCTACGACAACATCTGGGATGACCTTTCACAACCTAGACTGTGGAGCAGCATGCCTAACTGAAATGGAGTCTAAGAGTGAGTTTCAATTTTTTCTACCGGATAGATCACAAAAGAATTGAGACGATATTTTTGTTGAAGTTGGCTATAATAAATATGATACATCAGTACTAGAACCAAGAGCAAAAAAAGCAAGTGAGACTAACCTGTGAGTAGCGCCGGATACCAGATTTCTAGTGTAACATGTACCACTATATATTTTCTATTTCTCAGTACTGAACACCTTCCACCGCACGTGCGTGTACACGCACCTGCCGTGCATTCCGTGGCTTTCATTGTCACACCTGGATCGCAAACTCTGCATTGTGTGACTGTCTTTCACGCACCTGCTGTGCATTCCTTGGCTTTCATTGTCACAGCTGGGTCGCAAACTCTGCATTGTGTGACGGTCTTTCGAGCATCCTCAGAAGGCTCTCGCCCCTTCTGATGTAATTCTAATTTCTTTTGGGTGTCTGTTTACGGCAGGCTCTGTGCTAATGTGTGTGTCCGTGCTTGAGCAAGAATGTGGACAGAACTTCACAGAATGGTCTCACCCATCTGATGACCCTTGCCGGTTGTGCACCCACTGTACCTAACCTGCACCAGAGCACCGCAAAAAAAAAAAAACAGCAACAACTGCCAACAATAAGAATAAAGTTCATTCAACAAAAAAAAAAAAACAGCAACGCCACTGCAATAACCCGAAGGCGAGAGTAGTCACCTACCCACTACAGTGTTGGCTGGATGGTAGATACTACAGAGTAAAAACCACCATGTTTCTTTTTTTTTTTTTTTTGAGACAATGCTCCAATCTATTGGTGGGGAGCAACACGGCTGGGAACCGGGCTCAAGCGTCCCTTATCAGAATACAAAAAATGAGCTGCCGGGGCCATTACCCAGCTTCGGCTAAGAACAATTGAAGAAAAAAGGAAGAACTCAGAAGCATTCATGGTCCACTACTCAAACTCTACCAAGTCACTGTAATATGTGTGTCAAAAAGCCTCCCAACCACGAATCAGATACGTGAAACCTATTCAATCCACCTACGACTACCACCAGCATGGCTGTTTTCGGCACGAACCGAATCTCTTCCAGGCCTCATGCTCCCATCAGGTTAGGTTACAGAGTTGCACCAGCTTGCTCCAGCACCGGCCAGCATTGCTCCAGTTACGACCCCCAATGATCACTGTGACTGCCCCCCGCAAACAGCCCCCCAGATCTCTCTAGCAGGCCTCACGCCCCCACTAAGTTAGGTCACAGAGTTGCGCCACCTGGCTCCGGCTCCAGCCAGCGTTGCTCCAGCATCGGTCTTCGAGGGCCACCAAATTTTAGACCACCCTTCGCAGGATCATAGATGAATTGCCAGATAGCACCTATTCCTACAACCTCCTCGAGAGGCAAACCCAATGGGAAAAAATACTAAACTGCATGTTAGGATTCTTTGTGAGAGATCACCCCTCCCTCCCCGTACCCCTCCCCCCTCAGCCCTACACTGCCTCCGCCGGGGCGAGCTTCCCACTCTCACCCGGCCCCAGTATAGGACCAACCCTCTGCCCCACTTCCCCCAGGGGCACGCAGTTCCCACCTAAAGCATGCCGCCCCGGGCCCCGGCCCCTTGCCCATTTCTGCCTCCGCTGGGACTGATGTTGACCCACACACCAGCCCCTGCCCCAGAATAGGGCAACCCCCTACTCCGCCCCTACCCTCTTTGAGACATTCACCCCCCACCTTGTGATGCCCCTGCAAGATGCTCCCCCCTCCCCCTTCTTACCGTTCAGCCCTCCGGGAACGATCTGATCCAGCCGACTACAGTTATTGATGACACACTTACCAAAATGTCGAATCACTTCATGCAAATCGCAATTTGGAAAAGCAGGGCCTCTGAAAAATATGCAATAACCCCCGAAAACACCCTACATCTTTAAGAACAACCCGCTGAACAACCCGCTGAAGAAAGCGCAGGGCAGCAGTAAGACAGTTGCAATTATTCCCCTGCCCCTTGCGCCAATCAACGTTTGGCAGCTCCCACCACGTACACGTATCACTAATTTAAAAGAAGCAAAAACTAATTATCGAAAAGGGTCTTCAAAATTTATATGGCTATAATAATAGAATTCCGAAGTTTTCGGGTTCCAAGATTAGAAAATCATGATAGAACTTCACTTGGGACTTTTAGAAATTATAGTCGAAAATTTTCAAGGATAGGTAATTACATAACAGATCCCTACGAATTGTGCTAGCGATTGAGAATAGATAATAACCTATCAGGGCTTCCATAACGTTTCAAATGCTTAGTGACCAGTAGTATATGTAGTTATATATATATCGTCAAATAGAACTGCCCGGTAAATATATGTTTGTGTGTATGGGTGTGCATGTAGATGAGAATTTGGCTGATCAGAAAATAGGAGATAACTGTGTAAGCACTAGATTAGGGCAAGAATCCAGGAAATTAGAAGATGCAAAATTAAAATCAGTGAAATCAATTTGAAAAGCCAGGCCGATGCGAAGAGCGAAGCAGCGCAACACATGTTCGTACGAAATTCTCCCGCTCCATCGCCGCTGTCATTACTGTGCCGCTACCTGCTTCCGTGTCTTTAACCGGTGAACCAGCTCAAACGAACGCTTGAAACCGCCAGCTCTTTTTGACGCTCCAGGTTATAACAAGCCTCCCTCCTTCCACTCCACATGAGAAGATGCTCCTGCCTACGCTGCCCAACCAACCTCCACTAGATTCGCGCAGGAGCACAGGAGCAGGGCCACTACCATGCCCAAGATCTCATGAAGACTATCCTAGTCACCACGACAGCCTCCCCTTCCTCTAGCGTGTCAACCCGTGACACCACATAAACGAAGCACGGAGCAAGAGACCTCTTCAGCCTAGGTTATCAAGGCTGGAAGAACCCTCAGCCGAAGCATCATGTCGATGGCCACGCCAAACAAACACCAACGGAACCTCGCGCCATTGCCTGCCGCCGTAACCCCTGTTGCCCACATCAACTCCTCGATATTCCTTCGCAGGGATCCGCGCCGACAAGGCGACACCAACTCACGAACCGGCCCATGTCAATGGCAAAGCGACGCGTCGCTCCCGGTCGCATGTAAGTTGATGTAACTGAGAAATAAACTACCAAGTAGTACCAACAGATAGTCTGTCTGTACAAAGGTGTGGCCACCGTACACAGCAGGGACTGATGGACTGGTCTGCACGCAGCAGGTTTGATTTCGAGAGTCGTGTGGTGCATCACCATGGCCATTGCATCTTTTCTGTTCTTTTTTACAAAAACATACTCGGCTGTTTTTGCACGCGACCGGGCACCCAACTTGTGCCCGGATGGACGCCTGGGGGCCCGGTGGGGCATGACCCCCGGTCAGGGATCACAGCAGCCACAGGGGAAAAAAAAAAAAAAAAAAAAACACACAGAGGAAAAGATATGTTGTGAGGAATTCCAATGCACGCGACTTTTGGCTGAGGGTCACATAAGAATCCTCACCGAATCGAAGATTAAAAAAAAACAAAAAAGTTGAAAAAACAACAGAATCAGACTAAAGCACCCCCCTTTAAACCCCTTTAGCCCCCTAAAAACTAATTTATACCCCCCTTCCCCCCCTTTACATTCAACACTCAAAAAAAGAAAAGAGCCCAGATTTGGGCTCCTTTGGGCGTGCACGGAAAACCACCACCAGAAAGAAAAAAATAAAAAACCAACTTGCTAGGCTGTTTTGCTGGGCGCCAGGGCACCCTACTTCTGCCCGCACACATGCCCCGGTGGCCGGCAGGGTTCTCAGCAGTCCCAGTGCAGAAAAAAAACAAAAAAGGGGAAACTGCTCCTGAGTCACCTTTTTAGTTTGAAATAGGCAAGAAAAGAGAAAGTGGCGCCAATGTCATCATTTGAGTTTCAGAATGAGCAAGTTTAGCGGGGGGTTGAAACTATGGTCCTCGTTTTGAAGTGGCAGGAATGCAGATTTAGCAGCGGCTTTTTTTGCGCCCAGTTTCGACAACTGCTGAAGTTGCCTATTCCAAACGCTAGGTGTGACCCAGGAGCCGTTGGCCCAAAAAAAAAAGTGAAAATTCCAGAAAAAAAAAATGTTGTGTAGAATTGCAATATAAACGACCTTTGGCCGAGGGTCATACCAGAATATCTCTCAGATCCGGAGATTAAAAAACGAAAATAATAACAGAATCAGACTAAGGCACCCCCCTCTAGACCCCTTTAGCTCCTCGGGAACCAATTTCCACCCCCCTTCATAACGACCTTTGGCCGAGGGTCATACCAGAATACCTCACAGATTCGGAGATAAAATAACAGAATCAGACTAAAGCACCCCCCTCTAGACCCCTGTAGTCCCTGGGGAACCAATTTCCACCCCCCTTCCCCTCCCCCCTTTAACAGGCAACACTCGAAAAGAGCCGTAATTTTTGCTCCTCCGGGCATGCGCAGAAAACCCCCACCCAAAACAACAAAGGAAACAACGAAAAAGGGCTGATTTTGACTGCATGGGGTGCCCCTTGCAGGTGACCCCCAGGCAAATTGCCCGGGATGCACGGCTAGGCGAGCCATGTAGTCTAGAAAGTTTGTCCCCACTTATTACCTTGCCCGGGTACCCCTGATGTCCGCCTCTCCCCAGGCGACTCGCCCGGACGCCAGGCCCAGGCTGCACGGCCGGGCTGCCCAGGTGGCCTAGCATATCAATGATTTAATTGGTTCCTCTGCAGATCGCCTTCTTTCAAGTTCTTTTTTTTTTTTTTTTTTAAATAACAGAACCTCACGGTTCTGGCTCCTACCATTCTGGGGAGCGACAGTCCGGTTCCTATTCCCCCGGCAAGTCAAAATGGAATACATAAAAGACTCGCCCACGCTCCTCCCCATTATGGCTGAGAGGCCCGAGAGGACGGCATTGATTACTTCCCTGAGGAAGGATATACCCCCTCTCACCCCTGCCTAATCTGGCCTGTACTAACTCTGCCTGCCAATCTGTCTGATCCCAGATCTGCTCCTCTCAGCTATGAAGCTGTCGGCTAGATATGATTATGCAAGAGCTTTCTGGAACACTTATGAGCCCTTTGAAGTCTCTATAACTCTATAACATAATTTGCGTTGTTTCTGTCTAAGCCCTAAACCCTAAACCCTCTGTCTTAATGCAAACGTGATTTACTGATAACAAAACAACGAGGTAGAGCTTTCCACTCTTTTACCCTAAACAAGGGGGCCCTCCGCGGCTCCGGCCGCGGAGCGAGAGGCGAAGGTGTGGAGAAAAAGGACCCAATAAAAACGGAAATGGCACATCATTGGCCGTTGCCCCTTTTTTTTA
>BFEA01000111.1:2084417-2095678 GCA_003427395.1 Chara braunii | reverse complement strand
GTGCAAGGCTGCTATCTGGACACGGTGTGACTATTTGACTTGCAATGTGATGGTGTGATCTGGGTTTGTCATCTCGCTCTTGCTTATTTTCCTTGCATTACGCTGCTCACGCAGAAAAATAAACTAAAGTTCCTAACAGCTTTTGCCTCAGGATAACATCGGAATTCCYCCCCCCCCCCGAAAAAAAAAAAAAAACTGCAAAACTTAATAAAAAGTAATTTTCTTTTTTTTTCTTAAGAGGCCCCACCGGGCAAGTGGTCCCGGGCCATTCTGGTAAATTAGGTTTGTACAATAATAGGTGACCTAACCGCCGCCGACTGAACATGCCAATAGTGGCAAAATTCGCCTGAGCTACTGAACAATATGCAATGGGCTTTTTCAGCCTTTTTCAGATCGATTTGTCTTCATGTAGATACTAGATACGTTTAGAATGTTGTGTAATGGAGCCAGGCTCATTATCCCTGCGAGTGTCCATGGACTCCATTCTCTCTCTCTTCTTCTTCTTCTTTTTTTTTTTTTTTTTAACAAGTGTCCATTCTCCTTTTCTCAGATGTTCCTTTTCCATCGTACCTGCAATATAGGTTTCACAATTGATTCCCCTCCCCCCCACCCCCTCCCCCCCCTTCAACTCCCCAAAGAACCAAAACTTGCAAAAGTCCACATCTTTTCTCTAACTTTTCTTTGATTCGTCACCTTCAAACGGGTCCAGTGAATGCAGTCAGGATTCTGTGGTAGGACTCCCACAGCACTGTGGTACTAGTAATACTCACTGAGAGACATTTTCAAAACCGTATTGCAGAGCCAGTGGGAGCACTCCAACAGCGCTGCACACTGCAACCACAGAGACAGTATCAAACACAGAAACGAACGAGAAGAGAAAACGAAAAAAAAAAGAGAAAAAAAAAGAAGAAAAAAAAGGTCAGTCTCTGTTGAATGCACTTTGAAGTCTGAAATTTGAAACTTTGAACTTTGAACACAAAGCGAAATCTTTCATGCACTGAAATCATATTGAAAGGTTGGAGTCTGTCGGACCAAACATACTCAATTGTTATGGTTGAAACTCGGATGACGATTAAACCGACCGCACTGTACTCACATACAGTTTGAAACTAGAACTTTGGTTCAAAATGAGATGAGAAATTCACACTAAAATTGACCAAATTGCTAGGCTACCAGCCGGGCCGCCCGGGTCACCCTATTTTCCCTGGCGGCCTGGCCGTGCAAGGACCAGGGAAGGTCCCAGCCCAAAAAAAAAATAAAAAAATCCGAAAAAAAACTATGTTGTGCAGAAAAATAAACTTAACAACTTTTGCCTCAGGGTTAGATCGAAATTCTTTACCAAATTTAAAATTAAAATTTACATAAAATTTTATTATTATTATTATTATTATTTTAAAAAAAATCTTCTTTTTTTTGGCCCGGCTGGGCAACTGGACCCGGGCCACTCTGGTAGCCTAGCTAAATTGACTAAATTGTATTTACATGAGAGTCATGTTAAGACGGTCTGAGTTGCACAATACAGATTGAACTTTATCCTCCACTGAAATCATGCAGATGTCTAGTGCCTGGGTACCCCATGTACGGAGCCCCATGGGGAATAAATATTAAATATGAACTATTATGAAGATAAAATCATTAAAATGTTAGTCTGCATTTGAAAGATAAATTCAAAAAATCAGAAAATCTAGCATTCAGGGCAAGAGGTCCTTCGGGGCATCCGTTAAAAATTTCGCGACGGTACAGAGAAGATCCGCATGGCCCCTGCATGAAGATGACACGCATAAATCGAGAAATGGTCTCAAAACAAAACGGTTCCAGTGTGCGCTTCATGTTTGTGTCTTCTGTACAGTTTCAGTGCGCTCTTCGAGTTCATCTTCAGATTCGTTCCGATTTTTGAAGTTTGTTTCGAACAAAGTGCACTCTTTTTTCTTTGTTTCTTTTCTCCTTTTATTTTTAAGAAAAAGGGCAACGGCCTTGAGATATCATCATTTTTGAGTGACCGGCACCAGGTTTTTCAGAAATATTCATTCATTTGAATCCCTTCATGAATGTCCATTCAGGATTTGAACTTAGGACCTGGTTTTCAACAGTTCATGGGTGTACCAACTGCGCTAAGCTCGTTGGTACGCTCTTTTTCTTCCAATTTAGTTGATAGATATGTCACATGTGACAACATATATGCAACTTAAACCCAAAAGAGGAAAACGAACTTGGACTGGGTGGATGGCCAGGTGGAATAACAAGCACAAACAAGCCCACAGGCCAAGGGATATTCACTGAAGGTGTGGAGACTCACCACTGTATCGCCCTCCCACCCAGTCCCAGAAACCGAAAGCATTATCTGTGTTGATTCCAAACTCACCCACCAGCTACACAGCAGTGCAAAATCACAATCAGAAAAAAACAGAATGTGAAAAGTTGAAAACAACATCAGGGTGAAGCAGATGAGGAGAAAATTATAAACCTCAAATTAATGAGCGCAATCGACATACTGGCATTTCACAATCGCTATGACAATTGGGGAGCATACAATTTTGTTTATTTGTTTATTCATTTATTTCAAATTAGTTATTTATTATTTATTTAAAATCATTTATTTATTTAAATTTTAAAATTATTTATTTATTTATTTGCAAACAACGTTAGATACACAGAGCTGGGAAACGGTCTTAGCATCCTTGTACCGTACAACAGTCTGGGCAGACAGGGCCAGGCACTTTGGCGTGGTCCTCTCCAGAGACACTGTGCAGAAAATGAAATGAAAGGTTCACACATACCACACTCTAACCCCCACAATCAACACTGCAATGCACATAATGATTTCTTTTTTAATTTAAACAAGCGGACGCACCCCAACGAAGCTGCGGCTCGGTGCAGGGATGAGAGGACGCGTGTGAGGGAATGGAGGAGAAAAAAATATTCATGGACAGGAACCTTAACTGAAATTCACACATTGCATACCGATTAATCTGTTAATGAAAAACAACAATTCAGCAGAAAGCAACAAATGAAATGAAGAATTGATCATTGACAATCAAGAAACAAATCCGTAAACGAACGGCAGTCACATGGCAAGTCATCATAGGGGCGAGCGACGGGCGAAAAACAACAACACAGGCGATCACAAGTACGTTCGTGGATTAAGTCCACGAAACGACATACTGTCCGCTTGGCAAGATTTCAATTAGGAAACATTCACATCATAGTCCACCGCCCGTCCACCCTCTTTCCAGCACACCCAGGATCTGCCATCTCTCCGTCAAAACAAAGGCAGCTACCGACAAACAGCTCAAGGCTACTTGTCGGCGGCTGCTAAGTGCTATGCCGTAATTGACTGTTTCCCTCCAGCATGTTTCTTTCCCGAAACTCGGATTCCCGAGCATCCATCCACAGATCGGGTGCTCTTCCTGCCCTGCCCTTTGCGTCCCATTTACCCAACATAGATTGAACGGTTTCAATATCAGACAAAGCGAGAGAGGGAGTTTTCTCCTCAAAAACGATGCCTGCAGGTGCGTGGCACATAAGGCATGAATGCAGGATCGTTTGGTGGTGGGTGGCGGGAGGAATCTCTCTCTCTCTCTCTCTCTCTCTCTCTCTCTCTCTCTCTCTCTCTCTCTCTCTCTCTCTCTCTCTCTCTCTCTCTCTCTCTCTCTCNCCGAATAGTCTGGGAGCAGGTGGCAGGAGGGGCCTCTCTCTCTCTCGCTCTCTCTCAATAAAAACAAACAAAAAAAAAACAACGAACCTTAATCCTCCCTCCTCCCCCCTCTGAGTCCCTCTATCCTCTGTTTATTCTCTGGCTTGCTCCATCGATCGTGAATGTCCTTCTCCGTCCTTTCCCTGCTGTGTATCTTCTCTTCCTTCCACCGTCACGGTCCTCTTCCCTCATCCACCTCCATCAACCCCCTCCATCCTCCTTCCTTGTCTCTCTCCCTCCGTCCTCCCTCCTCATCCTCCCTTCATCTTCCCTCCGCCGTACATCATCCCTGTCCTCCTCTTTCCTCCTCTATTCTTCGCGTCCATCATCCATCCTCTTCTCTCCACTGTCGTGGTCATTCTCCCTCCTTCTCTATCCCTTCTCCTCCATCCTTCTCGCCTGTCCTGTAAGACTCCTGTTTGTTCTCATCCATAATTGCTCTCTTCACCGTCGCCACCATTTTGTTCAGTGTCGTTGTCACCGACTCACCGCACATGTTGTCATGTTTGCTATACACACAAAAGCATACCTGTGTGCGTGCGGCAGCGGAAAGAACAAACCCACTGGAGCTGCCCCGCCTCTGACACAAATCACCTCCATCCTCTTCACCTTTGTATCCTTTCTCATTTCCCTTGCTCCTCCCTATATTGCTCGTGTTCCTCCTCTCTCGATTGCTCCTCCGCTCTTGTTTGTCGCCCCTCTATCTGCCTCTCACCTTCGGCGTTGCTCCCTTGATCATCTCATCATCCCTCCATCTGTCTCAAACCTCCGTCATACTTCCCTCCGCTTCCTCCGTCGGAGTCCATCCATTGAGCGAGATCCCAACATTGCTCGTCCCTCCATTCTCTTCCATGTATAAATTTTCATCCATCTTCTTTTCCCATCGTCTCACCTTCACCCGAATAGACCACATTAGTAATAACCACTGTATCTAGTCTGAAAGTTCACCCAAATACAGCTATAATGACCCTGCGTTCTATTCAGGTGAAGAAAGCAGGGTTGTTATGTAAGGTATGCCCCTGAGCAGGGTGGATTTTGAGGAGATGCCCTACCTACACCGCAGCCCACTTTTCCTATTGGTTAAGGGGTCCGCTTGGCAAGCCGAAGATCACGTTCTCAGTTCACCTGGGACACAATGCAATTCTCTATCTATCTATCTATCTATCTATCTATCTATCTATCTATCTATCTATCTATCTATCCACAATGCAATTCTCTATCTATCTATCCATGCCTTAGTGCAATTCGAGCTATAGAAAGTCTCAAATCTGCACCCTCTATCAATGCCTTAGTGGAACTCAAACTTTCCATATCCATTAGCACCTTCCATTCCTCGAACTCTAGCCCTGAATGACTTGTGGTCATATATAGACCTGTTGAGCTACCAAGACAGGTTGAATCAACTTGAATGCCTTTCTTTAAGTTTTTTTCCTTTTTTTTTCAAACAAACGAAAAACAGGCCTAGGTCTTTCTGCCCCTGGCTCCTTATCCACATTCTGAGGATCGTCAGTTCGGTTCGTATTCACCCGGCAAGTAAAAAAAAAAAAAAAAAAAAAAAACAATGTTGACACCCATACGCTTCACGCTTCCTTCTACCGTTCGGGCGAAAGACTTCTGAGCAGCAAAAATACAATCGAGGATAAGTGCTCAGGAATCCCACAGTCGTCGGCGGTCCCACAGTCGCCAGCGGTCCCGCAGTCGCCCGCGGTCCCACAGTCGCCAGCAGGAGTTTGGGGATGGAGTTGGGAGGACTTGAATGTGCTTAAGACAGATTGAGTGCTGATTCCCTTCCTTCAAAAAGGAATATGCTCACAAGTCGCGACTGATGAGACCCTGAAGACAGATTAAGTGCTGATTCCCTTCCTGTGCTGAGGGCCAGTCCAAAAAAGAATATGCTCACGTGTCAGGGACTCAGGGCTGATTAGACCCTGAGGGGGGGTCATCCCTGCAATTCTTCACCCTCACCTTCAAGTTAGTACTCACTGCGACCATATGCTTGGCAACTGCCGATTCCCTGGGTTACAAAACAAAAACACGCCACACGAGCAGGGGTCAAGGCTACAGCATTTTTTTTCTTTTTTTTTTAGGATCAGATATTAAACTGATCAGAACAGATACTACACTTGATCTTGGCCAAAAGGCCGAGAAAGGGTTTTTTTTTTTAAATTTATTTTAATAATAACTTAATAAGTTAACAGCATTTGCACAGAGCGCAGCCCTTGTTGCTGAATGGTAACGGGACAAAGTAGCGCAAAACATGCAATTGTTAATGAACAGAACACGAGTTCAAATCACGACAGAATAAGATGTACACATACAGCGCAGGTCGGGAGGTCGCTCGTACTGTTTCACGCGCTTCCAACGCCCTCCGCGGATTTGTGCTGGGGCTGCCCAGAAGCGGACCGAGCGAGCCAAGTGGCCTGGCTGCCCGGGAGGCCAACCGAGCGAGCCAACCGGCCGGGCACCTGGGAGGCTACCCGGGCAGACCAGCGACCAGCATTGAATAAAACATTGAAATAAAAAATAAAAAAATTGAAGAAAATCCGGCTTCACACCGCTCACAGCGGTGTTCACACTCGTCATCAAGCAATCACATGTTACAGGCAGAGCCACTCTTTATTTGGGGAGACCCCTTCTGTCTTTCAGGGGGTGCATGGAACTTGGCAAGTAAGATTTACAATTACTCAGCCGGTACACCCACGAACTGTTGAAATGCAGACCTGAGTTTGAATCCAGATGGATTAGATGAATGAAATTCTTGAATACATGGGGCCAGTCAGTCCCATGTTGATCTCTCCTTTTTTGCCCACTAAAAAAGGGTGATGGCCTTGAGATATCACCATTGAACATACTGGCCCCATGTAATTCAGAATGATTCTATTCTGGTCATCTGGTTGCTCCAGTTGCGTCTGGATTCAAACTCAGAGCTGTACTTCAAAAGTTCATGTGTGTACCAACTGACTCAAGAGTCAAAACTGATCTAGGCCAGTTGATAATTGCACGTTGATATCCCAAGGTCGTTGCCCTTTTTCAAAAAGGAAAAAAAGGGAGAAAAAAAAAAAAGGAGAATTCCAAGTACAACCCATGTAACAATCGTGTCACCCTCTGTGTCAATCTCCCCCTGCCACATCCCCCTACCCAGTATCCATGCCTCCTCCATATGCCTAGCCCACTCCCGTTTGGTCTTTCGCGACCAACTATTTGTCACTTCTGGTAATCTGCATGCAACTGTATGTGCTCTCACATACCTTGCACCCACAGTCGATGTGAGGGACTAACTAATAAACGATAGACGAGTCGAGGGCCCGCATGTACTGGGTGTGCAGGGTCAGGTGCAACTACAGTCCTGGAAGTCGCCGGCGGAAATGAATGTGGCAAAGATGGTGAACAAAGGCGTTGGCCATGGGTTAAGGTCTTCAAGCCCTCCCCCCTTGCGGCCAAGTGGATGAGGGGGGCGGTGGAATACTTTTTTGGCCCGGTCGTCACTGAGCAAACATTTGACGACGAGGACCGGGATTTCGTGAGGTACGTAATAGCTGGCCCTATGAAGAATCCGTTCAAAAACAGTGTGGCTGTGGCCACGGGTCCATATAGTTTCGAGGAGGTCAGGATTGTCACGAGCGACACCCCTTTTTGCGAAGTCTGCTTCACACACGGACATATCGGAGCACATGGAAGATGCTTGTCGCATGCCGAGACGATGCAGGCGCTGTATAATAGAGAGCATAGGAGTGCCATGGACCCAATACTGCACTCGGACCCGGAAGCGGAGAGAAGGGCTTGGCACGACCTGGAAATCCAAATGGATCTGGTGGTGCAAGAGGAGATCAGAGCAGCAGCCCACGTGGAGGACGAGACAGCAAGGCCACAGGAAGGGGACCCACGGCGAAGAAGGAAGCCAAGACGTGGGAGGGGCTACAGGCAGAACGTCTCATGGGAGGGAGGGGGGATGATCCGATGCACAGACGGATGAGCCACGATGGCTGTTTGGGGAAGAGAAGAAGAGGAAAGCCGAGCAGGTCGACTGGGGGTCGGAAGCGGGGAGAAAGTTGAAGGTGGTCGAGGAACAGAAACAGGGTAAGGGCGTGGACTAAACGGAGGAGGAGAGAGGCCAACGTAACAGGGATGGAAAAACGGAGGGAAGCAGCATGGATGACTCAGAGGAAAGAGACCAACGAAAAAGCGGGGGCTGACCCATTTGGACCATCATATGTTGTTGATGTCCCACTGCATCTACAAACCTATCCGGTCTTCCATGCATCTAAGCTGTTGCCTTTTACATCAGCTGATGCATTTCCGGACAGACCCCCTCAATCTGGTCCACCGATCCCTGGCAAGGGAGATGAAAGCCTGCGGCCCGTCGAACCGAGGCTGTAACATAGGTAGGACAGATTCGTAATTTTGTTTCTACCATGTACTAACTGGGAAACCAGCGTGTGGGGAAATACGTGAGGGACATATCTGCGAATACGGAACCCACACTAATTTTATTTCCCTATAGCTAGCCTAGCTGCGAAAAGCAGGCCTGGGCTATCACACGAACAGGCAGGCTTCCGAGCCTGAACTGATGGAGAGGTCCTACAGCCTATAGCCGGGTATAGGCAGAGGCTGAAGAGGCCAAAACGGAACGGTACCGGTCGGTCCAGTGAGTCCGGTCTAGGTCGAGTCTAGTCTAGGGTAGTTCTATTAATAGAATGAGGAAGTCTGTTCAGGGCTTTTGACGGTTGGCATTTTTGCAGATCGCGACGGCACAACGCGTGAACTGGAGTGGTGACAGCTTCAGCGTTGAGAGATAGACAGACATAGCCAGACCCTTGAAGCATCTTCCATAGCTGGGTCCTTCGCTGTTCTCTGGCAGCACGTGGGGCTGCTCAGAGGTCTGGGCTATCTGAGGTCTGCTGGGAGCGTGAGAAGTTGGTGTCCTGCGGAACCCTCCTCAGGAGTAGGGTTCAGGGCGGTGGCGCTGCAGCCATAGCTGCAGCTTACATCCTCAGAGATCTTCTTTGTCAGGAAAGGTGGCGCTGCTGCAGATCTTCACCTGTGAAGTCATCTGGCACTTCATCTTCATCAGGGACTGTGATGATGGTCTTCTTCTTCATCCTCTGAGAGGCGCTTGGCCTCAGCGGCCTGTTTCAGGGTGGCGCTTCCCTCTGGAGGCAGTATCTGGGTGGCGCTGGTTGTTTCAGGGGTTCTGTGGTAGTAGATAGCGGTAACTCTGGGTTGGGGGAGAGGCGCTGCTCATTCCTGAGGAGCGCACCATGTTCCTGAGACTATTCTGGCAAAACAATTCTCTGAGTTTAATAAACAGTGTGGATGATGTGTGAGAACTATCTTTGCTTCATTGTTTTCCTGGATGTGATCTACTTGGCTTTCCTTTGTGACTGGTTGTGGGGACTCTGTGGAGCGAATTGCACTTTCAGTGTATTCTGTCATATCGCATGGACAAGGCTTCCGCTGTGTTTCATTCTCTCTGTGCGGTGTGATACTCCTAACCTCTCCCCTTCCTTCTGTGTGTATGGGCATGCGTAGAAGTCTATGTGAGCGAGTGTTGGTCTTCTGACAACAAGCAACATGGCATAGCAAACGTAAGGCCTACCCAAGTGATGAGATGATCCAGCTGCGAACAGTTCGAGCATTCAACATTGTCTCTGCGGTTGTGAAAGTCTTCGACACGACCACCACTGCCAGTCCATGAGTGAAACACGAACAACCAATTACCTCAGGATTAGGAAACAGGATGACGCACAAAAGAACAATAATATTCTTTCAGCTTGCTACGCCTGCGAATCATGAGAATACTGCTGTGGACCTATTGTTGTGAGGGCACGTCAGAGCTGTGGTGCCCATATACCATAATGTCCGTATCAGAAGAACTGAAAATGGGTAACAATAGGAAATGTTGGAGTCCCCGAAACACCTATGTTTTGCGAGGTCAGGGATTCATCTTCTACTTGGCCACCGGAGGACCAAAAAACTTGGCAATTGTTTCTTCTTGTTTTTCTTTTTCTTCTTCATTCCTCTTCTTCTCCTTCTCGGCAAGAAACATAAATACATAATAGCATAATCCTTACAACAGCAGGCAAGAAAAGAGACGCGAATCTGTGAACATGTACACCTCCTTTTTGCAAACACATGAGCCCTCATCTTTTACTTGGCCACCGGAGGACCAAAAAACTCGGGAATTGTTTCTTCTTCTTTTTCTTTTTCTTCTTCATTCCTCTTCTTCTCCTTCTCGGCAAAAACAATAAAGTTGAATAAACACATAATAGCATAATCCTTACAACAGCAGGCAACAAAAGAGACGTGAATCTGTAAACGCGTACCCCTCATTTTTGCAAACACATGAACCCTCCCCCGCCCCCAACACACACACACACACACACACACACACACACACACACACCACCACCACCATTCTCTTTGGTTCCTCCTAGAAGTGATAAAACTCTACAGAAACCAAGAACAATTTGTAAAAAGAATCTGAAGTACAACTCCTTGGGAAACTGATATCCTACATTGTATTACATTGACATAACAAAATAAACAACTAAAATAACAGAAATAGGTCGTTTGGGGACATCCGTTAGATTTGGAACGCTGCAGAGAAAGAAGATTAGCATGGCCCCTGTGCAAGGATGGCACACAAAAATCGGCAAATGGTCCAAATTTGAGGCAAACAAAAAACAAAACAAAACAAACAATCAAACAAACAAACAAACAGAAAATGCCAGAAAATGGCAGAAAAAAATAGGAAAGGTTCCTGGAACAAGAGCACCACCATCATCATCATCGTAAGTTGCCGTTGCCATAATCATTATCCCGCTCCGTCATCTTCATCTTCATCTTCATCTTCATCTTCATCTTCATCATCATCATTGTCATCATTATCATCGATGCACTTCGGTTTTATCATCATCGTCGTCATTATCATCATTATCATGAAACAGAAATATCATGGAGTTCCGGTTGAAGCCCATCAGGATTCAGGATTGAGAGAAATATTATGTTTTTTTTGTGCATTTGAAAGCTTGAAGATTGAATTCTAACAAACAAACAAAAAAAAAAAAAAAAAAAAAAAAAAAAAAAAAAAAAAAAAAAAAAAAAAAATTCAAAGCACCGGTGTGAAGCAGAACAATGCAATGCAGTTGGGGAACGAGAAGGCGGAGGTGTCTCACCCAGTGTTGTCTCCGGTTGAAGCCCATCAAGATTGAGAGAAATATCGACAGGATCAACATTTGACAGGCTGCAACACAAGCGCGTAAATGGGAAAGTTTCAAAACGATATTTCTAAAAATACCACTGGCAGTGGCATCAACATTCGGATGGTTGCAAAAACAACCATTCTTTCTTTGTAAAGGGAAAAACAGCGAGGACAACTGTCACAGAAAGCTTGAGCACTGGCAGAGATGGACAAAAACAACAAAAACAAAACACAACTCCTCCAAAACACTGGCGCCCGCATCATCCTCATGCGCTGGTCATTCCCCTTTATACAAGGAACAGCAATACATGACTTCCACAATTGCTATGCCCTCACGGTTGACCGGGGGGTGGGGTGGGGGCGGGG
>BFEA01000111.1:2052507-2073003 GCA_003427395.1 Chara braunii | reverse complement strand
GGGGGGCGGTGTGCAAACGGAGCAAAAGAAGTGAGGTTAGCAAACACAATGACAGTTATGGGGATGGTTGGGGGGAGGAGGAGCAAAGGAGGAGGAGGACGGGGTGTCAGAGATGGAAAGGAGAGGAAGAGAGACGTGGGGGAGGAGAGTGGTATCTGGAACACATCAAGGAAGAAGTAGAGTAGAAGAAGAAAGAGTTCTTCATTTTCTTTTCTCTTCATTACCAAAGAGCTATCGGTGCCAAGGGCAATGAATCCAATGATAAAATGTGAGAGGGTTGGGGGGAAAGGATGGCAGAGGAGTATGCCATGGAGGTTGCTGGGGGATGAGAGCAGGAGAAAGAGGGGTAGTGAAGGCAGAGGAGGTGGAGAAGATGTGATGTAAGAGAGGGTTAGTCAAAGAGAGAATTGGAGGAGAAAGAGGATAACTCAAAGCAATGTTCCATCAGCAGGAAACCACAAAAAAGTACCCGCTCGCCCTAGCCAGCGAACGCCGAGCTGTTTGGGATCCTCAGAGACTTTAAGCAATGCATCTCACTTGTTTCATTCATGAAACGGGAAGAAAGAAAGAAAGAAAGAAAGAAAGGGAGAAAGAAAGAAAGAAAGAAAGAAAGAAAGAAAGAAAGCTGCAAGCCACTCACTTTGCGTCTACTTCAATTCTAATTTGCTGGATTGATTGATGCTGAGGCTTTCTTTTATGTATGTATTGTATGGTCGGTCTTGTGAAGTTCAAACTCTTACAGGGGGGAAAGAGAACACGTAAGATAAAGGAAAAGACCTATATCGAAGGTTGCGATGGCCAACAGAAATATTGGTAGACAGTCACGAGAAATACCTCCTTTAGATGAAGTGGAGATTGACAGGCAAGGAGCAATGGCCAACAGAGATGGCGTCAGACAGCCACAAGGAATAGCTCCTTCAGAGGAAGTGGAAGAAGAACAACAAACTGGAAAAAAAAAAAACAGAGGGGGAGGAGGTGGAGCTACCCGCAGCAGGCGCTGCTATGGGGGATGCTCATATCACCCCCTCTAGCACACCTTAGCAGAGTTTTTCAACAAAAAAAAACAAAAAAAAACCAATTTGCAGGGTGGGGAAAGGGGACTACAGCGAATCGCCTGCTGGCTCAGTGGTTAGAGCACCGGCTGGAAATGCGCATTGTGGTTTGAGTTTGCAGGTTCAAAACTCTGCGGCCTCGCACACATCCGCCGTTAGGTGCTTTCATAGCGCCCAGCCATTCGCCCACCCCCCTTGGGAAGACGCATGGTAAGTTTATACAGACTGCCTGCGCACCGCCCAAGGGTTCCTCGTCCATGGTTGTTGTATGCTGGAATGGGCTTGGGGGAGGGCTGTTCAGGGGTTGGTTTGCTCGTTGTTCCAATGATCTCAGGTCTCTTCTGGTTGTCACTCCATGGGGAGGTAGGGGAAGGGAGGGGAGGGGGGGGAAGAGGGGCACATATATGAACTTGTGATGTGCATTCAGGAGTTAGTTGATCGCTTGGGATAATACACAAGGGCTATCTTGTCTGTGGAAGTTCTTACTGTGGTATCTACCGTCTTCACCCGAATAGAACGCCTGGTAATTATCGCCGTATCTGGGCTGAAAGTTGTGCCAAATACAGCTATAATGACCGGGCCTTCTATTCAGGTGAAGACGGTAGTCACAGATATGGTTGCACCTATAGACGGACCCTGCTAGAATTGAAAGGACTGCTCATAGTAGCATTGTACATGGTATTGAATGAGCACTGAAGAACCCCCATTCGAACCCTGCTCAAACCTCGCTGGCACATAGTAGGCACTTGACTATAGTGTAGTGTTATGTGCCTGATTGAAACGAGATCCAACATGGCATCCACCCGTTCCCATACACATGTGCAATGACAAGTGACCTTTGGAGGGAGCAATCCACACCACACCGGATGATAAGAATACTCAAGGATCAGAATCGGGAATTGGAGGAAGATACCATCAATCTACAGAAGATTGCCTATGCACCACACACAGACATCAATGCAGCGGCCAAGCTGTATGCAAGGCATAATCCGGGAAGGAGAATTATCCTCCCTTACCACTGGTACAGTGGCAATTCTGACTGGGAAGTGGCTATCCAAAGGTCCTTAGCTTTGGTCACAGCAAAAGACAGCTGCTGTTCGCAAGATATCCTCAGGGAGATGGTATCAAAGGATCTCCCCACGCAGGCACACGTAGTAGGAGTCCTTGAGCAGGACCGAGAGGAATGGAAGGAGTCGGGGGGTAGTGCACATATGGTAGACTACAGGCCTATCATGATCAAACTGAAGGAGAAGGCAAGATTGGTGGAAGGTTTGATATGGATGCCTTGGCAGGGAGTGGAGACGATACCATATGGCCTTCTAGGGGGATCAGAGGCGTCAGAATGGGTGGCAAGAGGTGCGGCCATACTTACCAAAAGTGATGTGTTTTCGTGGCAGCCGGATTACATGGACAGCTAGATTGCACCATGGGCCTCAACGATAGACTTGTCACAGGCAGGATCGTGAGGGCACAATTACTGAGGAGCCTGTCATAGGGAATGTAGCTTATGGAGGGGGCACTAGGAGAGGGGTTAACGAGGAGGAGAAGGACAAGAAGTATCTCAGGAAGTAGACAGCCAGATCTTAGAGTGATGTCTTGGAACATCAATGGGATGGTACAAATATTAGAAAATACAGAAAAATGGGATAACGTTATGAAATATTCTGATTGGTATGGGAAGGATCCACCGGATCTCCTATGTATACAGGAAACTCATCTAACGGATTCTCCGGCTCATCAATTAATTCAGCAACGCATATTGAAGCAGTTGAGATGGGTTAAAACGAGCTTTTGGGCACCAGCGCCCAGACCACATTCATCAGGAGTGTTTATACTACTACAGAATAAAAGGTCTATGGCAGCAAACAAAATAATACTGCAAGATGTGAGAGTGGATGAGGGAGAAGGTCGTTGGATAAAATTAAATATCACATATCAGGACAAACAGTTTGCATTATTCACAGTTTACTATCCCAACTCCTGGCAACCAAGGTTGGATATGATCAATCTTTTACAAACCCACATTGATTCCTCGAGACATCTCATCTTAGTAGGGGATTGGAACGCTACTTTAGAACCAAGTAAGGATAGATTGATGAGGGGGAGGTCAGGACTGGGAGAGGGAGTTATGTGGGATGAGGCCTTACCTATCCACAATCTAATGACATCTAAAGACCTTATTGACCCATTAAGACTTCAACAACCAGAGCAAAAGCAGTTTACCTTTTATAAACGAAATCGTAGTCAGCACATGTCGGCTTCTAGGATTGATTACTTTCTCATATCTCAGGATATGATAGGAGTTGTGCATTCAGTAGGGATAGGAGATTTGCCATACTGTAGCTGTCTGGATCATAAGCCGATCTTTCTTAATTTGGCCATGGATAAGCATATCCATAGGGCAAGGAGTTATTATAAGGTTAATAATTCATTATTAAAAACTCAGGAATTAAGAGATGTTGTAGTACATGTATGCCTAACACATAATTCTGTAACACAAAAGTTCCAAGATCTAATAGAAGCTCTGACAGGAGCAACATCAGCAGTAGCTAGGCAATTGGCAGCTAGGAGAGTGGCAAGACAAATTGAATTACAAATGGCATTGCGTATAGCAGAAAGGAATCTAATCAATAACCCAGGGATAGAGATGTATGAGAAAATAATAAACTCAGCAAGAAGGGAATTGGGAGATTGGGAGCGCTGGACGGCGAAGGGGTTGCAAATGAGAGCGCGCGTGAGGGATTGGGAGGAGGGGGAAAGAATGACGAAGTATTTCTTCCAAAAGATTAAGACCAGGGGAAGAAATGCATTAATAGAACAAATGGAGGGTCTGCAGGGGTTGGTATCAGACCCAGAGGGGATGCTGTCAGTGGCCTATAACTTTTACAGTGCATTGTACACTTCAAGGGAGGGAGAACATGATACGCACCATTTAAAAGGAGTCAGAAGCAAATTTTTGGCATACCTCGAGTGTACAATAAAGGGAGAACAAGCTGAAATGTTGGATGCTCCATTGACTCAGGAAGAGTTAAGAGAGCCATTGCAGTCTATGCCTCCTAACAAGACTCCAGGCAGGGATGGACTTACAAAAGAATTCTGGCTGGAGTTTTGGCCCATCTTGGGAGGGGAATACAAAGCCTTTCTTAATCACGCTGTCGAGCGCATCGGTCTGGCACCGCACGTGGCAGCACGGGACCCTCTCGGCCGCGTCACGCAGGAGTTGGACCAACCTCGACACGAACACGCAAATGGAGCTTCCTTAGGCCGCTCCGGCCAAGTCCGCCAGCCATACCTCTCGCGAGCCCCTACGACAGGATAGGGCCTACGCGAGGCACAACTTACCTCCACCTTACGGGAGTTGTCACCTCCCTTCGGTGGGCATATCCCCACCGGGCTACCAGTCCACAATACGAAAGCTGATCAGTTGCAATCGCAGACGTGGACCAGCCGAGGGCGTTTCTCGTTCGTTGTAGCATAGGGGGTACGCGCGGTAATACGCCTATCGGACCCGCACGCGAACCGACATCTTGGGGGGCTGAAGTCCCAAGCGCGGCTCGTCGTCGGTCGACTAGGACACCTCTCACACATCACGCGCACACCACTCTACGAGCACACAAAAAGAACACACACACGTACACACGAAACGACACAACACAAACAACGCGACAACGCTCCTAGCCCCTTCAGTGGCCATCCCATAACTCTCCACTGCAGAAATCGGATAGGCGTCGCGCGCGAGACTTAGTATAAAACTGTGCGGACGCAGGGCTAACTCATATCGACTCGCAATGCAAGCGTACGCAAGCGGTCGCAATGATGGCGTACTATGTAGTACCCATACTCGCGCGGCCCTCGTTCATCTCGAGGGTCGCATTCGACACTCAAGTGTCGGCTGACACGCGCCTTGAGGGTTAATCTCTCGACGTTGGACAACCGCCATGCGCGGTTGAAGACCACGCACCCTCTTCTGCACCTTATGCAGAGCGGGTGGTACACAGGTTCATACCTAGGGTGGCAGTCGTTTCTTGCGGCCCTGGAGGTAAGTCCTACTCCCGGCTTGGGCAAAGGTCAAGGGGTTTGACTTTGACGGCTGCCACGGACTATAACGTCCAACCATGAAAACTCTAAAAAGCAAAAACGAATAGGCCGAGGATTCCTTTGTTCCAAAAGGGGTCAGGATCTTTGGGGTACCCTCCCCCTCTACGGGTAATGCCCGCGGCCCACAATAATCCCAAGCGTTCACGTCTACGTGCGGGCCCCGCGATCTCATAACTTTTAGACGCTGGGGCGGCGAAGCGTCGCGAGCAGGATTTCTAACATAAAGCCGCGCGGCTGCTGGCCAGTCCCATACCAACCAACGATGTCAATCATATGTGGTAATCGCGGCTCCGGCCACACGATATTGAATGGCTGAAGGAATATATCGCGAGGGGTTACCCCTCACGATATTGAACGGCTGAAGGACATGTCGTTCGACCCCCGCGACACTTTTGCCTCCAGGGTTGGGTGTCTCGACGGGCAGCGCAGATAGGCTCTGCGCGAGGGGGAGTCCCTCCCCTGCAGAGCTTAGGGTCAGGGATGTCTTGGACAAGGACCTTGAATCCCGGCCCAGGACCAACGTCCGACTAAGAAAACCCTCAAGGAGCAACAAGACTAATAGGGCAACTTTCCTTATGTCCATCTTGGTCTTAGCCTCTGAGTATGCCTTTAGCACGGGGCCCCTTAGGCCTCGCGAACACCCACCGTAAATACACCCAAGCATACACACATAAGGAAGATAGAGTTGCGACGATCACTTCTCACGGGCACAGTGGGACTCCTCACAAACATATGTACATATATAAGATTGCAGGCAACCTTAATCCAAAATCCAAGCCACAGGACCTACTTGCAATCACATCAAAGAATCGAACAACAAACCACGCACTACACAGAGTCAACCCCAACCCATCTCCGCACGCATACCCTTTGCTTTAACCATGCAAGCCCCAATCTCCTGTCCAACCAACCATAATTAAATACTCAGTACCTTTGTTAAATGACCATTCAATAAAAGTTCGGGTGAAACCCTTAACAAACAGCAAAGTCACCAGGGCTAAAGCCTTTTAGGTTGGGTATGGAGAGTGAGTTGGAATTGAGTCGTAAGCTGACGAATCGGCAACCGACCTGTTATCAATGATAACAAAAGAGAATCCTCCCGGGATCAAGTTGAACCTAATCCAGATCCTGAATCAAATTGATTAAGGTGGCCTGTAACACATGACAGGTCAATGCCCACGACTAAAATCATAAGTGTATGGAGAATACAACTCCATAACACATTTTCACTCAAATCATCCTAACTCACTATGCCTGAATCTACCTTTAAGCAGTGTCCAAAGCAAAGGTAGACCCTGGCATAATCTCCCCCATACAGAGTGGATCGCCAGAATTGCCACCTGTCAAAATATAATCTACCTCCTTTAACTAAGAAAATTTCGGCAGCGCTTCCCGTAGGACCCGTAGGAAAAGTGTTTTTCCAGAATTTGTATCAGCCCGAATATGAAATCAGAAATAGCCTTTGACTTTTCAAAGTCCGATTTTGTTAAACTCTTTGAATTAGCAAATATTTGGGCAGCACTCCCTTTAGAAAAGGAGACTTCCCAGATTTTTACTAAGTCATAGACGAACCTTAGACAAGTTGAACTTTGAAAAGTCAGAATTTTGGTTAACTCCTTGGATCTGCAGAAATTTCGGCAGCGCTTCCCGTAGGGAAAGTAGCTTACCAAAATTTATACAAGTCCAAGTATAACCAACGATCTCAGAAACTGCAAGAATCGATCTTAGTAAAAAAAAAAAATGCAGGAATTGAGCTAACTCCTATCGCTCTAGCACGTGGCGAGCCTCTAAAGCGACTACCTGTCAAACTGAATCTCAGACCAAGTAGTAACCTCACTTAGTCACATGCAATGTCAAACCACAAAGGTAAATACTCTCACCATCCCAAGCCAAATTCGGCAACTAATAGTTCATAGTCTTTCAATTATTTAACCCTTTATACCCTGCTTACATAGGGCATTGGGATTGGTCATTCGTCTTAGAAACAATGCCAACCTTCTGCCTTAGCTATACACGAACATGTTGCACAACTATTTTTTCTCTTCATTGGGCATGTGACTAAGCCATTCGTCTTAGAAACCATGCTTAGTCGCCCTGAGTTGTTTAAATAACCAAGTTATTTATATCTTTCTGCACCTTAGTCTTCAAAAGGTGGGCGTAGGGCTGAGCCATTCGTCTTAGAAACAATGCTCGGCCTGCCCAGGTTACCTTCAGTTATAACTCTTGATTCTACTCTCTTCGTTTGTGATAGGGCTATAGTCAGACCATTCGTCTTAGAAACAATGCCTGACTAGACTTGTTCGCATACAGGTACATATATAGATAGATAGACTTATAGAGAATCATATTCCTTTGTTCTCATTATAGTCCTGAGGCCTCAGACTTAGACCATTCGTCTTATAAACAATGTCTACCTGAACCTTCCCTCAGAATGAAACAACCAAGGAGAGATGAGTCATTCGTCTTAGAAACAATACTAAGCTCCCCTGTCTTCAGCACACAAAAAGGCAGAGTGCCCTAGGTCTGACCCAGAGACTGTTCAGAAACCACCCAAGTAAACAGCGACCAGACCATTCGTCTTAGAAACAATGTCTGGCCCTCAAAGTCAAGCAAACAATACCCCTCAGAAATAAGTAGCCAGGCCATTCATCTTAGAAACAATGTCTGGCACAATTAAAGAAACACAGCAACCAAGCCATTCGTCTTGGAAACAATGCTTGGTTCTTCAGAAAACAGAACAAAACACAGCAGTCAGGCCATTCATCTTAGAAACAATGCCTGGCCCTATAAGACCCGTTCAATCACAAGCAAAACTGCCTTCCTCCCAGCCTTCCCCCCGATGCACCCCTTGTGACAATATGCTTTCAGGCAATCAAGGAAACTGAAACTGTCATTATATATGCATTCCTTTAGTTAGTCTGATTTGTGTTCTGAAAGCCAATCCAAAAATCAAAGTAAGTGTTGCATACAGCCCAATTAACCAATACATAGGGGGTGTATGAATAGGGGTTGTACTGGGTTTATAAGGGAAGGCAATGATTACCTCTGAGTCCCTGCCTCCAGAACTCCTCCTGAGTTCCGGCAGAGCTCCCGCAATCGGTGGGGCGAACCTCCCACAGAGGTCTTGGCGCGGATTACGGGTTACAATCCCGCCTGCCGCCCTCCTCTCCGAGCCTATGGACTAGACTGAGAGTGAGAGGGGTAGAAGAAGAAGTTTGAGTCTCTCAGATACAAGAGGGGTGCACTCAGACTCGCGTGAGAGGGCCTTGGTGTCTTCAGCGCCTGAGGGACCCGCAATGATGGCCAAGTGTGACAGCTTGGTCAGCTCCCAAGGTCAAACAGCGGGAACAGACCCCCCCTCCTGACAGACTCCCAACTCGCAGCGGTAGTCCCCCTCTCTTGTGTTGCCCGCTCTTCAAGCCTCGGGGCAGCAGCCTTTCTTTCAATCTGACTACAGTCACCCACTACCAGCAACTATACTCTAGGCGTTGCAGCAGTCCATACTGGCCTGTCGCAGTACGCCGTCACACGGAGTTCGAGCCCAGTCCACAAACGTAGCCACACACGCAGCAGCAGTCGGCAGTAGTGCACAGTCAATGGGCACCGCAGCAGTTTGTGTTGGCTCAACAACAGCCAGCAGCAGGCTGTGCACAATCCACAGATGTCATTGCCGTACACAGCAACGGCCAGCAGGTGCGACACCCACTGCAACAGCTGGCCGTAGCCGGCCGCAGTTGTGCAGTAGCACGCAACAATCAGCACCAGATAGCAGCCCTGAACAGCAGCCGACCGAGCCTGTGCGCAGTCCGAGGGAGCAGCAAGCGCGTACAGTCAGCCATAAGAATGGTCTTTCCTCTCGATGTTACAAGTCGATGTCCCTCCCGGCGGTTAGCTGTGCGGAATCCACAGTCACGCGAGGCTTAAGAACGTAGTAGGTGCTTGCATCAATTGGTGACTCAATGGTACTGCAGCAACAGGCTGGGGCAGCAGCCTCTCCTACAGCCTACGGTAGTTAGTAACAGGTCGCCACCTGCTGAACGTGGTCAACACAGATGCAGCCGCGGCGGGTGGCACAGTAGCCAAGCTTAGTACGCCAGCAAACACTTCTCGCGCAGTGCGACAACGATCGTAACCGGAGTACTCACCAGCTCCCTCATAATCAATAGAGCCTCATTGTTACTCACCTCGCGGTGCTCGTCTACAATACTCAGTGCCCAGATCCCACGATGAGGCTGAGCATCGAACTTTTGCAAGGTACAACATACCAAGTGCTGGTTAGGCCATCCACAACTGTTTCCCCATTCTGTGCCGTACCAGCCAAGCGCCAAGGTTCATGACAGCCGCAGCAGCCGCCGCAACAGGAGCTGCGACAGGGCCTCACGGTCAGTCTTCCAACCAGATCACAACAGTCCCCATCTTACACAGACGGTACGACCACCCAAAATGCCTCTATAATCAGCTAGGGGCAGCGGTGGGCCGGAGTAGCAACCCACAGCGGACTGTAGCTTGCTGTAACAGTCAGCCGAGGCAGCCAAGCGCGCGGTGAGCGTGGTCTCACTACCGCGGTCTGGACCCCTGCTACTTCATCCCCTCCCTCTCTGACGTGACAGAGAAGGCTACTTTTGATGGTCACCACGGGCGGAGCGCCGGCCACCGTACCCGGTAACTTCCCAACTCGCAGCTTCCAACCAGTCAAACACCCCCACTTGGTCGCGGTGCACACGGTTTCTCCCACGGGCAGGGTGCGCAATGGCAGCGTAACTCTCCTACTGAGATACGGATAAATACTTGTTCGACCTCCGTCGTCTCAGCCTCCCACTCCTACTCCACCGAACCTGGCAACACCCACGCCCCGGCTCATCCGCCCTTCGCCGAGTTATATCCCACTCGCTCCCTCGCTACCACCCCTGCCATCGTGCGATCAGCAGCGCTCTACCCATCATCTCGGCTCGTCCCCCCCCCGGTTCTGCCGGCTGCCGCCCGTCGATCTCAGCATCCGTCCGCCTTGGCCACTCCGCTATCGCTATGAAACCACGCGTTCATTGAACGCGGGTTTTCCGTTCAGAAATTGAACGGAATGCACGCGCGTTCAATGAACGGGACCGAACGCGGAGTTCAATTCCGCGTGGGAAAAAAAAAAAAAAAAAAAAAAAAAAAAAAAAAAAAAAAAAAAAAAAAAAAAAAAAAAAAAAAAATCAAAAAATTTCGAAAAAAAAAAAAGTTATGAAGAACAATAAAATAAACAACATTTGCCTGAGCATTACATCTAAATTCGTTACCAAATTGGAAAAAAAAAAAAGAAAACAGAAAATAAAAAAAGTAAAAAAGGAATTGAAATTAGTGAGCGAACACGATTTGACACCGCCATCTTTGGCGATTTTTCATTTTTTTTTTTGCCTTAGCAAAATGACTCCAAAATTGAGAGGCATGTACCTCACATCATACAGAACTCATAAAAAAAAAAAAACCAGAAAAAAAAGTTTTTTTTTAGGCATTAAAATGATTTTTTTTTAAAAATAAAAATTAAAAATAAAAAATTAATTGAACGCCGTTCAATTTTGAACGCGAACGCGCAATCCGCGTTCAAACGCACATTTGAACGCGAACGCGCGTTCACGGCGTTCAAACGGTTACACAGCGCTATCGTTCCCCATCCCCGCACTCCCACAACATTCGCCCCTCCGTTCCCTCTACTATCTCTACCCCTACTAATCTCCTCTATCAGTTAACCCTGTATTCGAGGTCGCCCCTACCTAACACCCCCCCCGGAACGAATCCTCCCTCCTTCGAATCCACTCAAACTTGAGCGGGAGCGCATTCTCCTTCTTTCCTTCTTTCAGCCATAGCCTCTCCGCACACTAACTTTCTCACCTAGCTCTAATCCCACCGATCTTCCATCAAAACTAACGTCAGATTCGCGCTTGCCCTGCGTCAGAACCCCAATGTAGAGCCTTGCATCGCCGGAATCCGCCAAGGATTGGGTGAGCTAGCCTTTACCGATTGCGCCGGGCTTGTCCCTCGCCACCTTCCCCCTTGAACGTACCTTAGCGCCCAACCTGTCCAGGTTCGGTCGTCCCTCTTGCTGCCTCACTTCATCACCTTAGCGTTCACCGGCCCGCTGCTTCTCGCGCCTCCGCCCCGGCTCGCTATGCTGCCACTCCCCGCTACTACTTCCTACCGTTGACGTCCCATCCCCCCGATTCCTTCTGGCGCCGCAAGGTCCGACAGCGATCACTACGATAAACAGCCGGCCGTCGGACCTTCTCGCCAAATTTATGCGTGTCCATGCTGGTGCAGGGGGCCGTGCTAATCTTCTCTGCATCGTTCCAATCTTACGGATGTCCCGAAGGACTCATCCTGGGGCGGTGCTCCGCAGGCCCACTATGGGCGGGGAGCCATTGCACGCCTCTTCTCTGCCTTACCCGACCGCGGCCTGTATGTCAGATCCTAAACAACGAAAAGGATAAAAATTAAAAATAGGAATAACATAAAAATAAGAAATACAAGCCTATAACGTCGGGTCTTTTAGGCGAACGGGGGCTGTTGTCGCCCAGTCAGTCCCGTAGGTCGGGCCCGCCGTCGCCCGAATCAGCAAAAGTTGAGGGGGATAGCCCTGGCGGCCCTCCACCCCTCGGCCCTCGCCTCGCTGCTCCGCTGCTCCCGCGTTGCCACCTGCTGGCCTCGAACCCCAAACCTTCGTAACCGCAACCCGACGTCGTAACCTATAGGGCTAAGCCCAAGCCTGGGATCAGCAGGCGCTGAATCCCATATGAAGTGATACAATCTGGTGCCTAAGGCTGGCACACGCCTGAAGGCTCACTCCCGCCTATAGACAAGTGCGCGGCCGCTGCGTTCCCATGCCGCCCTACCTACCACCCCACCTACCAATCCTGCCGCTGGTCAGCCCGTCGGACGAGGGCCCGCCCCCTAACTCCCAGTCTAATCACAGGTGCTAAGTCAAGTCGGACATCTGTGCCATTCACACAATCGAAGGGGCAAAATCACTCGCGCGCCTTAAAGCTGCGCGCCCACTCACCCTACCTACTTAGACAACCCTCGCCCATACGTAGGTAACCATTTGAACACCCAAGCCCGGACCAACGGCCCTTCTGTCACTTGCAAAAACCAGGGCGAATAACCTTGTAAGGGTATTCGCGCCGACAACGCTTGGCAAAAAGAAGGTCTAGGGGTGGAATTGGCCACACGAGTTGTCACTCTTCAATATAAAAAGGGAGACCCCAAGGATATCAGAAACTATAGACCGATTACACTTCTAACTCTTACCCATAAGATAGTAGCCAAAGCCCTGGCTAATCGATTGAGAAGGGTTACAGGCAGAGTTTTTCATCTAGATCAAACAGGTTTTATTCCGGGAAGATTTATATTGGATAATGTAATGACCTTGTCGGAATCGGTCAGATATATTACAGACAAGAGGATCAACGCAACAATTCTCTTTTTTTATTTTGAGAAGGCATACGATCAGGTTAATTGGAATTTTCTGCAACAATACATGGAGAAGATGGGAGTGGGGCCGAACTTCCACAAATGGATACGGGTGTTGTACAATGACGCACATGGTCAGGTACAAGTCAATAGCCATTTATAAGGAAGATATAAAATGAGTAGATCGGTCAGACAAGGGGACCCGCTGGTGGCCCCTATTTTCCTGTTTATAATGGAGGCCATTGCTTCGTTTCTCAGGAAAGACTCATCAATAGATCGTCTGATAATGGAACCGGATCAACAGGGTTGTGTCATACATCTGGCTACAGACTCCTCTTTCCAAGCCCTCACGAGAGCGATGGAGGCTTTTCAGCTGGCATCGAAAATGAAAATTAATTGGCCTAAAACGGTGGGGTGGTGGTTATCAGATGTAGATCATCAAATTCAAGCTCATCTACCGGATTATGAAGGAATGGCATGGGTGTCATCGGATCAACCACTGAGATATTTAGGGATTAGGCTAGCAGATACGGGTCCTCACCACTCGATGGCACAAGAGCAGATGACAAAAATGTTAGCTAAGATGTCAATATGGTAAGAAACGTATACGTCACTATTTGGGAGAGCATTAGTATTAAATGCTTCTATCTTCTCCATGTTATGGTATGTCAGAACAATACGGACACCTCCCATTCAATCACTGAACAAGCTTAGGTGGGAGGCGGCAGCTTATCTCTGGACAGCGAACCTTACTAAGACGAATTATATTTCTAAGGTAGCATGGAAACAGGTTGTTTAGACCGGGGGGGATTGGGCATTCTCGACCCGGGACAGCAGATCAAAGCACTCCAAACTAAATGGGTTATCCGTTGGTATTAGACCATATACGGGGGATGGCCAAGTATAAAACTCCACCTAATATGGAAGGAATGTTTTGGATTTTTTGTAAAGGATGGGCCAAAAGGGGAAGAGAAGGAATGCAGGGGGGAGAAGATGGGATGATCAGGTTTTCGTATTGGGCCCAAATTCTTAAGATATGGACAAAAATATTTCCTGCAAGAGTAAGACAACCAAGAACGAAGGAGGAAGTACTTAGGCAACCGCTATTTTGTAATCCATGGTTGAAGGATTCCCAAGGAAAACCAAGAACACTAACAGTAAGAGATGCTAAGTGGGGAAATTGGTTGGAGCATGGAGTATGGCAAGTGAAACATCATTGGTCAGATACTAATGGAAGATGGAAAACGGGTAGAGAATTGAGGGAGGAAATGAAGGGGTGTCATAGACTAATTGAAAACCTGAACGACATGTTAATCTCCATTCCGGAGGAGTGGACGAGGATATTAAGGGGTCCATACAAATGGGGAAGGGGTGATTGGGCAACTTGGTGTCATAGTGTCGAACCTCAGCAAGCCTTTCGCATCGGTCAAGAAGTAGGACCAGCTAAACAGTGGTTGGAAGCGGATATGTATACAATACTGACCCCAGGCACCACAATGAGTCGTTTGGATAAGGACTCCAAAGTGCCGATCACCATCAAGAAGGATCTCCTGAGGAAGGTTAGGGTTATAGAGAATGACGAATTCACAATATATGCCCCAACGATCAACATTCAGAATCTGGAGGTGGATCCAGTAGAATGGGCATGGAACATCAGGGGAAGTGCGTCACGATTAGTCAAGAAAATTAACATACTACAGTACACGACTAAATTGGGGTACAGGCTCAGGAGAAGGTCGTACCAAATGGATAGGCCTTCGGCGAGAAGATGGGGAAAAAGGGTGGGCATACCAAGACTACAGATGGGCAAAATACCATGGTCAAGCCTTCATGCTATCAGATTGGGCAAGGTCCGGAGTATGCAGTGGCTTATATTCCATGTGGCACTCCCAGTCAACGTCTGGTTATATGAAAACGGGAGTAGACAGCATAGGAAAGAAACAGACCAAGACTGCACCATGTGCTCTCAGAAAGCGCCTGAAACGCTGATGCATTGCTTGCTTCGATGCCCGGAAGCAGAATACATATGGGAAATGGCAGGTACACTTTGGGAACGTATTACGGAGGATCTCTTTCCAAGGAACCCAAGACTGTTGCTCATAGGAAGGGTAGTACCTAATAAATGGAAGGAAAGTGAAAATTTCATTTTTCAGCTATTGAGACAGTATACATTATGGACTATCTGGAAAAGGAGATGTCAACTAATGATTGGCAAAAATTCGATGACTAGAATGGAAGCCAGAACAACACTATATAATCTATTGGAAACAGATATTACGGCTCAATGGCAGAGAACGAGAATACGAGCATCGGTTAACCCGGAAAACGCGAAGGCTATTTACACGAAATTCCAGAACAAGGTATTTGCCAGGGGTAAAGTAGCGACCATAGAGGGACAGAGACTGACCTTTCATTGGTTCAAGGAGAAGAGAGGTGAGGCGTCTTTGGGGTCCAGGGGGAGACACAGGAAATGCAATTACCATAGGGATAGGAGGGTGGGTGAGAAAGTTGAAGCTAGATGATGTTATGTTTATGCAAAATAAAACCTATAATTGAGGGTCTAGGGTTAAGGGTTTGGACAGATTTAGGACAAACATGGTTTGGAACAGCAGATTTGTTTGGAAGATCCCATGAGGAATCGTATGGCATAGGCAAAATGGGCACCTGTGGTAGTTTCTCGAGGGTCTAGGGTTTAGGGTTTAAGGAAATTGGTAGTAATGGCAGTTTTTACATTTTTCTTGTTCAGTCATGCCATATATGGCAGGTTTTGCAGGAACACCTGAGAGGAAAGGATGAAGAATGGCAAGCTGACAGTTAATCCTCCAATTTTTTTGGAGCAAGCAATGCTGGTCAGGGGTCCTTCGGCCGAACGGAAGGAAGCATGGGTGATTAATACTGATTATGATGTAATCTTTTATTCTGACTTGCCGGTGGAATAGGAACCGGACTGATGCTCCCCAGAATGGAAATGGAGCCAGGACCGTAAGGGCCTGTTTAAAATTAAAAAAAAATAAAAAAAAATAAAAAATAAAAAAAATCTAATTACCGTCTCCACCCAAGTCAATCAACAGAATGAATTTCCAAGGATCCCAACCACGTTATCAACACCCGCGGACCAATTATCTACAAGGTTTCATCGAAGTATCTGGGAGTCTTCTTCTTCCTCCATCTTCCTCAAGCTCGAGCTATGGTGCTTGCACGCACCCAACCTCTCAAGCATACCAATCGCCACACACACACCCTCCTAAATCCAACACCCGTCTCTGCACCACTCAAGAAGCCCACTGCAGATGAAGTGTCCACTCAGCAGAGGAGCGCAGCTCCCAGGATGATGAAGACGAACAGCACCTCGATGAAGATGAAGATCTGCCATGTCGCAGAAGAACCGCTGAAAGTGCAGCTTCGGTGGCAGCTGACCAAACCCCAGCAAGCACACGAATATGAGGAAGCGCTCATCAGCACTTGGGCGCCGAGCCCAGAGCTGCCGCCAATGGAGCTGGACGGCCCCAGCTATGGGTGCCAGCGGCATGTGGAGAAGATGCCCTGCGTACATGCCCACAATAGCGCAGCAGGGAAGCAACGCGACCTCCACCCAGACCGTGAAAAGAAAAAGCAACGAAAAGGACCTGCAACTCGTCGGGCCCAGCCTACTTCAACCCGACTTTTCCTAGCCCTAAGACAGACAGAGGAGTAGCTCTTATCTGGCCGCCCAAACAGTCAAGATCTACGGTCTATCCACATACATGCACCTAGACAGAAACGTAGACTACAGAGGGACGAAATATATTACCACAAAAGAAAGGCCTACGGGCCTATCCACTTCAGCAACTGCAGAAAAGGAAAAAACAGCAAAGCCTAAGGGTCTAAGACTGCCAAATAGAGACCACTAGCTACAGATCTAAGGATCAAGCCCAGTAGGGCTCGAAGCGAACAAACCAAACGTACAAATTACAGGTCACGGGATCAAGTCCCTCAAGGCCCAAAACCGCCAACACAGTTGATGTCCAGTCCCACTGGGATACTGTGATTTAATGCAGTAGTACGCGGGCCCAGAGAACCCTAGGTCCAGTCCCACTGGGTCTCTGTCTAGACGTCTGGGTACCATGGGGTTTCCCAGTTAGAGGGGGACCTTCATAGTCGAGGGGAGTGGCACAGTGGGTGGTATGTCTAGGTGTGTTCCCCCTCGTGTGTGTCTCGAACCACGGGGGTAAAAAAAAGGCTGTCTCATCTCTGGGGTGTGTGTTGGGAGAGGGGTACAGGAACCTTGTGGTAGGTAGGGCAGAATGGTTCGGGTTGCTTAATGAGTAGTTCACCGTTCGAAGGGAGTAGTTGACTCACATACAAAGTGGCCTCAGGGGCCACCTGCGGAGACCGCATGGGTGGGTGGGAAATCGCATCGTAGGTAGAAATACTACCTGGGGTAGTCCAAGTAGTTAGAGTCTGCCTGATGACCAGCAGGTGCGAGTCGATGCTTGTCTCATGGATTAGGACCGCCTGGTTGGCTGGTCGTCTCTAGGCAGTGTATAGACATTGGGGTACTCTCGTAGCCCCGTCATCAGGGTCCTTGGGCCCACCAGGGACCAAGCAAGGGTAGGCTATGAGATGGGTATAGGGGCTGGAGGGACTAGTAGAGAGGATGCCGATAAAGTGTAGCTCGGGTAGGACTTGTACTGAGCCTGTCTCCTGAGAAGTGGGTAGGATAGATAGGATCAAGGGGGGAGTGTACTGTACATTAATAGGAGGGAGGTAGGCCCTCTACGCCTGTCCGAGGGGGGATTGGCTAGGGATTTGCTAAGTCAACGGTTGGGGGACAAAGCTGCTTAGAGTGGTCCCGCAATACATCCAGTTGGAGGTTGGATCTATAGGTACAGAATCTGATCTCTGGTGGCAAGCTGTACAGTGTGAAAGGGACAACTTGCGATAGGACTTAGGGCTCTAAGCCCCCAGAGGACTCCACCTAGGAAGCTCCAGAGGGCCAAGTGGGTCATTCCGAACTTCAAGTGACTGAACCCCGGAGAGTATTAACACGCCTGATACCGTGCCTCTAGAACAACCTGCGCGTTTAAATAATAATTAAAAAAAAAAAAAGGAAAGGGGACTACAGTTTGCAGTGCAAGAAGAAGGGGAGCACAAAGAGGAGTGGTCGCTGATAGAAACAATATAATATGGAGATGGTTAGAAGTAACAGCTGCCGTGGAGGAGAAAATGAGGAGGGGAGGAGGGGGAGCTGAACGAGATGAAGCAGGTGGAGTTGGATGACAGAGAGAGAGGTGCTGAGGAGACAAGCCAAGAAGAGGCGGTGGAGGAGGATGGAATTGGCGATGATGAGCAGGTGGAGAACATGAGCAAGCACTACAAGATCAACATTATGGATCCATTGTGGCCTACCTACCCGTCTGGAGCGCAGTGTGCACAAATAGCGGGCCCAGGAAGCTACCTCCTATCCCAATGCAAACCACATCCGTCAGCGGCTTGCCTGTTGCTCCAACCTGCACCAACCCAACGGTACCAGAGAGAACGGTGTGTCAGTTTCGAAGAAGCATTAGTTACCTGAAGCACCTATGCCCCACACAAGGAAGCACCTATATGCCACACAAGGGAGCACCTATAAGCAACACACAAAGAAGCACCTTTAAGCCACACATACAGAAGCACATATACGCCACACAAGGATGTACCTACATGCCACACACAGAAGCACCTATATGCCAAACACACACAAACACCTATAAGCCACACCCACACAATAACCTACATGCCACACACACAACCGCCTATGTGCCACACACAGGAGAACCTGCATGCCACACCTACGCAGAAGCTTGTATTTTTTTTGCACAGAGAAGCACCTATATGCCACATACCTGTCATCTCATAATAAGGTGATGATGCGAACTATCATGATAACAATGACAGTCATGCCACTGCCACTTCCACCACTGCCAATGTCAATCATGATTGATGGGATGAAGATGCTGCTGATGATGATGACAGCAACGATAATGAGAAGCCACAGGCAGAGAACCATGACAAGAAGAACACGGAAGAGGCGGAGGACAAGATGAGGCGGTGAAGGACAACAATGACATCAACAAAGCCAACGATGATATTGATGATGACATCGATGCTGGCACCGAAAATGGTGATACCGTGATGGTGATCATTGGGTCCCTGGTGATTAGGATGAGGATGACCTCGAAAACCACTACGAGTCTACCGCCACAATAACAATGAAGGTGATGATCATGATAACGATGATGATGACAGAGATGGCGATGGAGACCCTAGTGCTGATCACGACAACTACAAAAATGATCAAATCAAGGCACTTCTAAATCCTCAACCTTCCTCCCATTTGTAACAAGTCAACAGCAGGATGAGGAGGACAGGGAGGGGGAGGAGGACAAGAAGGAGACGGACAGAGATGGGAGAGGAGGACTAGGAGGACGTTTCTATGGCAGATTATGAGAAAGACGAAGACGAAGACGAAGACGAAGACGAAGACGAAGACGAAGACGAAGATGACGACGAGCCAAAGACAAAGACAAAGGTGAAAAAGAAAGAAGAAGAAGAAATGGCCGGACTGGAGGAGGAAGAGGAGCAGGGGGAGAGGAAGAGAGAGAGGTGAAGGAAGATCAAACAATGGCAAATCCAAGCGCAGGAATATGTTCCTCACCCATTCTCCACTTCGGACTTTGTCAGAGAAAACCTTGATCTTCTCCAGCACCTGATGCACATCTGGCACGACATTCTTCCCGTCAAACGTAATGACCTAAAAGTCGCACCACAATAAGAACGAGAGATCCCATGGTTATTGTTGCTCGGATATTTAAATTCCCCTTTGCTTTGGTGAGCATTCTTTAAATTCATTTTCAAATTTTCAAGTCATTTTACGCGGCCAACCACACCAGGCTGTCCAGCCCGGCTTTGCAGACTGCAGGAGCCCTAACCCACCTGTCTGGATATTTGCATAGATCAGAAACAGCTCAGAAAACATCTGTTCTTCTTTCGGCAATGTCATGGCTGCAATGTGCATGGCAAGGACGGCCGGAATCTGGTCTTGTTTGTAAAAACTTAGTTTGGGGATAGGTGGCGATGTAGGGAGGGCTTAAAGAACCAGTAAGTCCACGGAGTGCTGGCACTCACTTCTTTCCTTTTTGGTCTGGCGCCGCTAGCCATTTTCATTCGGTGGTCCTGAGCCCCCAAAATTTGTGGATTGGATTGATTTCGACTCTCAAGTTTGCCTGCGCGATGTACTGGCGGTTGCGCGTTCAAGAATTGACTTGTGTGCAATCAAGGACGTCAATCTGGGAACAAGATATCCAGGTCAGGCAGGGTTCACAGCTGCTGGTCTTACAGACATCTCGCATGGTAATTACTAATTACTAATTGTTGATATGATTTCATGAGTGTTCCCCAGATTGCTTTCAACAAGAATGAGTATGTGGTGGAGGGGTTTCACGAGGAATCGACTCCGCATGACAAAATCGGACGGATTCTAGCACAGCAGATTTTGAAAATCTCTTACCTGATGAATTCCTGGGTAAGGTAGGTGTTGAAAGGGCTTTCACAAAGACCACACATGCTGTGCAAGGATCTCTACCTAATGTGATGCATGCCCAATTGCTGAGAATGCCAAGTTTGAATCATAGGAGCGGGGATGTGCCAAGAATACACTGCGAAAGACTCAACAGCATGCATCAGCCGATGGAATGCAAGCACAACGCACGCAATAGACCATGAGGGCAGAGTACATCAAAACACACCCATCAAGGCGATGTGAACTCAATCTACCATACATGACGGACACGTGAGAGAGAGAGAGAGAGAGAGAGAGAGAGAGAGAGAGAGAGAGAGAGAGAGAGAGAGAGAGAGAGAGAGAGAGAGAGAGAGAGAGAGA
>BFEA01000111.1:2039551-2052297 GCA_003427395.1 Chara braunii | reverse complement strand
GAGAGAGAGAGAGAGAGAGAGAGAGAGAGAGAGAGAGAGAGAGAGAGAGAGAGAGAGAGAGAGAGAGAGACAGACAGACAGACAGACAGACAGAGCGAGACAGAGCGAGACAGAGCGAGCGGGCGAGAGAGAGAGAGAGAGAGAGAGAGAGAGAGAGAGAGAGAGAGAGAGAGAGAGAGAGAGAGAGAGAGCCGTGCTTGCTGAAACCCCGCCACCAACACCTCCACCATACCCTCCCCCAGCCCCCGGCCCCCAACCCCTGAAATACCCCCATCCCCTCCCCCCGTACCCCCCAAACGAAACTTCTCTGTTCAAAGTTTTCTTTGCCGATTTGGGGAGATCTCGCCGAGCGCAGTCCGACAATGTTTTCAAAAAGAAATAGAAAATAAAAATTGACCCACTTTTGGCCCCAAGCAGAATTCCGGTTGGACCACCGGGGGTCCAACCGGTCGGTTGCCGGCACAGCCCTGCACCAAATATGTACAATTCAGCACCTGTTCCCGAGGCCACAATGTAAAACTACGAGAGGAGCACTGTCTGTTGCGCAACAGTATCTTTGGGCATGAAGCAATGTCTGTACCTGCCTGGTGGCGGAATAGTACACGCATGCCGTTATTGACAAACAGATCAAGAGTCCTTTACTGGATATAATAATCTGAGGGGCAACTGCCTCTTTCAGAAGCAGTGTCAGCCGCAACAGCATCTTATCGTGGTGTGCGACTGCAAATTCTAAATTAGCTTCAGACACATGGTAGACGATAGGCTGGAGTGAGTAGAAATTGGTCACAGCCACTGTCTTGCACACCATCCGAAGTTTCCATCATCTGTCTCCACCACAGTTACTCAAATCAGGCGCCGAAAACCTGACACCTTTCCACTTTCCAGACCTTGGTCGGCAGGCTTGGCACCAAAAAAATAAGCAGGGTCTGCGTACCTCTTCAAGACTTGCGCTACCGGGAAATGGGACACTGCCACAGGGATGGAGTTTTGCTCTCAATCCGTGTTTCGTTTCCAAAGAGAGTACCGGCTCATCTCAACACCTCCCCAGTGGCTGAATCAAACAAGCCTAAACCTTCAGACGGAATCAGACCGGCTAAGCGTTCGAGTCCAGTCGGATAGGATAATATCGAGGGCTTTCCACCATTTCAGAACCAAAAATACATTCCACCATTTCATAACGAACAAAAAAAAAAACGCAGGATATGATGATATTAACGGCATACCTCATCTTTCGGAGCCCGCAGCGCCACATGCAAAACTGCTCGATTCTCTGTTTGATTTATCTGCATCAAAAGCACAGGGACCACTCAGCTTTAGGTACCTTTTAGTCTTTTTCACTACTCTTAGTACACTATGATCCTGATCAGATCCCAAACCAGCAGACAAGATGGGACTGATGTCATCTCTTCTGAATCTCGCCGCCATCATCTCCACTACAATCTTACTATCAATAGACTCAGACTAGGAATTCTTAGAAAACAGAGGTAGTACACTATGATCCTGATCAGATCCCAAACCAGCAGACAAGATGGGACTGATGTCATCTCTTCTGAATCTCGCCGCCATCATCTCCACTACAATCTTACTATCAATAGACTCAGACTAGGAATTCTTAGAAAACAGAGGTGTCGTCTGTCTATCCCTTTCTCTATGTCACATCCTCCCTATCATATCTGTCTCTCCCTTTCTCTATTTCACCCCCTCCCTATCATATTTGTCTCTCCCTTTCACTCCCTCCCTATCATATCTGTCTCTCCCTTTCTCTATTTCACCTCCTCCCTATCATATTTGTCTCTCCCTTTCTCTACTTCACCCCCTCCCTATCATATTTGTCTCTCCCTTTCTCTATTTCACCCCCTTCTTCGTTCCGCAATCACCATCTGTGTTGCCATCTCAGCAACCATTTCTCCACCAAAAGGTTTTGTCCTGTATGCAATCGTTTCCTTCAACCACGTTCACTCTCTTACACTTGTAACTTATTCCCACTTTCCCTCCCTTCCTTCCCCCTTGTACTCTCTCTCTCTCTCTCTCTCTCTCTCTCTCTCTCTCTCTCTCTCTCTCTCTCTCTCTCTCTCTCTCTCTCTCTCCCCCCTTGCACAATATGTGCAGCAATTGACACTAGTATTGGAGGGGACAGACGGTAGATGGATGCAACAACATTAAGGTCTACCTCCCTTATTTAACAAAGAAAAAAAGCCTCCATCATTGTCAGTGGCTTTATCAGGAAGATTCTCTTAAACACTTAATAACCACTCGGACTTTGCAAATGCTGCTGTCTTCAATCCCATACGGCACTGCGTTCTCATTCCTTGGACATTTGCCACTCCAGCCCCTCTACATTGCTCATTGGTCACACTCGTACTGCAACCTTCTTGAAGTACCAGATTGAGTCGAAAACAGGTCCTTGTGCGAGAATGCCTTTAGGCTCTCTGTGATTTCTGTCAGCTGAAGATGTTGGAGGCAACATTCCCCACCTACCTTATTCTTTGGACACAATGCATGGTCGCACATCACTGAATTGACTGGTGAGACACACCGCCGCCTCTCTATAATTTCATGATGAATGGGGTCTAAATTTGGGGGTTAAGTAAGGTATTATTTTGAGAGTACTAGTTGATTACCTGTATGGAAAGAAGCCAATACATGACTAAGGGCTGGAGGCAGAGCGGAAGCGGATGAGCATTTTTTTTCCAAGAAAGTTGAAGAAAACCCTTTTCTCTCTTCACGGCCATGATGAATTACAAGTTACAATGTACTCGCACTTGCAATTTCTGGGATGCATCGGGCTGGAACAAGGATCAGATCCAGTCCCGAAAGTCCTAGTGTGAATAACCTGTATGACTTGATAAAAGAATAAATGACTGAGGGCCCGTGAGGGGTGTGGTATCCTATTGTTTGTGTTAAGTATGACTAGCTGCTGAGTCGCCAGTGGACAGGAATCGCGTCGGACCAATGGTTGATGCTAGCCAGAATGGAAAGAAGCCAATACATGACGAAGGGCTGGAGGCAGGGCGGAAGCGGGTGTGCATTTTTTTTCCAAGAAACCCCTTTTCTCTCTTCACGGCGATGATGACTTACACGTTACAATGTACTCACACTTGCAATTTCTTGGATGCATCGGGCTGGAACAAGGATCAGATCCAGTCCCGAAAGTACTAGTGTGCATAACCTGTATGACTTAATAAAAAGAATAAATGAGTAAGGGGTGTGGTATCCTATTGTTTGTGTCATGTATGGCCAGCTGCTGAATCGCCAGTGGACAGGAATCGAGTCGGACCAATGATTGACGCTCGCCAGAATGGAAAGAAGTCAATACATGACCAAGGGCTGGAGGCAGAGCGGAAGCGGATATGCACTTTTTTTTCCAAGAAAGTTGAAGAAACCCTTTTTCTCTCTTCACGGCCATGATGACTTACAAGTTACAATGTACTCGCACTTGCAATTTCTTGGATGCATCGGGCTGGAACAAGGATCAGATCCAGTCCCGAAAGTCCTAGTGTGAATACGCCATAGGAAGCAGTGCTCCGGAACTTGTCTAACAATTGTCAGCAGGCACTTGGATGTTGACTCCAGTCGCGCACACGGAATACCAGCAGACGCAACAAGGCCATCAGTGCAATGGCTCGAATTCAAATCCAGCAGACGCAACAAGGCCATCAAGAGCAGACATCATCGATTAGGACGGCATTGCAGTTTCTACACTTCAGTCAAGTTCAGTGTTTCACTCAAATGACTGATCATAAGTTCATAACTCAATAAACCCATTCTCAGCATTCTGCATAAAAAATCCCATCACTGCATCATCAATCACTTACATGCTCTCCTGCAAACATCTGCCTGATCTTCTCTTCCACTTCTGCCTCCTGCGATGCCACATAAAGAGGGAAAATTAAAAATTTACAACATAGACTGATCAGTAAAACAGTACTAAGACTACTTACAAGTTACAACAGAGAAAGTGCAACTTACTAAAATTTGCAAAGCTCTATTCTTTTTTTTTTTTTTTTGAAGAAAAAAAGAAAAACAGGTCGTTATAGGACTGGCTCCATATCCATTCTGGGGAGCATCAGTCCGGTTCCTATTCCACCGGCAGGTCAGAAATTACAATATTGGGACACCCTCACGCTTCCTTCCGTCTGGCCGAAGGACCCCTGAACAGCATTGATTGCTCCAGCGTTGCGGAGGATTGACTGTCAGCTTGCCATACATCTACCTTTCCTCTCAGGTCCAGAGCTATTTAAACCAGTCGTATTTATCGTGAGAGCAAGAAAGGGCTAGTGTTACGGACTCAGCCAGGGCTCGATCCCTGGTCCGCGGGCTACCACCCGCCAAGCTGCTATTTTATTTTTGAATCGCTGATCTCCGGTTCCTGACTGTTGGCGCCCTCTGCAGTTGGCGCCCGTTCTCAAATCCTCCCTCTGGCACTTTTGGATTTCGATACTTGGCGCCATCCGACATTCTGGCGCCCAGGCTCAGTTCTCGATTTTCAGTTTAGCCCCGAGGCAAATTGCACTTCTGCCCGCCGGACTCAACTTGAGTCCGGTACTTAAGACCGGACTCAACTTGAGTCCGGTACTTAAGACCGGACTCAAGCTGAGTTCGGGGACTCAGTTTTCAACCTCAGTGCTTGTGCTTCAGTGTGACTTGCTACGACATTGTGTTCGGAATCGAAGATTGCGACTTTGCGACTTTGCCTCTCCGTGTCTGCGTCCGTCGCGTCGAGTTGAGTGAGTGTGTGTGTGTGCTCTCACTCTCTCCCTCTCCCTCTCCCGGCCTCGCTACTCTGCCTCCGCCGTGTCACAGCTAGACGATGGAGGCCGCCGCCATTACAGAACCTGACTATACCGCGCCTTTGCCACAGGATTCACGTAACCTGTTGTGACCCTTGTCCACCTGTAGGCTGGAACCTCCTCAAGCCGACTTCTGAATTGTGCCAGTCTTTCCATCGTACATGAGAGGCCTGTATGTCTGCTACCTTGCCCCCTACCAGCCACTCCTTCGTAAATTTCTTTTAATGCAAAGCTCTATTCTTGACTCCTTTTTTTTTTCCACCAGGCCTTATGGACCTGGCTCCTTTCTACTCCGGGACTGATCAGGGATGATCTGATCAGGGATTATGGTTCCAGGACTTGCCCGTTGAAATGGAGCTGCTGCTATCGAGGAGGATCCGTAGGCCAGAACAGATGGAAGTGTTATTGTGTTCCAGGACTTGCCGGTAGGAATGGAGCTGGTCCCATTTCTACCGGCAAGCCCTGGAACCATTCTCTCTCTCTCTCTCTCTCTCTCTCTCTCTCTCTCTCTCTCTCTCCAGCCTTGGAACCAAGCATGAACAAGCCACAGACGGAGATGGCGCACAGCCCCAACACAACACACAGGGGCCAGCCCTGATCCTTGCAGGCCACCAGAGCCTCCCTCCTATGGTCTCAGCAGCACCAGCGCAACCCCGACAACCTGCTGTAAGGGTGCAATCACTGCTATTGAGGAGGATCCTTAGGCCAGACAGATGGAAGTGGTATTGTGTTCCAAGGCTTGCCGGTAGAAATGGAGCTGGTTCCACTACTACTGGCAAGTCTTCGAACACAATAACACTTCCATCTGCTCTGGGCTAAGGATCCTCCTCAATAGCAGTGATTGCACCCGTACAGCATGATTGACATGGAGGCCAACTGAGGTAGAACTCAAGATCCTCCTTACCATCGTAAACCACCTGTACATCCGAGGCTAAATGTACAAGCCTAAATTTACATTTTGCCGAGCATGAAAGCGACCGGCACCTGTCCTTTGGGACATCCGTTAACATTGGAATGATACAGAGAAGGGTGATTAGCAAATGGCCCCTGCGCTTTCAAGGATGACACGCATAAATCGAGAAATGGTCCAAATTCAAAGGAAAAAAAAAAAAAAAAAAAAGCGACCGGCATCACAGCACTTTGTTATATGCAGCCTGGCCTGGCCCCCCGTGTGCGCAGTAGCTTCTGGTTGGGCCAAAGTGCCTGCGCCCAGGCCCATTCAGACAGTGGCCTGGCACCGAATTGGCTAGGCATGCCCAACCACCCAAGCACAAACGTGAGGTGTTCATTGCTTCCACTGCATACCCAAAAGAGCCTAGAAGGCTCACAAATGTTTCTGATTCTCACAAGCAGGGCAGATGTAACCAACTGGCGTGTGGCAACTGTGTGGCGCCCACCCAGGCTTTTCAAAATTGAAGGAATTCAGGCCTCATTGAGATTCGGAGGCCCGCCTTCACTTAGGGAGGGCATATGCTTGCTTCAGGGGCCACAGGCATCATGTATGCCGAGGGCTAAAATCCTCGCAGAGGAGTAAGCACTCACTTAGTATCAGGTTCTAACGTCTAAGTGTTAGTAAGAGTTGAAAGCAAATGGCCGTCCACCAGATTGGAACCGTTGAAAAACGCTCCGCCCCTTCCTGCCAGGGCACCTGAAAAGAAAGACGGGGACGCCAGGAACGTGGCCGCGACCATTCGAATGAAAAATAAACCAGCCATATTTTTCTTGGTTCTGCTCTTTTTTTTCACTTCTCCTTTGCTGTTGCCGTTTTCTCGCCCCAGTGCCAACAAGGCAGGGGTTCTGTCCGTACATGTGGAAACACATGGGCAGATTGGACCAGCAGGGGAAATTTTAGTCCAGTTGCCCATCTTCAGTGGTCCCACAAGCTTACTCCCCTAGTGCACTACCGGGGAGGAGCCATGTACCTACTACCGTCTTCACCGAATAGAACGTCGGCCCGCCGGGTTATTATAGCTGTATTTTTGGCACAACTTTCGGTCCAGATGCAGCGATAATGACCAGGTGTTCTATTCGGGTGAAGACGGTAGTGGTTCAAAGTTCAAACCACCAGTTCGCACAGCGCTAAGTTGACGAAGCTACCTTCCAAGGCTCGCGAGCCTGCAACGGCGTATTCTCAAAGTGACCAGCCACTTTTGCGACCGCCCCAAGACCAAATCGAAATGCCCTTACCGCGTAGACCGGTAAGGGCAGTACTCTGCCACGGGAGGACTGGCGGTTTAACCCAAAAAAAAAAAGGTATGTACGTTATGTTCAGCTTACCTCTGCCAAAGGGTTTCCAGACATTGCTGTTTAGTGTTTTTTTCGAATAGAACGTAATAAAACAATGTGTTCGCAAAAAAAAAACATACGCTCAAATACAATGTACCTACGTTGTATTCTCTCCAAAAAAATGCTAGCAACAAAAGATTCTGAAAAAAATCAGAAATGAAGATTAGGTCGCTCCAAATCAGAGAAAGCAAATTGAAAAATAAACAGAAGTGGTTTAGGGCACAAGAAAATATTCGCCCCAAACCAAATGCAAATTTCAATCAAAGTCAGCGTCACCCAAGTAGCAGTGATGTTTCATACTGGGCAGGCCCGGGGGGTCGTTTTTTTTTTTGTTCGGTTCCATACAAATAGGCTTGGGACTACTGGCTTAACGAGACCAGGTTCTGTTGGACCAGTGATTTTAGAGCTGTGCCCCTTTTTTGTTTCTGCTTTTTTCAAGTTGTTGAAGTTTTCTCCCCTTATGCTACTAGAGTGGAAGTGCCACCCTCATAGTTGTGGCACACAGTAAGGTTGTAAGCCTACATATACATGACATGCACATGAAAGAGATGGATAGATAGCTAGATAGATGGATTGATAGATAGATGGAGAGTGAGAGAGAAGCAGAGACGGAGATGGACAAACAAGAGGGAAAAAGCATGCAGGTTCGTCTCCAGATATTTTCAACGTTGCAAAAGTAAGCTTCGAACTTCAAAGCAAAAAAGGTGATGTTCAGAATCCCGATCATGCTGAGTTATCACTAACAATGGCCAAATGCATTGCATCTTCTCAACTCGTCAAGTCCAAACGGATCCGCCAAAAAATATGCGCACCTTTGCCAAGTTCAGGAGCAAGGACATGGTCTCCTCTGTGACTCTCTGGCGTGAGAAGTCGACAACGGTTCCGTTGAATTCCCTGAAGAGAGCCAACATGCCAGAATCAAGAACATATAGGACTGAGCATAACTGAATTGTGGCTGAATGGTACACACATGTAACAGTTGATAAACAGATCATGAGTTCCAACCCTGCTAAACACAGTAGTCCCCCCTTTAGGGGCTAGCTGCCTCATTAGTGGGGGGAAATTAACTTTAAAATTTAAATCAGATAAGAAATGGAGTGAGCCATCAGCACTGAGTCACCGACAAATCCTGGCAAGGATCAAAAAATGAAAATTCAAGCTCTTCGTTGGATGTTCGTCGGACGAATGTGGTTGTAATGGCATCAAGCCGAGAGCAAGAACTGCAGTGGTGTAAGTGGATGCAGTGGATCCAAAAGCGGTCCCATACATTCTCACAGCAATCAAAAGGAAGGAAACTGTGTCACTGGACGCATTGGAGGCAATAACAGTCCCACAAACTCTCACAGCAATCAACAGGCGGGAGACCGCATCAGTGGACGCAGTGCAGGCAATGGCAGCCCCATAAAATCTCACAGCAATCAAAAGGCGCGAGACCAACAGATCACTGTGTAAGACCTTCAGAGAGACATAACTTGGCAGCCCCATGTGACGTAACTTCAGGCTGATGTAAACAGCACTGCATTCTTTTTTTTCCTCTTTTCTTTTTGGGATGTGTGATGCATAGACTTAGCAAGAGATTTCGACATGGACGCTGGTGAGTGTGTTGCTGCTAGGTTGCTGACTCAACCGTACACCACTTTATGTGCCCTGCTGTCTTCACCCAAATAGAACGGCCGCTCATTATTGATGTATCTTCACTGAAAATTGTCCAGATACAGGGACGATGACCGCGTGTTCTATTCGGGTGAAGATGGAAGCCAGCGAGCGAGCTGTTTGGAATCCTGAGAGAGTTCACACAATGCATCTCACACTTTGATTAATCGATGAGATGAGATGGGGAAGTGAGTGGCAAGCATGACCACTCCACTCACTTTGCATCTACTTTCCACTCAAACCGACGACAGGACTTACAGAGACAAGCAAAACAGAGCGAAAAGGAACCGTCTGAAACACCCCGAAAACCGGAACACATTCAACACAAATCTCTTGATCGAGTAAGGTAAAAAAAAAAAAAAAAAAAAAAAAAGGAAAACCAAAAAAAACTTAAAAAAGGTACTCGAGCAAAACAGAGTGCAAAGGGGCCGGCCCAAGCGGGCTAGCTCAGTTGGTTGAGCACGCAAGTGGTATTCACTGTTCAGGAGGTCGTGGGTTCAATTCTCCACGTCGTCCATTCGATCCCCCCGACCCCCTGTGATACGCCTTTGGGTTCACCAGCGGACATAACTGGCTTGGGCCTCCTAGCTGGTTGTGGAAATAAGCGCTTCGCTTTCCAGCTCGCGTCAGGTGTTAGGAGCCGGGGTACTGCTCCCCGCATAGAGCAGAGGCCAGAATCTAGTCCATTACCCTTAAACCACTAGTACCTTTGTCGGTTCGAAAAATAGCGCGCCTCTGATCTTTCAGGAGGCCGAAACGAAACAACGGCCGCCGATCAGATTTATCAACAGCAGCTGTTGTCGGGCCCTGCCTCCTAAAAGTTTGGGAACAGGCTAAAACTTGCCGAAAGGAAACGGCAAAGGTACTACCGTCTTCACCAGAATAGAACGCCCGGTAATTATCTCTGTATCTAGACTGAAAGTTGCCCCAAATACAGCTATAATGACCGGGCGGTCTATTCGGGTGAAGACGGTAGTGGTTTAATGCTCCGTGCTGAGAGAACGACAAATAGGTAGGAAGGTAGTGGGAGGTATATTGAGAGAAGAGTATAGATTAGTTTATAACTTTATAATAAAGGGGGGGAAAAAAAAGAGTGGAAACGTATCCCAAAAAACAGAACACAAAAGGGACACAGGACCCGGTCCCTAGCACGTGCCGGTCCCCACGAACGAGACCCGAGCCATCAACCCCCGGGGGCCCTATACATGCACGGGCTCCTATGCCTGTCTGCAGTAGGTGTACCCCAACTGATGCTTTTCACAAGAAAAAAGGAAAAGAAAAGGAAAGAAAAGAAAAGAAAAAAACTCTAATTATTGAGTGTCTGCTGTGTGCTCCAGAATCAACCAACAGCAATGTATCTGATTATTCGGTGTCTACTGTCGTACTGTGTGCTCCAAAGTCAACAACGCGCAATGAATAAGTAAGGACCGTGCTATGAGTTAGAGCTAACCTTTCACCACACCTCCAAAGAGGGAATGACTACTGCCTTCCCCCAAAAACAACGCACCCTCATTGCGGCTGTAGCGGACTGGAAAGGTAGCTTGTATAAATTCAGAAGGGGCGTAGCTCAGTTCCTACACCCATTAACTGTTGAAGTACAGATCCAAGTTTGAATCCAGATGCGATCAAGGCATCTTTCAGTCTAAATACATCCATAATGGCCGTACGTTGTATTTGGGGAAAGAAGGAAGGATCTTTCACTTGTCCTGAATCAGTAGAGACTACCACCATCACAGGAACACCTTCACTCACCTAACTACTGCAGAAGACAGCACACGACGACCTTGACTCACCTAACTACTGCAGACGACAGCACTGACAAGTCCTGTCCCAGCAAGCACCAAGCATCATTTGTGCTTAGAAAATATCATGAACCTGGTTGGGAAGCTGACCAGGTTTGTCATTTCTTTGCATAAACATTGCATCAGTTGCGCAGGCCCTAAGCCTTCCAGCCCTCCAATGTAGCAGTGCTCCAATAACAAGTGGTCTGACAAACTTGGGAAACGCATTTAGTCCTCAGGGACATCCGTAAAGTTTGGAACGCTACAGAGAAAGAAGATTAGCATGGCCCCTGTGTAAGGATGACACGCATAAATCGAGAATGGGTCCAAAAACAAAGGAAAAAAAAAAAAAAAACGCTGTTGGAGCAGCAGCATAGCCGGACAATGTGCAAGCAGCGCATCTCAGAAAAGAAAGGGCCAAGCATAACTAAGAGATGTTTCATTTTTTTTGGACATCCGTTAAAATTGGCACGATACAGATCAGAGAAGATTAGCATGGCCCCTGCTCAAGGATGACACACAAAATCAAGAAATGTAACAAATGTTTCATTTTTTTTTAACCGAAGGCGCACTCCTGAGCCCAAACTCGGAACTGCACTGGCTGAAGTGATCCCACAGATATGTTGACTAGGCACCAAGCAGAACTGTGTCCAAGACACTCTAGCACCTACCATCCATCAGGCGTGAACTCTCCTCACTGCTCTTCAAGACTAAGGCCAGAAGAGCAGTGTCTCAAATCTCCCAGTCAGTCAGGCCAGAGATGCTCTGGCAGCCAGTGTTCATAAGGCGTCATTGTCTCCTCACTATCAGCGACTTCTTCACCCCTCGTGTATCTTCCATGGGAGCGGTTTTGCTGTAAGTGTCGGCCTCCTCCCGCGGGAGGGCATTCTTTCCGGAATCCCGACATTGCCATCACTTTCAGTACCTTTCCCAGCTATTTTGCTGAGATGCGCCGGGTAAAGTGGGAGGCCGGCGGGGTTCGGTGCTGCCGGAACCGAAATGGCTGGCATCCCCAGCCAAAATGCAGCCTGTGCCGGTTCGTTTTTTTTTGGTGACGTTTTAGGCTTGGCATCGATAACTGAGAAAGGTACTGACGGTTTAAGTTTGCCAACCTCCATCCATTGCCCACAGGTCTTTTGCAATTATTAACGATGTTGACTTGATAAAAGGCTAAGGTCAACTCAGGGCATGCTCAACGCAGTACTTTCCTAAACGTATCTGACTGCAATTTCCACAAAACCTGGATGAATCTAACCCCAATCGAAGCCAGAGCTTGGTAGAAAAAAGTCCTCTTGTGAGTATGCCCTCTTTCTGGGACATGTTTCAAATGCAACTGATGACAAGTACAAAATCTTAGTGGCTAAGCGCCCTTTTCAGAGACAAAGATAAACAGGGTCAAGGTCAACTTGAGGCAGGGCTACCCATCCCATCTGGCTGGATGGTACACTCATGTAGCTGTTCACAAACAGATTGTGAGTTCAAATCCTGATCGAACCAGATGAATAGCATAATAGTACGTGTTGCCTTGCTTTCAAAAACAAAACCAACAAAACAAAACAAAACAAAACAAAACAATTCAGGCAGCGCTTACTTGATGAAGGAGGCACAACGGCTCTCATCGGATAGGAGATCCCGCAAATGTGTCTGGTTGATGGCCGGAACATGAGCCTATGTGAAGTGGCAAAATTAAAAGAACAGGCAATCAACACATCATTAACAGTCCAGAAATGACATGAAATGACAGAAATAATGGAATTGATTAAATAATACAAATACATCACAAACAGTGATGAGACATCAGGTGGGGAGTTGAAAAAAGAAGAACGAGAAAAATAAATGGTTTCAGAACTTTCAGTGTGCCCCTCATGTTTGTCTTGTTTTTAAATCTTTACCGTTTGTTTCACGAAGTGCACTCTTTTAGTTCATAGTTATGTGACAATAGATATATATATATATATATATATATATATATATATATATCGTCACAAATATATCGTCATATATATATCGTCAAATAGAACTGCCCGGTAAACCGTAGGCAGAGAGGGAGAAGAGGACAACAAACGAGGGGCTGTGACAAACTGTTTCGTCGGAGTTTCACCGTCATATATATATACATATATATATCGTCACAAACAGAATGTATATACAGGGTAACCGGCGTTCGGGACGGGCCGAACGCCCGAACCCGAACGCCCGAACGTATGGGACCCCTTGGGGATGCGTTCGGCCGTTC
>BFEA01000111.1:1962413-1975788 GCA_003427395.1 Chara braunii | reverse complement strand
TCACTTCAGCTATGGCCCATCGGCCCCGCACACATCGCGCGCGTGGAACAGCAGGTACCTGCTCTGATACCAGTGCAATCAGACTCGACTGAGTCACTCTTCGACTTGCATGCAAACAGCAATACACCAAACTGTCGACATGCGCCCACACAGTACTCGAAGATATCGTAACCAGGTAAGAGCTCTCTTCCAACTGGCTATGGCGACTGTGCGCCCACACACTTCACTGTTCGCACTCTGGATCACCCTGGATGTCCCACACGCAACACTCTGCACTTACACGCGACACACACACACACTCACTACTAACTACAGCTATGGAAGCTGTCGCTGCTTCTAACCTATCGCTATGCTAACTCCCTCTCTCTAGCCCTCTGCGTCCTCCGGGCTCATCTGCAGACCTCCGTGCACAAGTCGCYGTGGCAGCGCTTCYGCATGGCTCACGCAGGAMTGAATGAATGKCTGGGCGCTGCCTCTTGATTTATACTTCAGAAACTCGTTGGTCTGCCCTTTGCCATCGGCCCTTGATGCTCGCAGTCCCCCTGTGGTACTTGCTGGACCGGACTGGGACTGACTGGACCCTCCGCTGACTGGCTGTGGACTCACCGCTATCCTACCGACGTTGTACTGCTGTTGCGCTGCGGTTTAGTCCACCACTTGCCTCACCACTTGACCACTTGCCCACTTGCCTACCTTCTAGAAGGTCTACAGCTAAGCTTCCGGCACTCACTAAGACTCCTACGCTATAGACCTACAGATCGAACCCCTGCTGCCTATGGACCTACGACAGGCCTACCAACTGCCTACGAATACACAAGTCACAGGTTCAATTCTCGGGGTCTACACAGATACTGTACATGGGTAGGGTGAGGTCTAGGGATCGAACCCTGGGTACTGCATCCGCCACTGCTAAAAGGTGAAAACCGTTTCAAAAGTGAGGCTTGTGCTCTTTTGCATGGTGCCAGGCGTGCAATCACTATGGGTATCAGGTTTTGGCCGACGTCTAGCCAGGTTCCTTAATTGTTGACCTCGATTCCTTAAAAAAAAGGGCGACGGCCTTGGGTCTGTATTTCAGCAGTTCATGGGGTATACCAACTGAGCTGGGCCCCATGTGGACCATGACAGTTGTGAAGGGGTGTCTGCAGGTTAGGGAGGTGTTTCTTTTGCTAGCCACCAGCCTTTTGTTATGGCCCAGTTGACCTTCCACCCTCTGGGATGGCTGGACGATCAGTATTGGAGAGTGCCACAAGGCCCTCGGGGAGTGGAGAGGGGAAGAGACGCCTTCTGGACCCGCCACTTAAAAATCTGGAGGACACCCCCCCCCCCCCCAATTGCCCACCTCCGGAAAGGTCGGAGGAGGTGGCAAGACAACCCCTCTTCGGTAACCGTTGGATCACCAATATGCGAAGTCAAATCTTTTGTAGCACAAAGGGCTGGGTAAAAAACGGGGTGATTAAGGTGGGGGACCTCTGGACAAGGAGAAGGGAGACTGGAAGGGACGGGAAAAAATGAGGGAAAGACTGTGATACTGCCACAACGTTGAAGCAGCACTGGAAGAAATCACGGAAGTCCTCCCGGTAGGATGGTGGTCCATCCTGCACAAGGGCCCGGTGCTGAGGGAGGGGGACTGGGTGGCCCAGGAAGGAATGGTGAACAGAGCAGGTCTGGTGCACCTTGTAAGGCCGGATGATGTGTTGATTGAGTGGTACATGATAGAGAGGAACGGGGGGCTAGTGGGGAGCCGGGACCCCTTAGAGTGGACTCCTAAGGAGATCTTACATTGAATCACAACCCTAGGGGAAGGGGAAAACAGGTGAGCATTCTCCCCTGATGTGGCTGTGCAAGATCTCCCCATAGACCCCGGGGAGTGGGTCTGGAACCCCGACACGCAGAGTAACCCCCGACAGCCAAAGACCAAAACACTCTAAAACCTTTCGGTAAAGACAAGATACAGTATGCTCAGAGTAAAACGCTGCTTGAGGGATGTGGTGATAGGTAGATAGCAGAGGCACCTCAAAGTAGAAAGACAGCTGCTCACACCGATACGCTGGTTCCACGACATCAAATTTAAGTCCGCCAAGATCACGTCCCTACAGCGGCAAATCGCGCACCGCTGTCTACCCACAAACAAGTGGGTGATTGATCACTCACAGTTGGAACAGCAGGGACGGGCTTTCCCTTGGTGCCCACAATGTCTGTCGGGTTTTCCGACGAGGAAAAGGGCAGAGACAATCGAGCACATTTTCTTGCAGTGCCCCACGGCAATCCTCACCTGGAGATGGTGGGACAGGCTGTGGCAGCAAATGGTTCCGGACCATAGGTGGCCATGGGAGTGGCATGCCATACTCATGGATCACTGTCCGTCCCTCCAAGGGACGCTATTGTCTGGAATATGTTTCACCTGGGCCGAAGAACGATTCTATGATGGTGGCAACGGTTTGCGTTGGTCCTTGACCAGGTTCAGGTGGAAGGGGAGGAGCTGATGGAACAGTTCAAACAACACTTCCAATTAGAACTTACTCACCGGTGGGAACCAGTTAAACAGTCACTGGACACCTTTCACAGGTCCAGGGACATCTCAGAGCGGTTAGTGCAGTTCTCCAAGGAATGGCTGGGAGGGGAGCGAGAGGGGTGGGTGGCAGAGGTATGTTGGTCAGGGATTGGGATGGTAGGGAGGGAGGGGAGGGAAGACATGGAAGGGGGGCAGTGGCCCAAGATTACCATTTGCAGTTCAAGGAATGGCTCACAATTGACCCTAGCATCCCCCTGACGTCTGCAGAAGAGTTCCCAGACCTGTTCCCCCCCCCACCCGCAGTCCTTGGAGATAAGATTGTAGATGAGATCTACTGGAGTGCCTTTTTGCAGATTGTTTGGAACAGAGTGGGCTCCCCGCTGATCTTCCCAGCTGGAATGTCGCTCAAACACCTCTCAAGCACTTCTCAGTGCTTTGCTCAGACTTTCGTAGGCATTGGGTATACTTGGTTTATTTTGTGTATTGTCCATTTTGCATTTTCTGTATGTTTCGGGTATTTCATGTAGTTCGTGTATTTAGTACGAGGATAGTAAGAGGATATGGCCTGTTTGGGGCAAGTAGATGGAAGGAGGTCCCACTGGTGCCCCCCAGTGATGCTTAGCATGTCTCATGCCCATGCCTGGTTTCTCATGCTCTCGGCCTTTACTGATCGTCAAATTTTCAACAATGTATTGCAGAAGGGACGCTGGGCCCGTTTCTCAGCACGTGATGCTCCCCACGAATAGATTGGAGGCTTTTGGAGCCTGTTGAAAAGAAAAAAAAACACCTTCATTTCTGATGCGAGTTCGAAAGTCTCCATCGCTCTAAGCAGTACTTGAAAAGATTAGTTGGACCCCTGGATCAATATGGTCAGATCATCCGTGAACATCAGGGCTGTAGGAGAGAAGTTGTGACCAGGATTGTTGCAGTAAGCGATCAATAGAGGGGATTTTTCTTAGGAAGGATGCAATGGCTTCCATATATGAAAAGGAAGATAGGATGGGATAGATGATCACCAACCATACTCCATTTCAGAGCCTGAAAGAGAAGGAAAAAGAGGTCTGAGTCTGAGTCTGAGTCTGAGTTTGGAACGCCAGACCTGCCCATAGCAGTCACATAGAGAGCAGCCTTCAATTTTCATGGACGACGAGGAGGAGCAAGGATTTTTTCTTTCTTTTTGGAGGGGGGAGGGGGGGGGGGGGAAAATTTGGTTTTGCATTGAGGTTGGGGAGGTAAGCATCCCCCTTGTAGTGCTCTTGTCCCTGCGGACCAACCACGAAATGCCACTGACGCACTTCAAGCCAAAGCTGACGACTTAGGGACACGGAACATTGACATGTGTCCATGTCTCGGCTTATTTAGATTCAAGCACACGTTATCAGAAGTGGATACCTTTTCAATAATTTTCACTTTTTTACTACGTCTCCGTTTATGTAGATTCAAGCACACATTATCGGCAGTTGATACCTTTTCAATCATTTTCACTTTTGCACTTTTCCTTTTGTGACGACCACATGTGATAATGAAGTCCCAGGCATCTGCCCCCCCTCACAGTAATCCCCAGACGTGAAACATTGCAAGTGCACCATCACCACGCAAGTGGACCCTCACCAAAAAGTCTGCAAGATACGTGTGCCACTACGACTACTGGCAAGTGCATCCACCCAACTTGTACGTCAAGATGCACCACTCACTTTTTTTCACGTCTGTTGTCTACCACTGCGAGGCCCATGGTCCAGCGGGGCCTGTCCCTAAGCCGTGTGCTCTGGTTCCTTGCTAGCTTTCGCAGGCTAATACCTCATTCTAAAATCAACTATAACCATCGTCTTTGGAAATTTAGTGATACCCCTTCTCCTCCCCCTCTCCTCCCCCCACATACACCCCCGTTCACCCCCACTTTACCCTCCTTTCATAGGTTGCCTTCTCACACATTTCCTTGTTCCTTTATTTGTTGTGTGGTGGCTGCGGCCAAGACAAACACAACCGTACTGACCCCTCATCCCACTGGATCTTGTGACTGTTAATTTTCCTCATCCCTTTTGCTTCTTTTTTTGTTTTTGTTTTTTTTGAAAAGCATCAAGTGGTGGCTTTCCGTCCGCAGGGGGGGGGAGGGGGAAGGGGAAGGAGGATGTCCCCCCCCCCTGACGGAGGGCTAGCCTCAAGGGATGGCTACAATCTATCCGTTTAGGGAGCAGCATATGGTGGGCACCACGCCAGGCATCCCTGTTTTCTTTCTTTTCATTTTCTTTTTGAACCAAGCGTCACTTGTGATATTGGCAGTATACAGAACATTAAAAAAAAAAAAAAGAAAGTGTACAGATATTACAGAACATAAAGAATGACATATTTGGAAGTCTGGTTCAGACATCTGCTTTTTCTCTTTTCTGATGTGTCTCTCATCTTATCCTTTTCTTTTTATTTCTACTTCAATACTTCTCTCTCATGAGTCTCATCTTATCTTCAATCCACCATTGTGGCTTTTCTTCATGGGGTCCACTGTGGTCGTGTCAAAATACTATTTCCTTTTTATTTGTTTAGCTTTCTAAATATGTGGTGGTCCATCATCAGAAGGTTTCACTTTCACTTCCAATTTTGTCGGAGATGAACAAACACAGACACTTCATGGCAAGTGAAGAGAGAAGACAAGTGTCTGTGCACACACACACACACACACACACACACACACACACACACACACACACACACACACACAACACACAGAGAAATAGGCATAGGGCTCCACTGGTCCACCCTTTTATCCTTTTTCAGATAGATCAAGTGTGCCATCTAATGGGCGCTGCATGTTTGTCTCCCAATTTCCGATTTGCAAATTCCATGCACGTTATCTTTGTGGGCAGGGGCTCTACTAATCTTCTCTGTGCTTTAGTTATTTTTTCCACTTTACTAAGTTTTCTTTTCTTTTCACAGATATCACAGGGACTATATCTTTGTCTTTATCCTTGTCTTTAATCTGAGAGACAATATCAATTTATCTGATCTGATTACACCAGATCCCAACCCAGACACAATGCAGACAACACGCCAGCCTTGGTTCCAGATAACACTCACATGTCCAGACCTTTTGGGGGCGCCCCAAAAAAGTCTTTTTTTTTTCTTTTTCTTTTTTTTAATATAGCTATCTTCTCCTCATATATGGGGGACAGCTAGAAAAAAAGCTTTTTTTTTTTTTTTCTGTCTTTGGCTCTTTTCTCTTTTTGCCCCACAGAGCTTCTAGGGGAGTTTCAAAACAAACCCCAGCCAAAAGTGGTTCCTACCATAATGATAGACAACGATTTTTGCCACGAGTTCTTTTTTCTTTTTTTTTTTGAAAAACTCAGTGGATAAAGGATATTCAAATTCAATGCCAACCTGGTATTCAAACACCAGCATTCTGACAGACATGCAGAATCTTCCGATTATATCTGGAATCGAACTTCGGTCAAGTATCTCAAGAGTTCATGGGTGCAACAACTGAGCTAGGCTCGTTGGTACATGCAGAATCTTGACTGCCTACATGTCTGTCAAGATGCTTGGCCCAGAAGTATAATCCATCACCCAGCTTGGGATGGGTGGAAGCGGTTCCAGGGGAGATCCACATACGATGAGGGTGTGGGTAGGTGGGTCGTCTGGGGGGAGTGGACGGGGGCCATGCGCAGAAAGAAGCAGAAACCACCTCAAGTCTGTGCAGCTACACATTTTGGACAGCCCTCCACACCACTTGGGAATTCCGGTCGGCATAGGCGAGATAGGGAGACACGGAGTCAGCTCCTCCTTCAGACTCAGAGCGGGTTTGGGAAATGGGTCTAGGAAATGGGTCTAGGAAACGGGTCAAGGACCAGGTGTGCAGTTCAGCGCTAAGAAGACACTGTCTCGTGTCTTTCTGGTTTGTCTGTCTCTTCGCCTGTCTGTCCTTTCATTTTTTCTTTTCTTCGCTCATCTTATTTCCTCTTCTACTTCACGTGTTTGCGCTCTTAGTCAATAGTTCTGTCACTTCTGTGACAATAATAATATCTCTCTATATATCTATAGAGAGAATAATAATAATATTATTATATTAATTATATGTATCTATATTATTACAATTAGAGTTGCTGGCATTCGGGTTCGGCCGAACTACCAAACCCGAACCTGCTGAACGTTCGGCCCCCCTTGGGGCCCCTTGGGGATGCGTTCGGCCGTTCGGGCCGAACACGGACCTAAAAAAAATAAAAAAATAAATTAAAAATAAAAAATTCCAAAAATTCCAAAAACTCTGAAAAAAAATATGTTATGCAGAAAAATAAAACGAACAACATTTGCCTCAGCGTTACATCCGAATTCCTTACCGTGGTTGAAAATAAAATAAAATACGAAAAACAAATAATAATATAAAAAAAATAAAAATTGAAAAGAGAATCAAAATTAGTGAGTGGGCGAGCGCGTTTTAGACACCTCCATCTTTGGCGATTTTTCATTTTTTCTTGGGATAGCCAAATGCCCTGAAAATTTACAGATGTGTATTTCAAATAATATAAAGCTCATAAAAAAACTTCAAAAAGTTAAAAAAAATAAAAAAAATATTTGAGGCACCAAAATAAAATCAAAACAAAAAGCGAAAAGTGGAAGAAAAAAAAAACTGAGTGGCCAAGCACGTTTTGACACCGCCATCTTTGGCGATTTTTCTTTTTTTTTTGGTTTGGCAAAATGCGTTAAAAATTTATATGCATGTAGCCCATGTCATAAGGAACCCACAAAAACCAAATCAACAAAAAAAAATAATTTTTAGGCCCCGAAATCAGTTTTGGCGGGCGCCGAACCCCTTCAGGTTCGGACCCCGAACGGGACCCCAAACGCCCCAAACGTTCGGGGGTCAGCCAGGGGCCCCCGAACGTTCGGCCTGGTAACCATGATTACAATTACATTATTGATTACAATTATATTATCAGAATAGATATTACAATAGATACATTATGTTGAGCGGGGGTTAAGGTGGATTATCACTTACAGTGTAATCAGTTAGGGGATTCTGCAGACTGTTGAGGGTTCAGCCTCCTGATGAGTCGGTGAAACTCCGACGGAACAGTTTGTCACAGCCCCTTGTTTGTTGTCCTCTTCTCCCTCTCTGCTTAAGGTTTACCGGGCAGCTCTGTTTCACGGTGCCCCTTGTTCGTTGTCCTCTGCTTACGGTTTACCGTAGGCAGAGTAAAGGGAGAGGTGTTAAACACAAGGAAGAGAGGAGCAGAAAAGGAAAACCGAGAGGTGAAGGGAAGGTGACACAACTTCCTTCTTTCTTTTGCTGTATTCTTCTTTCTTTCACAGTTTTGCAGTTTTGGTGAAGAGTCTACCACGTTCGCTTTTCAGCACACCTGCACTTCCTTCTTCACTTTTATTCTCATTTTCACCCTAACTTTTTTCTTCAAGGGTGTTAGGGTGCAGGGTACAAACAAAGTAAAATGACACAAACTTTTTCTTTCTTTTACTGCATTCTTCTTTCATTGTCTTGGAGTTTTAGTGAAGGGTCTCCCACTTTCGTACACTCTTTTCAGCGCACCTGCACCTTTTTGTTAAGGTGCAAGGTATGTCTGAGTAAGACTCTCGCAACAGATAGGCCAACTATCATAAGGATGAGGGCGATGGTAGGAGCCCTCCCGCCAATCTATAGGACGAAGACGATTCAGGCAAGCAACCTCGTCACAGCAGGACCCAGGACGGCTAGCATCAACCATACCTTTGAAGCATGCACAAAAGAGGGCATGCCGGTTGCAGGCCATGACGATTGTGGGCCGTTCACCATCACAATTAAGTGCACATTCGCTATAGCAACAGCAGGCACAGATGGGACATACTGCATCTGGATGTAGAGGATGTTCACCATCCGAATACAGGTGGCATCCCTGCAGACAGCAGGCCTGAAAAATAATATGGTTGTAGTGACGTTGACAAAGTCAATGCTTTCCACAGCCAAGTGTGTAACTGTATCAGTGGCCGCACAAAGACGGAGGTCACAAAGGGTTAGTGCAGAAAGACTGAAGCAGGCACGGTGGTAGACACGGAGGTAGGCACAGAGACAGACGCAGAGACGGGCACAGAGACAGGTGCGGAGGCAGGCACAAAGACGGGCGCAGAGGCGGGCACGGAAGTACACGAGGTACCCATAGGGTCAATAACCTGGAAGGAGACACACAGAAACGGGCTCAGAGACAGGTGCAGAGGCAGGCACAGAGGCGGGCACGGACACCCACAAGGTACCCATGGGGTCAATAACCTGGAACAGTTGCAGATTATAGGGTAATTACGCACGAGATCACAGATGGCAGTAATAGTTTGCACCATAGCACCGCCATTCCATAATTCCCAAGAACCTGAGGCAAGCACAAGAGCGGTGTAGTGGCCAAGAGTATGTAGAATGTAGACACAAACGTACGAACAGTGGTCCAGGTCGCCAACCAAAAGGGTATGTTACATATCAAGTTGCTGCCTTATCAATGCAGTCTCCAAAACAGAGACATTGAATCTCCCATGTCGAGTGTAGTTACTATCGTGTGGGGAATGTTGGGTCGGGTTATCGCCATTTAACTCACGCTCCTGAGCATGAAGATAGGAAACAATGGCTAAGAAATCAGAGTGAGTATATGGTTCCCGACGATAGGCTTGTAGGAAAATGTTAGTAGCAGCGAGGCCACACAAATTCGGTGGAGGGCGCTCAGGTGGATTTTCCACAGAATCCCCTACAGTCCCCTTGCCAAGTTCATCCTCAGATGGTCCCTCACCATCATCCCTCCTATTTCGTGCTTGTCGCGCTGCAGAAAGGTCTGCAGTCGAAGAGTGCCGTACTCATGGCACGGATGCTGGGGGCGGCAAAAGATGGGGACGGGATGTTGGGAAGGGTCGTGATGGGGAGAATGAATGGGTTCTTCTTCGTCCAAGAACAGAGATGGAGGAAAGGGGAGCAAGCTGAGGTTGGGGAGTAAGCCGAGGCCAGCGTCCACGGCGGCGAAGTCGCGAAGCCCTTATCAGAAATACAAACGTTCTGGGCTGTGGCCCCCAGCAAGCCCTGTGCCCGCCCTAAGTGAAGGCGGGCTCGAATATCCACGTGAGGCCTGTGTTTGACAATTTTTCCATATGTGGGTACTCAAATAGTTGCAGCACGTCAACTGGTTACAGAGCAACGTGAGCCTCCAAGCTCTTTCCAAAAGCAGAGAACAGCGTTGTATAGTTGAGCCCAGATCTCAGGTGGTTGAGCCTAGAGCTTAGGTGGTTGCGCTCTGGGCACACTCTGTGTGAGGCCGACACATCACGGACTGTTTACATGCCAATGAGGAAGCAGCATTGTCGTCACACATGAGCCGCGAGCCAATGAGAATGCTGCAAACACTCGGAGGCGAGGTGGGTGCCTGGACATGCCTAACCGCACAAGGCCCAGTCCAGTTTCGGAAACTGGGACTGGGCGCAGACACCTGGGCCCCAACTTAAGGTACTGGCCCCCCCCACACGCCTGGCCAGGACAGCCAGCAGCGGCACACTTTCCATAAATTTGGCGGGCAATGCAGACACGCTGCCGCATTGCTGCGCTAGTGTCTGCATTGGCCTGCTGGCCGGACGCGCGCACGGGCGCTGATGTGAGGGGCGATGTTGAGGCAGCAGGCGCATGGCAGCCATAGCCAGGCTGCAAGGGCGCAAGGCAGGCGACGGCGAGGGTGGTCTTCGGGTAGGAGGCACATGATGTGGGGAGACGAGGGGTGATGACGAGAGGAGAGAGAACATACCTAGTGTATGCTGGTGGTCACATCGGTGTTGACGTCACGTACATTGGTCTTCGACTTCCGTGTGATCCTGTCGCTTGAACGTTGATAGGCTAGATAGGTTGAGTAGAGTAGGCTGGGCGTTGAGCGCCAGACCGTAGGAGCGACATTGGATACAGTGTTGATGTGACCAGGAGTGTCGGCATTGGCACTTGAGTTCTTTGTATTGCTCTTATGTGGATGGAATCTTGGTGCATTGTGTTTTCTGCTTGGTACATGACTATCTGGACTACTTCATGATTTTGCAACTTGTTTTTTTCTCTATCGCTCTCGCCCAACACAAACTGTCCACAATCTCTTTTATGTCGAAGATCATTCCTCTGGCCCCGTGTTGGAGCACGACAATGTGCCAACACTCTGTGACCTTCTCCTTTGCACTGCTACAGACACTATTACACTCGGCTGTAGTCACCATCATCTCTGTCACAATCACTAGAATGACAATCACTAGAATGACATGGTTTCTGCATCTACGTGTGTAGAGGACTGTCCCTCCATTCCTCACTGGAGGCACCCTCCGCATTCAGACACTATTTGTCCATTTTGCAGCCATGGGCGCTATACTGAATGCATGTTTTTTTGTGGTGAGCTTTCTTCCTTCATTTTGGCCTGCAATCGACATACCATTTATCAGGAGTGTATGTTGGGCATGCTCAATGCCAGGCGTCATGGCAATTGTTATGCTGAGAATGGTCAGCTAGGTCCTCCATATGCCCATCCACCTCATCCTTACAATGTGTGTCCTCTCTGTCGTCAAGGACAGACTCATTGTTGAGCTTTTTTTTTCCTTACTTTCCCTTCTTCGTTCTTTGTTTCTCTTCTCTTCATCTCTCTTCCTTGTGTCTATCACCTCCCCCTTTACTCTGCCTCCTCACAACGTACAAGTGGGCCGTTATAGCACACGGGGATACGGGCAGTTTGCGCTCAACTTCATCAACGTGGCGAGCCTTGTACGTCAGAGGCACGGTGAAGGGGGAGTTAAAAAGAAGAACAAGGCAAATGAATACTTTCAGTGTGCCCCTCATCTTTGTTTTGTTTTTCTATCTTTACCGTTGGTTTCGCAAAGTGCACTCTTTTAGTTCACAGTTATATGACAATATATATATTCCAATATTGTTTCCTGATGCAGCAGAACCTAATCTGCGAACCTGATTCTTTTTTAATCTTCCATTGGCGGAAATAAGAGTTAAACGTCGCCAAAGGTGGTGTACTCAAAATTTTGTGCCCCCCCCCAGTGCCCCCCCCCCCCCATGCCCCCCTTCAGTCCAGTAGGATGAGCCTTTCACTAAGCCTCCGCATGTACCTGTATGAATTCCCGAGAGGGAGGTTGGCACTGGCGCTTGAAACGTTCACCTTTGCATGTGTTTGAACGATTTTGGGGGGTCCAGAACGCAAAGCTTGACTTGAAAAACCAGGTTAGTGCCTACAGGCACTGCAGCTGTACTCTGAGCCTGGGCCCAATTTTGCTGTTCGTCTATTCGGCCTGTGGGACCAGGCCGTGGGCCTGATCTCACAGGCCGTTTATTATTTCATCCAGTACCCAGTCCAGTCCAGTCAGTCCGCTAGGGTTTACCATAGCTGTTGCGCGTCATTTGCTCATTCTGTGTTCTTCATTGTAAGTTTTGAGGTATCTCGTGCGCAGTGTCCATGTGAGGTGTGTGTTGTGTGCTGTCGCCTTTTGCCTGCAGTAGAGCAAGGTGAGATTGTGCGCTGTTTCCGCCCAGGGTAATGTTGCCAACGATTTCAGTCAAGGTTTCTTTCACTTGAAATTTCATCTTTTTCTTGTTTCTTGTGTTAATAGGATGTCAGATTTTGGGAGACCCCGTATTTCAGGTCAACCGTCTTCACCCAAAAATAACGCCAGGGCGCTGTATATGAATCATATTTGCATCGCACTTCTGCGGTGCGCGTGCGCCATGCGCCATGCACAAATTAGTGATGCGCGGATCATGCGCCCAATTTTTTATTTTTATTTTTTATTTTTTTTAGGGTTGTCTGTATACAGGAGAGAGAGAGAGAGAGAGAGAGAGAGAGAGAGAGAGAGAGAGAGAGAGAGAGAGAGAGAGAGAGAGAGAGAGGGCAACGGATCCCCTTAACACGGCTCAGAGGGCCCACACAGGCATTCTGAAGGGTCCTCGCAGTAATGTAGCGAAGACCCTTCACCAACATTGAGGCAGGCAGTGAAAATGAAGTAGAGCAAGAGCTGGCCTAATATATACTCAGGATTCGAATTCAGGTCTGTGTTTCAGCAGTCATGGGTTGCTCGCTTACCTAGGCTCTGTCGGTCTTTGCATGCGATTCTCAAGGCTTGGCTGCACTACTCACCAAATGTGCAAAACTAGAATGAATCTTCTGCAGAAAGTGGAATAATACGCCGCCATATGTTTTGTCTTTTGTGCATGTGGTGAGTAGAGGCCCTTAAGACCACTGCACGTATTCCTAAGAAAAGAAGGGCCACTGCACACATTCCTAAGAAAAGAAAAACGAGAAAAAAGACCCGAGATGCACAGACCTGAATTTGAATCCAGACTAAATAATCTCAGCCAACGCTTACGAACTGGAAGTTTGAAGCGTACCTCTGCTACACGTGGGGTCCAAGCTAATTAGCTGTAGGGGCCCTTTGGAAAAGAGGCTGGACACAATTAAAACAGGAATACTCACATGTATAGACATGTGCCCACAGTTTTGGGGTATGGTGTGGCCCCGAATTTTATCCCTCTTGCTTTCTGATTTTTGTAAGCAAGGGGAATGTTTGGCCACCCCCTGTCCTTTCGATTTTTTTTTTTGATTTTTTTTTGGTGATGCGCCGCATCACGTGCACGCGCGTGCGTGCGCGTGCGCTCTGCGCCACATGTGCCGCGACCCTGCGCACGGGATGTGCCGCAAGTATGATATGAATATAAAGCCTGCCGGGTGTTATATTCGTTTATAGCGCTCGGGCGTTAAATTCAGTAAATTGGTGGCAACTTTGGTAAGGCCCCAAAATAAAATAAAATTAAAAATTAAAAGAAAAATTTTAAAAATCTGCAAGAAAAATATGTTGTCTACAACTGCAATGCAACCAACTTTTGGCTGGGGGTCA
>BFEA01000111.1:1943498-1962361 GCA_003427395.1 Chara braunii | reverse complement strand
GGGGGGGGGGGGGGGGGGGGGGGGGGGGGGGGTTAGAAGAAGAACACAAAAATTCAAACCAAAACATACCCCTTGGAAGTCAAAACCCCTTTTAATCCCCTTCAGAACCCATGTATACCCCCCCCTTCCCCACCTTGAAAACCAATATATACTCCCTCTACAAGGCACTCTGCCCATGGCACATTCAAATATAACGCTCGGGCGTTATATGTGAAGTGGCGATCTATTCGATAAAAGGTGAGTACAGAAAAAAATTCTGATTTTTGGGGGGTAAGTTGAATATAACGCCCGGGTGTTTTTCGGGTGAAGATGGTAGTCATACACTGCTGAGAGTCTGTCCTGTTCGCAGGAAGCAACACCTGCTGGCAACCAGGCCCTGCGTCCCACAAAATTTCATCCTCGAAAAGGCCGCCTTGTTGCCACCCTTCCCATGTGGAGAGAAAAGGAAACGGCAAGAAAAAATGGTAAGAGCATACTCACACTAGGACCTTTTTTCTTATTTCTGGATGGAAATGCAGCCAGATACATCCAGGTCTGGCCGTAGTTACAGTCAGATACGTTCAGAAGAGTGGTACTGTGAGTACACCCAATAAGCAGCTTCCGTGCCGAGGCAACTGACATCACCCATAGCAACATACTTCATTCGCCACTCAAATGGGACACTGACTTGTCACGCTGCGTTGAGTGAAACATGCTGGGTATTGGTGTGCCCCATCCATACTTGCACACAACGCTGCAAAAACAAATGGTACACAGACAAGAGAATGAAGTAGAGACAGTGCAAAATGAAGAGCGCTGGTGCAGAGTTGCAATATCAACCAAGCACTGGAGGCAGCCTTCATTTTGTTTGCAAGAATTTCAAAATCAACCCAGAGGTGGATCCTTGCATGGCCTGGGCCTGCACAGCCCAGGCGGCACATCGGATAAGGTTGATAAGGCATCTGGAAGCTCAATTTTCCAAACATCCAGGAGCCTGGACAAACTGGACCTCCGCATATGTCCAGCCAGGTGTCTGCCGGCGGAAAACCTCCTAACGTAGGCATCAAGACATTTTTGAGAACCCCTTGGTCCACAAAGGTTTACCCAGGTTTCTTTGTTACATACCTGGATCCAGAGGGGCATCTACAGAATCCAAGATCTGCGGTACAAAAAGCTTATCCAAAGGAACTGATGTCCAAATTGGATCGCCAGAGAATTGTACCATCTACCATCTTCACCCGAATAGAACACCCGGTAATTATCACCGTACCTAGCCTGAAAGTTGCACTGAATACAGCTGTAATGACCGGCCGTTCTATTCAGGTGAAGACGGTAGGGTCAGAATGCCCGTTGGCAGCATACCGACTAGTTGGAAAAGGACATTCGGGAGCTAACAAATGCCTTCAGCCTCTGAGAATCAACCTCATGGGACACCCGGGACAATGGTATTGCACCGAGGGGCATCTCCAGAATCCGGGATCTGTGGGACAAAGAGTTTCAACAATGGAGATCTCCAAAAGAGTTGAAGCCCCAGTTGGGTGGACCAAGAAGTGTACCATCTTGGCATCTACCTTCTTCCCCCGAATACAACATACGGTCATTATAGCTATCTAGACTGAAAAATGCCTCAAATACAGCTATAATGACCGTATGTTGTATTCGGGGGAAGAAGGTAGGGTCAGGATGAGTGTTGACAGTATACCGCCTAGCTGGAAAAAGACATTACAGGAAGCTGAACTGGAATATCCAGGACACAGGTATTGCACTTATCCGCAGCAGAGGTTCGTACGCTTTTAGAGATCCACGAACAGATGGAAGAGTCAAGCTTTGTGCCAAAGAAGGGGAAGTTTGTAGAGCACAAAGACAGGATTTTGGAGGTAGCCCTGGAAGAGGAGTCTCAGATTATTCAGTGAGGAACTCGATCTCTCAGGTCTTATATGCAGAGGAAAAATTTCAGAAAAGACTCGCCGGGGTCCGTATGCCCTTTAGGACTGAAGGCAATTCACGTGCTGAACACCACCCCCCTCCCATTGGGGGTGGCCGCCGATTGACCCGCAGGTCCAAGTCCCACTACAAGATTATGTTCCCAAGGTAGGCGAGAGATTGCAGATCAAGTCCTGGAAGACTTTGTTAGAGGATAAGAGTAAGTGGAAGGCTGCGGGGGCAGAGCGTTTGAAGTTTGACAGGAATCTACATTCACATATATTCAGATCACTACAAGGTCTTGATGAAAAATGCCCTCCTCCCAAAAAAAAAAAAAAAAAAAAAAAAAAAAACAGCCCTCGTAAAGCATGCTAGGCTAGCTTGGCTACATTCACATAGGGCTGTTCCTACAGCCAAGTGACTCGAAAAAGAACCTGATGCAGATACAGACTTTAATAAGGTTGGTCCTGGGCGGCGATGCCAGGATCGGATGCCGTAGCACAGCCAGCCAGTGATAGGCTGGTGATCATAACTCCCTAACACACTCCCCTTACCACCCTACCCATATTATAGGCCAGAACGATTATCCAGTTCCGACGTTTTGCGGAAAACCTCCAACCTCCTGCCGTGTGCACGACTGAAAGGTCGTCCACAAGCGGGAAACACTTTGCTATCCAGTCCCTAAGATTTGATCATCCTCGGATCCCACACTACCGGAGCACTGGCTGGTGGGACTCACGACGGATGCATATTCCCATTCATTGGTAGCATCCCCCATCAGCCCCTTATCGACACCTCAGTCAAACAGACACCTCACGCCTCACAGACGCCAGACTAGCACCAACACACGCCTTGGCCACTATCTTACAGTCCTCTTAACTCCAACTCCCAAGTATCCTGTTATACATGCTGTGTGGTCCTCCCCAATGGAGGCTTCCACAGCTATTCTTTATTTATCCCTACCCGTCACTTTTCCCCAGACCTACTCCACCCATGTAGCGCATGATCCAGGCAGGCCTTCACACTCCCTTACTAATTTACACTTCTGCTGCACATTCATGAGCTGCTGCTTGTACTGATTCCGCTTCGACCCATGCCTCAATTGCTAAGAATGTCACCAGGCTTCCTGCTGGCAACCGGTTTGGTACTGAAGGTATTTCGATGGTTGTCAACCATCTGACCAAGTTCTCACGCTTCCTTCCGTGCAAGTACCATGCCAAGGCTCAAGTGGTTCTTGGATACTTTCCATGCGGGTTGGATAAGCCAGAAGGGATCTCCAGAGGACATGGTCGGTGATCGCTACACTTGGTTCATGTCTGACTTTTGGATGGCACTCATGGCCCGCTCGAGTTCCACCCCTGAACCAGGTTTCGCCCGACACCCTCAAACTGATATCCGGATGGAAAGGGTGCATCAGACTGCACAGATCATGCTTTCACTCAGATTAAGGGGTTGAGTTCAGCGGGTTCCGAATGTCACATGCATCTGTACTACTTGGCTGCATCCAGCAACAGGCATGTCCCAGTTCGAGCTCGAGCATGGTCAGCCGCCGGCTTGAGTTCCCACGAATCCCCTAATCCCACATTCGGGTAAGTCTGATGTACCGGGCGTGATTGCACATCAGCACAGGCTGCATGATCTGGTCTTCGAAGGTCGGGACAAGATAGATAAGGCGCAGAAACGCATCCACTGTTTTGTGAGGGCAACTTGGTGCAGGTGTCCACCGAGGAGTTCCACTTGGAGCAAAACATCTTGCACAAACTTCATTCCAAGTAGCTCGGACCTCGGCTGATTTTGTCACTTCTTTTGTTATCGATTTGTCACCTCACCTGCGCTTCCATCCGGTCTTTCATGTGTCCAACCTCGCTCCGTTGATCCCAGCAGAGAGCGCCTTCTCTCGTGGCAGATGTTCGCAGGACCATCCTTCCCTGGACTGATTTCAAAACGTCTCGCACGTCATCTCAGAACAGAAGTATGGGAAGAAGCCAATGGAGTACAAGTTGCACTTCTCCTGTTGTCACCCTTGCACTGATCGATGCCGAGCCATGGCACCTGATATCACTGTCAGCTATGAGTGTATACCCTTGGTTGCAAAGCCTCGCGAGCTCAGCCCTTCCACCCAAGGAAGCACAATGTTCCGCCTTCAGCTCGCCAGCTTCGCCCTGGCAGGAGAGCTTGACTTCTTAAGGAGGGTTGGGATGGCATGCACGGAACTCCAACATGGGCCTAACGCGATTCCTGGCACCCCTAGAGTTGAGTCCCTTGTTTCTGGGCAGCCATAGGGCCACAGACCGCTTTCTGCGCCAAGGCTCATTCTTTCAGGCAACATGACTTACTACTGTCTTTTCTGTGTTTATTTTATACTTCGTTTTTTCGTGCTTTCTGAGTTTCTATGCTCTCAAAGTTTTCGCCGTCTTCTGATGTTGGTTGGTTCACACATTATGGCCCTTCCAGGTCACTGGAAAGTTTGTCCGCTTTAGGGATGGACCTTTCTTAGTTACTTAGTGTGTTACATCTTCGATTCACACGGGTCCTACCGGACCCGACTTAGGGCCGGAGGGACACACCAGGGCCTAAAGGCCCGACCTTTGGGGTTACAGGCCCTAAAGGCCTGATTTTGGACCAGCACCCATCGGGTAGGCCCAAACGACACTTCGTTTGGGCCTGGCGGCGCTCTTGAAGCTGCCGCCCGCCGATTGAGGCTGAACCGTCCATCTGGACGGTCCAGGGTCTGGCCTGGCCTCGCAGCATTGAGGCCAGACCNTGAACCGTCCATCTGGACGGTCCAGGGTCTGGCCTGGCCTCGCAGCATTGAGGCCAGACCATTGCCTACCGGTATAAGTACCGGTACCCGCCTCAGTTGAGGGATCGGCCTACTGGAACTCTACCGGCACGGCATGGTCAGTACCAGCGTACTGTTTGGATGCGCTAAACTTAGCGCAGGGGCTGAAGCAGGAGCGCAGCATAGCGCAGCATAGCGCAGCATAGCGCAGCAGCAAGCGGAGCAGCAGCAGGGCGACTGAGCCAGCACGGCGGCCATTGCCGCCTGAGGTACCGGGAGCTTGGAGGGTCTCTCCTCCTCTCCCTCGCCAGTCCCCTCTCTCTCTCTCCTCTTCCTCCTTCTTCTTCTTCTTCTTCTTCTTCTTCTTCTTCTTCTTCTTCTTCTTCTTCAGATTGGAGACTATCCAGTTGGACAGAGATCAGAGTTGGATTTCGGTGATACGAGACTGTGGTACTTACCTGATTGGAGACTATCCAGTTGGACAGAGATCAGAGTTGGATTTCGGTGATACGAGACTGTGGTACTTACCTGATTGGAGACTTGGAGATTGTTGAGGTTGACACTCGGCTGCATCACAGTTGGACAGCGGTTACATCTGGACTCGGTTATCTCTGACATTGGTGACCTTTGGTCCTCGACATTTCGATCTTGTTATATGACATTTTGGACTACCATTTCGGAGACCTACCAGACTCTACCTTGTGACCTATCGGTGTGATCTACCTCCTACCTCCTTCGTCTCTCCTCCCACCTTTCATCTGTGTATGTGTGTACGGGATCTGGGTATCGTCTATGAATGACCCAGACCCCACCATCTCATGATTGTATGTGTGTGGAGTGATGCCATGTAGGTCAGTCTATGTGAGTCAGTCTATGTGAGTCAGTCTATGTGAGTCAGTTCGTTATCAGACTTCCGCTGCATAAATGCTCATCCTATATTGGTTGATCTTTGGTTCTGCCCATACTCATTGAAGTATGTAACAAGTGCCTGGTTCAGCCCTTGCCCATTCTATGCAGGCCTAGTTGCTGCTGAGGCAGCAGGTGGGCCTGGAAGCACGGTAGGAACCCATGTCACACGTTTTCAGGTCCCGAGCCACTGGACCTGGACTGAGGCCACTCTCTTGGACCATTGCATCAGACTTGAGCCAACAGCCCACCAGGACTACCAGATGGAGTAGGGAGCTGGGCCCCACAAGTCAGTGGGGAAAACGTTAGCTCACTCCTACATGTCGCCACGCTGCTGAACAGCAACGCTGCAGTTAGTGAAGCAGTGTTAGTTGAGAATAGTGTTAGTCAGGAGCAGAGGAGGATTGGCGCTAGTGGAGGTCTGCAGAGTTAGAGCTGTAAGGCAGAGGAGGGCTCATCTTGGCACCACAGTTTGGTGATTCCAGCGGCTCTAGGCAGCACCTTTCACAGGTCAGTATCTACATGTACACAGAGAGAGAGACTTTTCTTTGACGTCTTCTTCCACTTCTTCTTCTTCTCCTTCTCCTTCTTCTTCTTCTTCTTCTTCTTCTTCTTCTTCTTCTTGCTTGTCCTTCTCCTCCTCCTTTTCCTCCTCCTTCCTTCTGCCTTCTCAAAGTTCAGAAAGCGTGCGCACACGCGCACGCGAGAGAGAGAGAGAGAGAGAGAGTCGGCAACACAACACACCCTCATTCTGACTGCAACGTGCTGGAAAGATAGCTCGTGATGACGGTGCGTTGCATTCGGGGGAGGCCAGTAGAGCTTGTGTGGAGCCATGCAGAGGAGTGTCTGTGGTGGAAACTGGAAGGAGGAAGTAACCATTGTAGAAGGGTTGCCAAGAAGAAGGAAGAGGAAGCTTGGATGGCAGCCATAGCTACCTGAAGAAGAAGACTGCAAAGGGAGGAGGAAGACCGGCATTCATCTTCCAAGACCTGATTCTGTTGGCGCCTGTGCTCTAGAGAAAAAAGTGTGGGACTGGTGTAAGTGAGGTCAAGGGAGGGGAGGGAAGGTCACCATAGCTTCAGGGAGGCAATGCTGAAGCTATGGAGATTGACTCCATGCTGAAGGGAGACAATGCTGGAGGAGACTCCATGCTGCCTCAGGCAATTGATATTGTCGCCATTTCAAGCCCCAGCACTGTTTGCACTAGCATGGGATAAGCCGGCAATGTGGAGAGATTGACTTGGTGAGCTACACTGTCTGGATTAGCAGTGGCGAAGGAGAGGGGAGATGCAAGCTGGTATATGTGTTGAGGTGGCGAGAACGAACCTTGTGGAAGAAGAGGGAGAAGTTATTTGCACATTGTATTCGTTGAATCGTTGTCTATATTTTGAAGACGTTTCCCTGCTTTTTCTCTTCTTCTTCACATAGTCTAGTTCTTCATTGCAACAATAATGAGAAAACCTACAACTTGATTCACCTAATTTAAGAAGATCCTATCTTTTTTTTCCCTACCAATGTGAATTCGACTGTTATCAACTTATCATTGACTAGAGCCTTCTGCGCTCATTCAGATACTACAATTTTCTTCTGATTCTGGAGGTTTTTCAGGTCCTGCCCAACAGGCCCAAAACTAAAATTAGGGTTTGGGGGTCAATCTTTGTGGTTTTTTTTTTTTTTTTTTTTTTTTTTTTTTGGTTTAGGTCAAGGTTGCTGTATGTATGTCAGTAATCTTACAACCATCTATTGCATCAATAAATATTTCAGAACCACTCCTTTCTTTTCTCATCATCTTTGCTGGTTGTCCTTCAGCAGAACAACTCCCAATAGCATTATCAATTTATTACTTTAATTACGATCGTGAACTTTATGAAGTTGGTTGGGTTCACTACAGTAGCATTTACAATGGCTTCTTGAAATCCTATTGCATCAATAAATATTTCATAACCACTCTTTTCGTTTCTCATAATCTTTACTGCTTGTCCTTCAGCAGAACAAATGCCAATAGTGTTATCAATTTAAATCGCCACTCCCCCCGACAGCCCAAAACCCTTGGCCCTGTGAGTTAGGGCCGGGTTCTATGGAGGGACGGCAACCATTCGTCACCAGCGGGTCCAATACCGCCATTTGAAAGCCGCAACTTTGGCGAGTTTTCGTGCTCAGAAGAATTCTTCAAAAAATCTGAAAATTTGAGGATCCGTAGATTAGGTGGTGATCTTTCAAGGAAAAATATCAGAATAAATAAATAAAATCATTTTGACCGTGACAGAAGGGTAGTCGCGGCAAGTGGATTGTCGCATGCCATGGACAGGACGTGTATACTGTGAAAGTAAAGCCTCGCACATGTTGTCTAAATATTGCAAGTGTGTATCTCTCATTCTCTCTCTCTCTCTCTCTCTCTCTCTCTCTCTCTCTCTCTCTCTCTCTCTCTCTCTCTCTAGCTTTATGTTTTGTGGCGCTTTGCAGCCACGCTTCATTTTCGGAATCGGACTCAGCAGAGGGAGCTGTTGGAGGAGTCTGGCGGTGTCTGGTAGGCCATGAAACGGCCAAAAAATACCGGGGCCATTTTTTGTGGGCGGCCTAGGACCCGAAAAACGTCCTAGGACCCCCCAACAAATTTTCGAAATTTTCAAAATTGGGCCCAATCCAGACCTGCCGGACCAAACACCGGACCCATACCCAGACAACTGGACCGTCTGGATTCCGGTTCAGACGTCCGGCCGGTTGCCATGGTCCAAACTCCTCTCCGTATTGTTTTGTTTCCTGCTTGCCGGTAATAAGAAGCCGGACTGCTTCCCCCCCTGAATAGGCAGGGCTATGAGGGTATGACCAAAACGGGAAAAAAAATAAAAAATTGCCAAACTGCCTTCTCTTTTTTTCTCTCCGTTTGTTGTATCAGATATTATCAGTTGAAAGGAAAATGCCACGACTTTGGAAAAATAACGATTGCTAAAAGAATTACCACGGTTAATTACCCTCGTTAAATGTTACCAACGATGATTGTACAATGAACCCACAAATTCACACTGCTTCATACACCACAACAACTCCGAACTTCTTATCATGCCAAACTCCAACTCCAAACACGAGAGCCAAATCAACAAGAGATGCAAATCAACATTACATTCTTTGGAGTGTCAAATTCTTTTTACAACAAGTTGTGTGTATGCAGACATGAGCGGCTATGGCCGCCAGTCTCTCTCTCTCTCTCTCTCTCTCTCTCTCTCTCTCTCTCTCTCTCTCTCTCTCTCTCTCTCTCTCTCTCTCTCTCTCTCTCTCAGCCAGCTAGCTAGCAAGGCTATGGTACCCTGTGGCTGGCTGTGACTCTCTCCGCCTCACTCAATGCTTGATCCCACAACACTGCAACAGCGATCCCACAACACTGCAACAGCGCTTCCACAGCAAGCTCGAACGAAAATTGTGTGGACACTTTGCTGCCGCCACACTTTACTTCGCTGCTGAAGTTCCCAATCGTGGACTTTTCCGATGCATGTACCTGCCTTTGGCGGCCCCGTTTGGCTTTCTACGCTTCGGGTAGTTTCTCGGACTTTCATGGGACTGCACTCCGACCGGACTGGACAGAGTCACAACTTACTGAGACTGACTGGACTCGCGTAGCAGACTGGGCCTACCAGATTACCTAACTTACAGGGACCTATTGTATGGATGGGCCTACTAGACCTATCGATTGCAACTATGGTAGGCGGAACTCGGGACCAGATCTGTGGACTTAGACGCTGAGACACATGAAATCCTTTCAATTGCCTTCTTTTGACAAATTACCATTGTCAAAAATCACCACTGCTTTTTACATGTCGGGAGACAAATCAGTGAAATCACCAGTACCGTTGTTTTTCTAACAAATCAGGCAAAATTTAACATCACCTTTGACAGACAAGACGATTTTATTTATTAATTACTAATAATTAGTATTCTTAATTAATGACCATGGAGAAAACAGACCAAGCAACGTGATGATATTGTTTTTTCAGATGCAGAAGAGTGGGCGACGAAGTTCATAACTACTAATTACTATTTTTTCTCCCAACAAGAGCAGCAAACGAGCCACCTCCATTATTCTTTTTTTTTTTTTTTTTTTTTCTCTGTTTTGAACATACGAGGAGGGAGAGGATGGAGGTCCCATTAGCAGAGTGGTTCCAGAGTTTGTGTGACAGGTGTGGGATAGTACATATAGGTGTAGAGCTGTACATGAAAAGGCGTGGCATGGATGGTCTGTGACAGGTGTGGGACAGTATGTGACAGGTATGGGACGGTACGTGACAGGCGTGGGACAATTTGCAACAGGTGTTGGACGATTTGTGGCAGATGTGAGAGGATTTGTGACAGGTGTGCGAGGATTCGTGACAGGTGTGGGACAGTATGGGACAGGTGTGGGACTGTATTTAGGACACATTAAATCAGAGTCAAAATGGGATTGTGCTGACAGTTGTGGGACGGTATGTGGCAGGTGTGGGACAGTATGTGACAGGTGTAGGACCATATGTAACAGGTATGGGACAGAATGTGACAGGTGTGGGACGAGACGTGACAGGTGCAGGACTGGATTTCAACATGTTAAATCAAAGTAAGACTACGGTCATGCTGCTGCTGTACCTTCATCGGATCTTCCATACGCCTGTGGATGGCCGACGTTTTAAAATTTAAACATGATTTTATTTATTTTTTTTCAGCTTGCTGGCGTTTCGAACATGAACCCCCCCCCCCCCCCCCCCCCCCCCCCAAAAAAAAAAAAAAAAAAAAAAARAAAAAAAAAAAAAAGAAAGAATTTGTTGCTCTGCAGGACTGTGTGTGCAAAGCTATGATGCAAAGAAGAAGGGGGTAATCATGAAATCTGACACAATTTCTCCCTCTGTAGGAGAGTCCTAAGACAGTCTCTGGCTTTCTAGGAAAGCCTTTTTTTGGGGGAGGAGGAGAGGGGGGGGGGGGGGGGGGGGGGGGGGGGGGGGGGGGGGGGGGGGGGGGAGGGGAGTGCGGGCTCTGACATTCCCTTAACCAATTACTTAGCCAATCCCTCCTCCTCTCAAAATTGAATAACTGTAATGACCTGCAAAGCCACAGACTGACAGAGCTGCTGTTTTTCTGAGTATTGCCACTCATTTGACTGACTCGCTGAGATTTCCGTATTCTGCTGAGATTTTGAGTATGTGTGTGTGTGTGTGCGCACGACTGCTGAGAACCCATGTGCTTGCCGTGTGAATGATTGCACATGTGAGTTTGACTTGCTGAGGTAACCTGTGTACTGGAATGGCCCACGGGCCCGCAACTTAGATGTGGCCGTGTGGGCGTGGGGTTGCAGGGGGGTGGTACGTAGAGCAGGCCCGCGGAGGTCGGAAACACTCAAGTAGCGGTAGGTAGGCAGAAAAAGACAAAAAGGTAGTACCTTGGTAGGCAAAGGTAGATTTTTAGAGTCCGGTACACTTAGAGGATAGATACCAGTCCACTAGACTGAGTCTAGAGCCTGCGGGAGGGCAATATCAGACTGTTCCAGAGGGGTAGTAGGTAGAGCAGGCCCACGGAGGTTGGAAACACTCAAGTAGCACTATGTAGGCAGAAAAAGACAAAAAGGTAGTACCTTGGTAGGCGAAGGTAGATTTTTAGAGTACGGTACGCTTAGAGGAGAGATACCAGTCCAGTAGACTGAGTCTAGAGCCTGCGGGAGGGGAATATCCGACTGTTTCAGAGGGGCAGTAGGTAGAGCAGGCCCACGGAGGTTGGAAACACTCAAGTAGCACTACGTAGGCAGAAAAAGACAAAAAGGCAGTACCTTGGTTGGCGAAGGTAGATTTTTAGAATCCGGTACACTTACCAGTCGAGTAGACTGAGTCTAGAGCCTGCGGAAGGGGAATGTCAGACTGTTCGAGAGGGGTAGTAGCTAGAGTAGGCCCGCGGAGGTTGGAAACAGTCAAGTAGCACTACGTAGGCAGAAAAAAACAAAAAGGTAGTACCTTGGTAGGCGAAGGTAGATTTTTAGAGTGCGGGACGCTCCCAGGAGAGATACCAGTCCAGTAGACTGAGTCTAGAGCCTGCGGGAGGGGAATATCGGACTGTTCCAGAGGGGTAGTAGGTAGAGAAGGCTCGCGGAGGCTGGAAACACTCAAGTAGCGGTATGTGGGAAGAAAAAGACAAAAAGGTAGTACCTTGGTAGGCGAAGGTAGATTTTTAGAGTCCGGTATGCTTATAGGAGAGATACCAGTCCAGTACACTGAGTCTAGAGCCTGCAGGAGGGGAATATCACACTGTTCCAGAGGGGTAGTAGGTAGAGTAGGCTCGCGGAGGCCGGGAACACTCAAGGTATGTGGGCAGAAAAAGACAAAAAGGTAGTACCTTGGTAGGCGAAGGTAGATTTTTAGAGTCCGGTATGCTTAGAGGAGAGATACCAGTCCAGTATACTGAGTCTAGAGCCTGCAGGAAGGGAATATCAGACTGCAGTGATGTTTCACTCCGAAACAGGGTAGGTACCGGTAGACTTGGAGGCCATGCGGCTTACAAGCAACTGCGCGAGGAGGCACTTCGCCGGTTTATCTTGGGAGGAGGCGAAGGGCTCAGCCTTATTTGCTTGCATGCAGGCTGGAGGCACGCTGCTGGAGCAACCGCCCAGCTGAAGCAGGAGGGAGAAGACGGGGCTTGGCATTCACCATGGCTATGGTGGAAGACACCAAGGAGGATTGTAGAAGAAGGGGGAAGAAGCAGGAGGAGGGGGAGCAAGAAGAGGCAGCTTACCTTGGCTATGATGGTCTGCATCTTCGTCTTCTTGATTGGTGCTGGACCTGGGAGGCCCCAAGTGGGTTGATATCTTGAAGGGAGACTCCATGGAAGTAGGCACGGCAGCCATAGCAGGAGGGACATAACAGCTTTGTGTTGTCCTCTGAACATCGGAGTCCACCTCCGATGGTCCGCCATAGCCACCAGCTTGACCACGTAGGAGTAGGAGGTGTGGGATGGCTATGGTGGACTTCTAGAGAGGCTGGCAGTAAGGGAGGACTTAGAAATTGATTCTGGTTCATTCATTCATAGTTGTTGTCAATTCTATTATTAATAAGATGTTGAGGGAGATGTTGGAGGAGGAGATGCTGACGTGTTGAGGGAGAAGTGGCATTGGTTCTTGCTCGTCTTCTTCTTCTTCTTCTTCTTATTATTATTATTATTATTATTATTATTATTATTATTATTATTCGTCGTCGTTGCCGTCGCCATCGTCATTGTCTTCTTCTTATTCTTCCTTTGTCTATTTCTCTTCTCAATTTTCTTTCATTACAATTGCAATTGAACGGCATATTCTTTCATTGAGCTTTGGCATTGTAAGATAGCCAGGATCGTAACATAACTATTTCAATTTTTATTAGGAAAAAAAAAAGAAAACTTGTCGCCACATTTGCAAACGTGCTAGGTTTTATGCCATCAGAATTTGGCGGGAACTTTGCCGGGAAGGTCATTTTGCACCCGCGCAACCAGTGTTGACGAACAGCAGGGAGTATTAAGGTTGTTTTTTTTTCCTGCCTTCAATATTCATTCATTAGAATTTAATGAATTATTAATCTCATTTGCTTTCATTTAAAGTCCATCCATGGGATCTTTTGAATCCACACACACAGATACAGCACATCACACTCCCTCCGCTCCGACCCTACTCACCCAAGCCACTACTTGGTAATGGGACCTTGTGGCTCTAGGGGGTCAGATCCCATCAGCAACGAGGATTGGCTTTGACGCCTGAATCTGGATGTGTTTGTGGAGAGGTGCACAGCATAGCTATCGATCTGCTTTTCTGCATCACTACAAAGAACACATCCAGATTCAGGTGCTTAATCCAATCCTCTTTGCTAATGGGACCTTGTGGCTCCAGGGGCAAGGAAGGTGGTCCCACTTGCACGGATTTAAAAATAAAAATAAAAAGAAAAAATAAAAATAAAAAGAACTGTCACGGTACATAACAAGGATAGACGGTCCATATGCATTCACATATATTATAGGATTCAGCCTCCAGATGAGCCGCTGAGACTCCGAAGAAACAGTCCCCTCCTTTGTTCCCCTCTTCTCCCTCTCTTCCTATCGTTTACCCGGCAGTTCTCTTTGATGATATATAAATAAACATATATATAAATTTATAAATATATATATACATATAATAATACCGATATATACAGACATACATACATATCGTCAAACAGAGCTGCCCGGTAAACCATAGGCAGAGAGGGAGAAGAGGACAACAAACGAGTATGTATATATATATTGTCACATAACTATGAACTAAAAGAGCGCAATTTGTGAAGCATATATGTTAATGCAAACCACCACTTGCTAGTTAATAGGACCTTGTGGTCCCAGAGGCAAGGTCCCAACCAGGCTCGGAACCGAGGCCTGGCGCAGGTTGGCCTGGGGCAGGTTCGGCCAGGTAGCAAATTGAAAAACGGTCCCACAACCAGGTTCGGTTGGGATACTGAGCAGCCTCAGGGTCTGGCTACAGAAAAGGACTGGTGGTTCAATCCAAACCACAACTTGCTAATGGGACCTTGTGGCTCCAGGGGCAAGAAAGGTGGTCCCCACTTGCAAGGATTAAGAGAGAGTACTGTGGTGGGACACCCAAGCATGAAGTTTGAAAGGAAATAAAAGAAGAAGAAGAAGAAGAAGAAGAAGAAGAATTGAATCTTACGCTTCTCGTGACGATCCCAAGAATCGAACACTGGTCTTCCCGGTCAGGAGGCTGGGGAAAAAAAAAAAAAAAGGTCAGGAGGCTGGCACTCAACCAAACGGCTAAGTGGACTGGGGTGAAAGTTAAGCCCTAAGATGAGCACTTAACCCCAGCCCAGCACCGGTACTCGTTTTTCCCCGTACTGGAGTCATAGAGAACGAAGATCAACGGTCAATATATCTCTTAAATTCGGTCAATCCCCGCACGTGGGAACTTGATTTTATTTATTTATATTTATTATTTGCAAGTGGGATCTTGTGGCTTCAGAGGCGAGGTCCCCTTTGCACAGATTAAGAGATACTGGGCAATTTAGCTTCGGATGATCGACGGTAAATATCTTTCTTTTTATTTTTCTCTTTTCTTTTTTCTTTTTTCTTTGGATGGTTAATCTACCCTAGTGGGACCTTGTGTGTGTGTGTGTGTGTGTTTTCCTTCGGGAGGGGGCTTGGGCCCCATCCCTCAGGAGACCCCACCCTTCTACCCCTCTACATTCCCTGGTGCACTGCCTCTTTTTTTTTTTTTTTTTTTTTTTTTTTTTTGGAACAAAGCTCCAATCTATTGGTGGGGAGCACACGTGCTGGGAACCGGGCCCTGGTGCACTCCCTCTCCCCTCCTTCCTACCTCATTTTGAGGACCACCACTCTCTGCCGGAGTGATCTGACCAGACTGCAGTCATGGGCACCGACTCTGAACGGGGACCCCCTTTCAGCCCAGGTTCAGTCATTGTCGCACAAGCCTTGTTGTACGGGTACCTCGGGAGCCAACCCGAATAAAACGCCCTGTCATTATAGCTGTATTTGGTGCAACTTTCAGTCCACATGCAGCCCGAATAAAACGCCGAGTTCTTATAGCTGTATTTGGTGCAACTTTCAGTCCACATGCATGCAGCCATAATGACCAGGCGTGCTCTTGGTACATGCTATCACAGAACAAACACTACACTTCCGCATTATCCAAAAAAAAAAAAAGACAATGATGACTAAAAGGGGGAAAAAAAAAGATGACGATGATGACGGTGATAATTGAAATGAAAAAAAAAAAAAAAAAAAAGAGTAGGGCGATAATGATGATGAGGATGATGAGGGTGATGGTTATAATCCGAGGTGATGACTGGGATGACAATGATGACAGTGATGATTATGATCAGAGGTGATGACTAGGATGACAATAATGATGAGGGTGATGACGATAATGATACTGATAATGATACTGATAATGATAATGATAATGATGATGATGATGACGAGTATGATGACGATGAGTATGACAGTAATAAATAAAAAAGGAATATGATGATGATGATGATGATGATGATTCCCATTGATGAGGAGCGCCAAAAAGGTGGGGTCAAGGAAACCAACCAATGAGAAATATTGGCTGCTGTAAAGGGGAAAGGGAAAAAAAAAAAAAAAAAAAAAGGAGTTTGCCATCCTGGTTGTCTCGACTGCTCGTCAGAGCGATGTCTATTTTAAGTGACCCTCATCATTTTCAACTACTTTAGGCAGAGAAAGAAAGAAGGGGGAGCCACCTGGAAGATGATGAGAGTTGGGAAAAGGAAGGAAGGAAGTACCTCGCACCAGGTAGAAAGAAGGGGCAAGAAAAACAAGAAGAAGAAGATGAATAGTGAATAGTGAATAGTGAATAGTGAAAACAGTGGGTTGGGGGGGAGGAGGAGGGGGGAACAGTGGGCCACCTCTTGCTAGTGTTCAATTCACAAAAAAAAAAAAAAGAAGTACAAAATATATAGTAATTTATGGCCATAATAATGTATTCCACCCTCGTGATGAGACCGTGAAAACTCTTCTCCCTCTGTGAAACAGTCTGTCACAGCTGCTCGTTTGTTGTCCTCTTCTCCCTCTCTGAGGCAGATCTATACATTTATTTACTTATTTATTTATTTAGTTAGTTAGTTAGTTAGTTAGTTGGTTATTTATTTATTTATTTATTTATATCTCTGCCTACGGTTTACCGGGCAGCTCTATATATATATATATATATATCGTCACAAAGATATCAGAGCGCAAAAACGAAAAAAACAAAAGGAAACAAGAAAGATATCAATTCATTTTTTATCTTCTACCTTACAACTATATCGTCACAGAATATATCCCTCGTTTGTTGTCCTCTTCTCTCTCTCTGCCTACGGTTTACCGGGCAGTTCTATTTGTGACGATATATATATACAGAATATATGTATGTACCATGTATATGTATGTATATATCGGGCTCGTTTGTTGTCCTCTTCTACCCCTCTCTGCCTACGGTTTACCGAACGCAGTTCTGTTCGACGATATATATATTATACACTGTTTGGTCGGACGTACATGTATGATGTATCGTCAAACAGAAATGCCCGGTATGCCTAAGCTGGGTATGGCCTCCAGAAACTCCGGGTTGTTTGTGAGGGATTCCCCGCCTCCTTTCATTTGATAATTCAAAGTTTAAATTTATTCAAAAAAAAAAAAAAAAAAAGAAAGAAAGAAAGAAAGAAAGAAATGCCCAGTATATACATAAATATAAATATTTATATATAAAATATAAACATATATTGTTGACGACAAATACTGTTTCGTCGGAGTTATATGTCTCGTCAAACAGAACTGCCCGGTATAAACATAAATAAACATATATACTATATATAAAATAGATTAATAATATATAGATAGATATTCTCATATATGTTCATATAATCTTCTTCTCCCTCTCTGCCTACGGTTTACCAAGGAGTTCTCTTTGACGATATACAGTAATTTACACCCACAATGTATAACATTACATGTCATTTATAATTAAAAAAAATTGCATGTCATTTATAATTCAAAAAAAAAAACGATTTCTAGTCATTGTCTTACTATGTGAAAATTATAATAATAATACTAAAAGTTAAAAGTTAAAACTTAAAAGTTAAGCCATGTAAAAATGTATAATACAGTAGACTCAGTAGAGAATATATTGGTGAATGCATGTGCACAAACAGCTCGCTCACTGTTTTCCTTTACGTTCTCTTTTCGGTTCTTTTTTTTGGCATTTTCCGATTTGTTCCTGTCGTCTCTGGTAGTTTCTGTCTTTCCCTCATTTTGTGATTTTGTTTTTTTTTTCACCTTTATATTCTCGAACAATCACCATTATCATCATCATCATAATCGTCATCATCATCATCATCATCATCATCATCATCATCATCATCATCAGCAGCAGCAGCAGCAGCAGCAGCAGCAGCAGCAGCATCACCATCGTCATCCACCATTACCATCATCATCCGTAGTCATCACCCTGTTCTTTCTCAAAGAAAATAACAAACGGGAGAAAATACTCAGTGAGAACAAACGAGGATGTCAAAAAAAAAAAAAAAAAAAAAAAAAAGAGGAGGAGAGGAAGGCAGGGAAAAATAAATCTTTATTCACTTCTCTCAGTTCCCTGTGAATATATGTACATTATATTAACAGTACATATATTCTCAAACAGAGCTGCCCGGTAAACCGTAGGCAGAGAGGGAGAAGAGGACAACAAACGAAGGTATATATAGATACATATTACCGGGCAGCTCTGTTTCCAGTCGACTGATTTTTTACTGGAAGTCAGACCGGCCCTAAGACTAACGCGATTGAGATAAGTGTATTAAAAAAAAAAAAAAAAAAAAGGTGATCTTATATCCACCTTCCTAAGTAAGCTCGGATTAGAGCTAAACAAAGAAAAGATGGAGATATATATGGATATATAAGTCATCCTCTCCTCCCTCTTTGTCTACGGTTCACTGGGCAGCTCTCTATGACGATATATAACATATACATATGTATAATGTATACTATATATATACATATATGGGTATAAGTCATCCTCTTCTCCCTCTTTGTCTACGGTTCACTGGGCAGCTCTCTATGACGCTATATATAGATACATAATATCGTCAAACAGAACTGCCCGGTAAACCGTAGGCAAAGAGAGAGAGGAGAACAAGAAACGAGGGAGGGGCTGTGACAAACAGTTTCGTCGGAGTTTCACCTATCTACTCATCAGGAGGCTGAACCCTCCACAGTCTACAGCAGAATCCCCTGCCTAACTGATTACACTGTAAGTGATAATCACCACCCTAACCACAACCGGTTGTGGTTAAGCATCAACCACTGCCCAGACACATATCGTCATAGCCCGCGTGGATGTTTCTCTTTCTCCTTCGACACCACACTATATAATATATATCTATGTGTATATATATATTATATCTGTTCGGTGATATATATATTACATCATCATCATCATCATCATCATCATCACCATATATCTTCATCACGATTTTCGTTTGCCCTCTCCTTCCATTTCAAGAAACTTTCTAGTTTAATTTTGAGGAAAATATTCCATTTCAAGAAACTTTCTAGTCTAATTTTGAGGAAAATACTGTATATAGGTTATTAACCGGTCTAAAAACAGTCAAAAGTTAACTCAGTTAACTCATCGCTGGTTTCTGATCATCAGCATCATCATTAGTTCACCCTTCTTTTTTTTTTGGGGGGGTGGGAGCATTGACATCAGTCATTAGCAGTGTTTTTTTTTTTTTTTTTTTTT
>BFEA01000111.1:1877229-1926732 GCA_003427395.1 Chara braunii | reverse complement strand
GCTCCCGCGTCGCCGTTTGCTGGCCTCGAACCTCACACCTCCACCCCACGAACCCGACACCGTAACCAATAGGGCTAAGCCCAAGCCTGAGACCATCGGACGCAGTTTCCCACATAAAGTGATACCGCACGACGCTTCGGGCCAGGACACCGCCCCAACCACTCTTTCAGCCCATATTTGCACGCACCGCCCCAGGTGTCCGCATCGGCCTACCATCCTGCGACATTGCCATCCCACGCGCCAGCCTGCGCGCCACCACTGGTCGCACATGCCAATCAAAGCGAGCTATTGCCCCTTTATCAAACCAGTCACCCGGTCGGGGTCGGTCGGCTACCCCGACTGCCCACTCAATCAGAAACATCACACGCGCGCCTTTAAATTAAGCTCCCACGTACTCCCTACTAGGACAAGGCAGACCTTTGCCTACGTGCGGGCGACCCTCGCATTTTTCCGCACGGGCACTCAGAATCCAGGTTAACCGAGCCTTTCTGTCGCTTGCAAAAACCAGGGCGGATACCCTTGTAAGGGTATTCGCGCTGACAACACTACTTTCTATTTTATTTTATTTTTTTGTTCGTGGGGAGCAGCACGTGTTGGGAAACGGGCCCAACGTTCCTCATTCAATTCAGTTGGGGCCGGGGTCCTCACAGTCTACCCGGAAAAGAAACGTCATCAAGAGATCCAAAAGTAGTTTCTAATCTAAGAGTACGACTCTAGGTGGTCATAGCCTGAGCTGAGAATGTCGAGTATCGAAAAGAAATTCAGAGAAGAGAGGAGGCGGTGCGACTGACGCGGAGCGTTCCGTCGTAACGCTACCGGCTCAGGAGAGTCGGTCTCGCCGGCCACCACCGGGGCATGCTGCTCGGCGAAGTGAAAGTCGCTCATCATCCTGCGTGGCTTCCATAGTCGCGCCAACCCACACCACCACGTGGAGTCGGGGGGACATGTGAGCGCACTGGCGAGTCACATTTGGACATCAACTAACCGCATACGTATGATGAGTACCCGGACATGGCGCTCCCGCCCTGTCCATGAAATGCACCAAGGCACGACCACCACACCCAACGCCAAGCAAGCTCAGGCAGATACTCCTCCGCAGTTCCAGGTCAACGGATACCGTCCGGAATAGCCGTGATTTGCATCTGACGCCAGCTATACAATCCCAACACGTTAACCTCCATGTTGCAATCACTCTCCCCAACAACCTCCTACCAGAGACCTCTCCCCTCACACCCTATACCCTCCCTCCACCCCCTACATCGCCCGAACTTACCCAAACTCCCCCCAACTCTCAATCATCTCCTTACGATCCACCCTCCTCCACCAACACTCACCCTCATATCGGCACCCCAAGCAAGTCCCAAAGTCTCTCCCACACAACTTCCGACTCCCGGCACCGCAACCTAGCAACCCCTTCCTTAACCCCAACCACCATCATCAACCCTACTCCCAATCAACACGCAACTCTCCACGTCCAGGCCAATACCCACGAATACGGGTGCAAACTTCCCGCTATAACCCCCACCCCTTCGCCACGCGGTCACCCGCGCCCCACCCTCACCTCCCGACACCATTTCCCACCCTACTGAAGTACCCCTCTACACCGCCGCACCAACACAGCAACACCCCATCTTGAGTAGCCAACCCCCCCACCTTGCAACAAACACCCTAGGCTCAGCACCAATCAGATTACCCCCACAGATCTCAACCCACTCCCAACCCTACCCCCACTCCGCTCCACATCCATCCGTCAGCCCACCACCAAACCGGGCACTACCCACTCATTAGAAACGATCTCCACTGGCGAGTTATTGGGGCGCAGTGTGACCAGGAGCGTTGTGCCCCCGCTCGAGCACTATTGGAGCGGACGCGGCGCGACATGGGAGTCAACGGAGAGTCATGCGACGCGGTGGGCGGGTGGGGGCTGTGGTGCAAGAGACTTGACAGTGGGAGGGTAGAGATGACGTGGCGTGACTAGGTGTGGCCTACCTTTTGAAAGCACAGGGGTGCCATCTCCGGCTTCGCGCTTCATCTAGTGATGCTGCAGGCCAGCACGCTTAATGAAGGGAAGACTGTCTTTGAAAGCGGGCGGGTCTTCATGAGATTTTTGGCATATGGGTTGCCTTTGCTCCTCTGCCTGCGTAGTTTTGTGGAGGAAGGTCGGTTGTTGCAGGCTGAAAGGGAGGAGCGTGTCCTCACGTGGAGTGGGAGGAGGATTGGGGGCGATATCGAGTCCGCGTTTTTTTTAAGAAGGGCAAAGCGGCATCGGCGACAGCTGCGGTTTCGTCACAAGGGTATCTGGAGTGCGAGGGCGTCGTGGTCGATTTGATTCACCTTTATGATTGCATATTCAGGATGAGCTTGCTTTTCTTTGGATAAACCCTCTCGCTGATCATATGAGGTATAATGGTTTGTGTTGTAGTCACTAAACGGGATTACTTTGATTCGCGTTGTAAGTTTCCAGTTCTGATTTCTGAAAATTCCAGTCTATGATCTTACATGTCGCATTTTTGATGCAAATTTTTTAGTAGATCTTGATCGGTAATTTGTATTTTTTACTTCCTCATTTACTGTCTTGATTGTCGATTCGTTTTTGACTTAAAATCTCTTGATTACTGTCTGAGTGATTTTCCTTCTTAATTGATTGTCGATTGTTTTTTTCTGTTTAGTAATTCTTGATTTTCAGTCTGAGCGATTTCTGAACTAGGGTTCAAGAAATCAGAGTCGAAAGTCTGTGAGGACATCGGAATCAACTTCTTATTTAGTTCTTCTTTTCGAAATTTCGTTCTGAATTGAATGCAAAAAATTCATGACCTAAATTTCCTTGATTACTATTTGATCTCATTTTTAAATTTCACTTCTCAAAACGACGATACAAATTGATTCTTAACTTTGTTCCTGATTTTCGATGAAAAGATCTACGGTTGTGGTGGTGTTTTTTTGTTGATGGTTGCTTAGGGGGAAACTAGAATGGGTGGATGAAAAGAATGAAAGGGGACTTTCAACAGACGGGAGATGTCGGTTAAGGTGAGTAGGTCAGGAGGACGATGCTGGGATGACATAGACCGGTGCTGGAGCTGTGCTCTGTGACCTAGGCGGAGCTTGAGGTCCATGGGGTTATGCCGAGGGTGGAAGACATAACCAGATCGTCCAACGTAGTTGGCACCGGGGTGTGGACCCTTCACCTGTTTAGGGGATTGCCGCTAAAGAAATTGTCGAGGGAGGAAGGCACTTCCTGTTCGTCAGAACTAGGTTGGTCGGTACTGGGGAGGGTTGTGGTGCCCTGTTACCCTAGCAGAGGGGGTATGAGACCTGTTGAGTTCTGGTACGAGGGCTGAAAGCCGGGATCGACGATCCGCGTGTTGAGAGGGGGATTTTAGGATAGTTGGTATTAATTTATAGTTTTGACCGCTTGAATTTTATTTTGCTTGGCCGTTAAGGGGGACTTGAGAATGTTTAGGATTCTGGGGCTTTTATCATCTTTTCCTAGGCTGCTTTGGAGTTGTATACTCAGCGATCTGCGACTGTTCGATGCCAGAACGACCCTGGTCGGTGCTGGGGTGTTGCCCTGTAACCTATTGACGAAGGAGCGGGAGGCCTGGTAGAGAGATCTGGGGATGCTTTGGGTTGGGCATCTCACGGGACAACCAAGGATTGTTGTTGGAATGACGCTAGCCGGAGCTGGGGCGAGTTGTGTTGAAGGGGGGGGCGTGAGGCCCGAAAGAGCTCGGCAGGGAGTAAGACAACTTTGAGGAACTCTGGAAAGGTTTGTTAGGGAGGTCGAGATTTTTATAGCTTTCTTTTAGGACCCCGGCGGTCTATTCTAAAAAGAAACGAGGTGAGTGGGAGAAGAAGACGGTGGGATATCATGCGTGCTACTAGTGAGGGGGCTAGTTGGTAGGATTGGAATAGGGTATAGCAGCAGTAGAGATGGTGGCTCTGCTGCAGTAAGTCGGATTTTGAATCGGGGGTAGGGTTTCCGAGTCGGGGGTGGGGTTTCCGAGTCAGATTGTGAATCCTGCTGATTCTTGAAGCTTGTTGTAGTCATTTCCTAAGTAGCTCCAACTTTTTATGACAAAAAAGAACGAGGGGGAGGCAGAAAGGAAATGGTGGGATATCACGTGTCCTACTAGTGAGGGGGCTAGCTGGTAGGATGGGAATAGGGCATAGCAGCAGCGGAGATGGTGGCTCTGCTGCAGTAAGTTTTGTCGGAGTAGGTAAAGTGGATGGATGGGGGGGGGATGGATGGGGGGGGGTTCTGAGTAGTTTTCTGAATTTTGTTCATATTCTGAAGTTTGTCGTAGTCATTTTCTAAGTAGCTTCGAATTTTTCTGAGCCAAAGTCGGGTAATGGCCCCAGCATCTCAAGCTTCAAAATGTGTTTTATGGTTTCCCCGAATTTCGTACTAGGAAACACCAAAACTTTACACTATGCAAATGCTAGACCACATTTTTATAACGTTGAGTGACCGATAAGTCAATCATTAGTGGGTGAACAATGGTGAATAATCTGCCACTGTAGAAATAATAACTTGGTTAATTGTTGTTTTATATGTTTAAAAAAACTTAACATTTCTCATTGAGTTTATGTCAATTTTCAAATGTCTTGCCCACCTTTCCTTGACAATTGTTGTGACATTTACCTTTGGTAGGAGTAATCTGTAGGGCACTTTAACGAAGAGAGATTGCAGAGACTGAAGTCTTTCTTGTTGGTTTATCATACCTAATCCTTTGGATCCAAAAGAAGGGTGGTAGACTTTCAAACCTTTAATTGGTGAGATGACAAAAAATCTAATGTGAGGGACATGACCTCATAAAGTTTTTTATATCCCCACTAAAATGCTCACAAGAGCCCCTTGCGGTAGAAGGTAAACCACTTGACCAAATAACTAATATGGCTTCGTTCAAGTGTAGTTGTTGTAATATTTGTTAAATTACCTTCTTTGCAGCTGGATATTGTGGTTCGGTCAGGCCTAGCTGTTGTAATGATTAATTTTCTTGGCAGTCAGACAATGTGACTTTGGTCAGGTTCGATTGTCATACCTCTGTAAGTTGTTATCCGTGCAACTAGGTAATTTGACTTCGATTTGACTTAGCTGGCTATGCTATGCTGTTTTGTTCCGTATCCCAACTGTACAATATAACTTATGTCAAGTCTGGTTGTTGTTCTTGTGCTGATTTACTTGTCGAAAAGGTTTAAGAATTGGGTAATGTGGCTTCGGTCGGATTCAACTACTTATTTTTTTTTTCTCTAAGAGAGATTTAGACAAATGACTAAACAACGTGGATTCGGTTTGACTAAGTCTGAAGTTGCGCACATAATAAAAAACCAGATAATATGATTTTCTATTTATATATGTATATACTTTTGTCATTGAACAAGTTAGTCAGACAATGTGGTTTCCGTTTGGTCTTAGTATAGTTTACCACAAATGAGAATAAAATACTTAATTAAGAATATAATTAGTGTAACCCAAGACGGATTGAGCAATGTGGCTTCGGTTCGGATCAGTCTTAGTCTTTAAAATATTAAAGGTTCAAAACAATATTATAACTTGGATATCAAACACTGGCAAGACTAGACAAAGTGACTTCAATTTGGTCTAGTTAACTGCCTAATGAAGAGAGAAGTAGTTGTGACCTCTGTTCGTGTATACAAAAGCAAAGGTTAAGCAATGTGGTTTTGGTTTGCGTAAACAAGGGTATTGGGATTTATCACACTGAGAGTTAATAAATTATTTATGTGAGAAGCGACTTTAATTTTTTTTTTAGGGTACTTACCTGTTGTGGTATGAACTTGCATTTGGTTGAATGTGGTCTCTACTTATTCTAATTTCAAGCTTTGATAGGTAGTTGCTTTAGATTATCGCCAAGTGTTGGAGCTGTAAGAGTTAGTTAAATTTTTACATTTTTTAAGTTAAGTTTATTTTTTATATTTCGCTTTGTATAAATTTTGGAACTTGAAAGACACTTTTGTTACTAAGAGAAGTATTGACAAAAACTCTGCAAATCCAAGAGGTTAGTCAAATGTTTATTTACAAAGTTCAACTTTTATCTAAGTTTCGTATCTGGCTTAGTAAAAATATAGAAAACTCACTATTCTATTGGCCATGCTACAAAAATTTGTACTAAATCAGAGAGTTCGACAAAATTGAATATTGGGAAGCTTAAGTTATTTTCAAAATTTGTATTTAGTTTTGTATAAATTTTGAAAAAACACATATTTAAAGGGAGTGCTACCGAAATTTCCACAAACCTGAAGAATTAGTTAAATTTTGTCATGGATGAATTCAAGATTCATCTTGAGTCCATATCTGATTTTGTATAAATTTGGGAAGTCTACTTCTTTAGAGGAGATGTTGTCTAAATTTTTACTAAATCAGGGAGTTTTATAAAATTTGACTTTGTAAAACTAAAGATCGTTTTCAAATTTCATATTCAGTCTTATATAGATTATGCAAAGACACTTTTTTTTACGGAAAGCGCTGCCAAAATTTTCTGAAATCAAGAGTATTTATAATATTGTAGAACTTTGAAAATTTGACTGTCTGTCCTTACTTAGGCGAGATACTGTCGAAATTTCTGACATATTCAGACATGCATCAGAGATAAGGCAGAAAGGTATGAGTATTCCATACTCACTCAAGCATAGTTTGGGCACTAACATGTGTTTTGTTACAAGTCTTTCAACTTATCTCGTGACTTGACTAGCTTCAAGTTGATCCTACGGTAATCATCTTTTGTTATCTTTTGATAAAAGATTGATTTCCGGCTCAACTTTAATTCATTATCGCTACTCAACCTAAGGCTTTAGCCCCGGTGGGTTGAAATATTTCTTCGGGTTTTTACCTGAATTTTTATTAAATTATCATTTAAAAAGAGACCGAGCTAGGCCACGAGAGTGTTCCGGGGCCTATTGTCCGGCCGAACAAAAAAAAAAAAAATAAATAAATAAATATATATATATATATATATATATATATATATATATATACTTGATTTTTTATTTTAAATATGGTAAAAAGTTTCGATGTTCGATGTGATTGCATGTATGTTTTGTAAGTTGAAAGTTTAAGCCCATATTTGACTTTGTGTGCGATCATGTATATATATTTGAAGGACGTCACACTGTGATTGTGAGAGTGATCGCCTCGTGTCTTGTAACCCCATTATATTTATATTTGTGAATCCGTGATGTCTATGTTAACGGTATGCAAGGACCAAGTAGATTTAAATCGAGAAAAAAAATAGATCCCTTCTTACTTTTGTTTTTTATAATTTTCGTAGTTGGACGTTGAGGTCCGTGGCGGTTATTAAAGTTAAAACCCTTGACCTGTGTCCAATCCTCGAATGATGAAACCTCATTCTTAGGGCCAAGAGGCGTTTAACCGCCACTAAGGGTTGGACCCGCTTACCCCTCCTCTCCGCAGGGTGCAGAAGAGGGTAGGTCTCACAATCACACTTGCGATTGTCTTGCGTTAAGAGAGTAACCCCTTAGGACGAGTTTCAACCAACATTGAGTGTTGAAAACGACCTTCAAAATCTTTGAGGACCCCGTGGTCATGAAAACCACATAGTACGTCATGATTGTGACCGCGATCTTATTCATGCATGACTGGTCAATATGACGATGTTTGCCTCACTGCGATATTTATTAAGAGCCTCGCGTGCGACACCCACCTAATTTTTTCGACAAAGGTTATGAGTCGAATATGAATAAGGGGCTAGGCGCGATTTACTTATGAAGTTTGATCTTATTTTCGTGAGATATATCGCGTGGTTATATCTGATCATCCTAGTCGAATGACGCAGGATCGTGCTCAAGAGATCAGCGCCTTGAGCGATGATTCGTGAACGAGTTAGCGAACGAGAAACGCCCTCGGGCGGACCACCTCTGCAATTGCATACAAAAAAACTTCGGATGTGATTCGGTAGCTCGACGGGGATACACCCACCTAAGGGGTGGTGACAACTCCCATGGGTGAAGGTAAGTTGTACCTCACATAGCCATATCCTGTCGTAAAGGTTTGCGAGAGTTATGGCTGATGCACTCGGCAGAAGCGGCAAACGCTCTACGCGACAAGTCCTGCAAAATCCTGCGTGACGCGACTGGGAGGATCCCCTCTGGGGGATGGATGCGTTCGACAATGTGTGATGACGAAGCGTTTGTTTTTATTTTTTGTGTGATGACGAAACCAAATGAGCGTTGCTCAACAAGAAAAAATGAGGGAAAGAAAGGAAAAAAACATAGACACATTCTTTTGTCTTTGTGTGACATTTGATGAGCGGTGAACCCGAGACTTACTACATAGAAGTATATGCTATTGTAGGGGCCTAGTTGCAGTACTTGTCATCCGCCAACATTGTGAATGCATTAGGACAGGTTGACCGTTAAGATTTCATTCAACATTTTGGTGGATGGCGAGTACTGCAACTAGGCCCTAACGCAATGAGATCAAAGTTGTCTCTTTAGAAAGTGTATTGTTGATGGTCAAGTTTCTAGCTACTCTTGGCCATCGAGCTTTTTATCTTTGGGTTGTCGAGGGACCCTTCTAACCCGAGTTAAGGCATACTCACACTTTTCTGGATGTATATGACCGCTTTTCCAACAAGGTCGTATGGCTGCAATTGCATCCACATAGAAGTTAAATAGCAGACTCACAGAGCATACTCAGGGCAGCCAATGGTAGAATGTTTTTGACTGAGCCCCGAACGTAATAGTAGTCAAATACGTTGGAATGCAAAGGTTACTCCGGTCGAATACATCCAAGAAAGTCCCAATGTGAGTATGCGCAACCAAGGACTCGGGTACGGGGTCAGCAAGAGCAAAGCAAGGGCATGACAAAACCTCCCCACGAAGAAAAACCTTTATATTCATTTCCCCCCCAATGAGGCAAAAAGTGCCCAACGCCCCAAAATGACTTTTCGTGTCATTTTTGCACCCTGGCTGGGCAGCCTGCTGTGCAAAATAACGGGAAAATGTTTTACAAGGTGCAAACATTATGCCACTTTTTGCCGCATTGGGAGGTAAATGAATACAAAGGTTTCTAGGCAGGGGATTTTTTTTATTTTTTTTTATTGTTTGAATAAAACAGGCTAATTCTTTAAGCCCAACCAATTCACTTTCCTGTCAAATCTGGACAGGATGGCCTTTCATGACTTTTTTTATTGTGATTATAGTACGTGGAACCCCGTAGCAGCCACATTCGTGCTCAAGCCTCCAACACGGGAACATGTGGGAAATGCACCCACCAGCATGTGCGATACCTACTACAACAGGTGGGCAATACTAGCTAGGGGTCAGCTGGTACCATAAGGACCGATCTTCTTCGATGGGTCAGTCACTGTGCCTCCCCTCCCCTTCGAGTCCCCTCCCCTCCCCTCCCCTCCCCTCCCCCTATGAACATCAGCAGTCTCTGCTCAATGCCACTCGGGGGCACCGACATCATATCTCTAGGTGGAGGGGGCCAAGCTTGCCCAATAAGGTACATGAGGCCAATGGGGATTGAACCCAAGACGTCCTGAATGCCACTTGCGTGCCTTACCAACTGAGCTAGGGCGCTGGATCGGGGAGGTTTTATAACTTTTCCCTTTATTTTTTCTAAAAAATAATCCGGGTATGTGGGACCAGGCGGCCTGCCCCCTGAAAAGAACAAGGTATTTGTGTGAAAAAAGGAAAAAAGAACAAGGTGAAAAAAATGTTGTGGGGTAAAGTCTCAGTTAGCCAGACAAACACCTTGGGGGCCTGAATCGGGGGTTTACCTCAGGCTGCTTACCGTCCCCCAAGACTACGGGCCTCGCTCCACTACCCTCAACCTGCACAAACGACAAAAATGATGGCGGTGCATCTTTCCATGTTCTACGGAACAATTCACTCCAGTTTTACACTTTTTTTTTTTTTTAAGCGTAATTCAAATTATAAACTTCGAAGCTGAGGCCAGGGACCTCACAATTCAACCCGGAGGTATCTGACAGCATCAGTCAACTTAGCTTACAGGCACCCGCCTAGCAGAACGGTAACCAACTTGTTCTGTGACCTACCTAAAAGATACCATCATTGGAAAATTATATCATCCATGCTACGAAAATTTGTAGATGTAGTCTGCTACCACCTGAGCCAATAAACGGGAGTTACTTCCAACAAGGACCTAATCTACCCACTCTCTACCCAATCTAGGCACTAACTACGGCTGGGACTACTGCGGCCGAGCGGACCTGACCCCCGGGGCCTGGGTCCAAGCACCCTATGCCACTCTGGCCTACTGTGGCCCTACCAACCGAGTGACCTGGTTAGTTGTGACACTCTGCGTACTCTACCAAGCCTTCAGAACCAAGTGCCATGGTACCTGATAGGCTCCCTAGCTACCGTTACCTGTCTTTGCTAACCTATCTAACCGGGCTACAACAGTCAATGAGAGAAAACCAGGCCTTCAAGTTTGGATCTGTGAAAGCCCACCAACTGGTTACCCTGGGCCCAAGTTTTCAAAAACCACCATCTTGCTTGACGAGATCCACCACCCTGCTTGATCTTACGCTTCCAATCGACCCAAATCGCCTGTCTCAGACCTTTCTTGATAGTAGCCTTCATTTCCAAATCTTAGAACGGACGGCCTTCGAAACGGGCGCGGTTCCTGTCCGCCCATATTGCAGAGCATATCACTGCTCTGGCCACTTGTGCCATGTACGCCCAGCCTCTCAGCCCCGTTCTCTCTTCTGGGACAAAACCCAACAACACCCATTTCTCATTCCAATCTATGTCCCTTCCTCCCATCTGGTTCCAGTGTCTTCCCCACCATTCCCAGACTCTCCTTGAGGCTGGGCAGTCCCACCAGAGATGCCTGGTGGACTCAAAAGGCCAGGTGCAGCGGGAGCAGCCCAAGCTAACCTCCATTCCCCTACTCACCAGCCAGACTGACGACGGCGTTACTAGCAACGAGAGAAGCCAGAGCACATTTAATTGTTTGGGGTTGGGCAGTTCCGCTAATGACCTCCACAGCTTCCTGAACTTAGCCTCTTATCCCTGGAAGTCGTCCGTCAAGACCGCACTCCATCTATCTATTGCCACCGAGGCCGGCGATCTAGTTCTCTTATCTGCTCTTCTATACGACTCTCCCACCGTGAAGGATACCAAGTCCATAGGACCCGACGTACCTCCTGACCATTGCCACGCCGCAGGATCTATCAACATGTCGTTAAGCGAGGTTCTACCAACCCACCAGTACAGCGATCTGTCACTCCCTGTGGATGCACTTTCCACGACCCGGATCTGTGGGGGGTTCGACCAACTCTTCACTTCCTCTTCTCCGATTAGGAACAACTTCGAGGAAGGTCGCTCCTCGACTTCCCAGACTTGGACTTTTCTGAATCCGCTCTGGGTAATCTCTTGGACCTTCCACACGGTCTCCTTGGATGTCTGAGTGGGCGGAAGGTACCACGTTCCCACTGGGTCTATTCCCTCTGGACTCAGCGTCTGTCTTCAGGTCGGTGGGATAGCTGCCAACAGCCTTTCCCAGTTTTGATCCACCCTCCGCAGATTCTGGAGCTGAGCCTTCACCTCCGCAAACGGGCGCCATGTGCCCAACGGGGAAGACCATAAATCTCGAATCTGGCTGATTCCCTTTCTGATCCAGGCCATACCGAATGCCGCTGCCTCCTTTCCCGCAGAGAAGGGTTACCCTTGCTCATCTAGTATGGATGGGTTCTCGAAAAGGGGTTGGAGAAGGACCTCATCCATTGTGAGTGGCTCTGTGCGTTTGTCCGGAGGATGGTCTTTCCACGTCCTTCGGATAGCTTCCCAGAGTTCCGACTTCAACCTCTTGTTCATGAAGGAACGCATGAAAAAACAAACCCAAATATCTGTTGGCCTTGAGAGTTCCCACTCCCTCATCAGGATGCGTTCTGCCAACAAAATCCAGTCCTCTCTCAGGTCAGATGTAGCAATGAAAGATATCCATTTCCTCAACTGAGCACCGTTCTTTCTGTGAGGATTAATCAGACGGAGACCACCTTCCTCCCTGTCACAGGTAATCAATTCCCACGCTACCTTAGTCATGAAACCCCCCTCTATCCCTGCCCTGGGCTTCCAAAGAAATCTGGCCACTAGCCTCCGAATTGCAGTCAAGACTGCAGCCGAGATTTCTCTTACCGCTCCCACAAACCATAGTAAAGCCCAGAGGGCTACGTTGACCACAAGGGTCCGACCAAAGAGGGACAGGTGGCCTGCCGGTCCCCACACTTGGAGACGAGCTGCAATTCTCTGTTGCAGAATAAGACCTTGCACTGAGCCCATCACCTGCAGACTGATCATGACCCCTAGGAACCGTTCACCGGAGGCGCTGTCTACCCTTTTCATGCCCCACTCCACCTGCAGCGAGAACGTCTCTGGAAGAATGTACGTTGATTTAGACCAGTTCACCAAGGCCTCTGAGAGGAAGGAATACTCCGAGAGGACTTCCTTCAAAGCATTCAACGAAGACACAATGTTCTCTGATACGATGAACAAATCATCTGCCAGGGCCTTCACCCTGCAATCTCTCTCCTCCTCTAGTCTGATGCCACTGATCTCTGGGTGCTTCCTAATCCTATTCAAGGGGATTTCTAGCTGCAAGACGAACAGCAGCAGAGCTAGCGGGCAGCCCTGCCTGAGAGAGCGAGTCAAGCTGAAGGGGCGAGAAAGGTGGCCATTAACAGCTACCGAGGACGTAGCAAAGGTGTACATAGCAACAACCCACTTGCAAAAACCTTGGCCAAAACCTAGTTTTCTCAGCGTGGTTAAAACAAACGGCCAGCCCACCCTATCATACGCCTTCTAGAGGTCCAGTAGCAAGACTGCAATGTTACTATTTTCTGCCTTTACTACCTCCAGGGTTTCAATCGCTGTCAGAATGTTGAAGAATATTGACCTGCCTTGGACAAAAGCCCCCTGATTGTTTTCCACCAACCTCGGTAGGATTCTCCCTAGCCGTAATGCTAGCGTCTTTGCTAGGATTTTGTAGTCGACGTTCAAGACTGAGATCGGTCTGTAATTCCAAATGTTAGCCTTATCCCCCTTCTTGAACATAAGCGAAATAACTCCATGTGTCATCACTTCTCCCAGCCTACCTCCCGTCAGCACCTCGTTGAACACTTCCGCCAAGGCTGGGCCTAGCGCCTCCCAGCACGATCTATAGAACTCCACCGTCAACCCATTTATCCCCGGGCACTTCCCGGATGCTATTTCCTTCAGTGTCTGACCCAACTCTTCAACTGTTATCGGCCGGTCCAAAGCCAATCTTTCCTCATTGGTCAACAAAATTTCAGTGTCATTCCACAAATCAGATTCCAGCGTCAGGTCCAATAATGCGGAACCGCTACCCCTTCGTGAAGTCAGGATGTCTGCGTAGTATAGGCGTGCATACTCCAGCATGCCGCTTGCTGATTCGGCCCCCGGTAGTGAGGCATCAAACGGGTGGCTCAACTCGACCACTTGTTGAAAGAAGCTGTTTGGTAGCAGTTTTCTGAATGTTTCCTTCGTGAGTCGGTCCTGCACTACTATCCCTTTGATGCTTAGGAACTCCTCCCACGCAGCCTGCCTGGTAGCCTGCAGAGATTCCCATTCAGCCATCCTCCGCTCCCTTTCCGCCGCCCAAACCAGTTCTGAAATGGGATAGGCTTCCATTCTTCTCTCTGCCTCTTCCACCCTCTTCCTGCACTTCTTCTCCTCCACATTTCTCCCTTTGGCCAGGATTCTTGAACAGACACTCATCATGCCTGAAATAATTGCCAGACCTCCGTCCAACCATTCTGCTGAAGATTGGAAGCACTATCTAGCAGACTTCCAGGATTCCATATGCTCCACCACCCGTCGTTTCAAGCCGGGGTCTTTGAGATTCAATGAGTTCGGCTTGAAGTAGCCTTTACCCCTCTCCACTGAAGAGGAGAGAATCATTTCTGCGAGAATGGGGCGATGATCGGACATCGGGTGCATTACAGGTCTGATCGCAGTTATAGCTTGAGACAGCGAAGTGGTGGCCAGGAAGTAGTCCAGTCGCCTACGCGTCACGTCCCCCCTCTCCGGCCTGATATTAGAAAACCACGTAAATCCTGAGTCCGCAGGATTTAACGAGCGATACGGGTCTGACAGGCCTATCTCTTGCATTAGATCCAGGAGGGCTACATCATCCCTTCTGCCCGCCGTGCGTGACCCCTCCGTCAATGCCTCGTCCAGCGAGATATTACAGTCCCCTGTGATAACTAACCGGTCCGAACTTGGAATCACTGGCAGCAGCGTCCTGAAGAAGGAGGTTCTAGAGTTGGGTCTATTGGCGCATACACCGTCATCAAGACCCAATTTGTGTCTCCGGACTGGAGTTTGACCCAGGCCCACCGGCCCCATAGGTCGGTTTCTGTGTCCACAACTTGCGACTGTGGGGAGCGGTGAAGTAATATGCCCACTCCGCCCCTCGTTTCTTGCGCCGGGGACCAAACCTGTGGCCCATCCCACCAGTCTGCCTAAGCTCAGTTTGTCTTCATCCAACTTCGTTTCCTGCATGCACAGGATGTCAACATGATTACGGAAGAGCCAAGATTTGATCCGGCTCTTCTTCCTCCTTCCTGAGGAGTCACCCAGGCCTCTGACGTTCCACAAAGCCAGGGACAGCTTAACCATGGAGACCTGTTGCTTTCGCCTCGGATTGGATGCGGGATGAATCAACGTCAGCCTCCGATGCCCATCTTCTATGCCCTTCTAGCGGTGAGCGAGCCATCGGACTGTGTTTTGAAGAGTTACCTGATTGGGCAGATTGAGATCTTGCAGCCCATTGGGCTGCCAGAGAATCAATCAAGAAGCTGGAATGGAGATTGACTTCCTCTGGCAGCTTTTGATTAAGATCCAATAGCAGCAGTGCGGTGATACCCTCTGCAACCGAGATGGTTTCTAGTTCCAGTCTATTCCTCTCTCTTACCCCATCCAGCTGGAACCAGCAGACTCCATTAGCTGCTAACGCATCAGTTGTCCCTGTGTCGATTCTTGCATCTAGAAACGGAAAATAGAATTTAAAAACCTTGTCTTCGATTGGGACTACTAGGTTGAGCATGATCAATTTTGGGATTATCCTTATCGGAAAGGAATCACCATACATCAATTTGGCGTGAGCGATGATCTCCTTCGGGGTCAGGGATTTGCCCGTATCCGCCGAAGGGATGCAAGGGTGACCATCTGCCTGAGAACGACCAAGTAAGACAGCACCCGCACTGGTGATTGAGCACATTATTGGGACGACTTTTCTAATCAGATTGCCCCTTTGTTCGCTTCTGATGGTGCCGGCTCTAACGTCTCTGTCCTGTCTGTGATCAGAGCGTCCTCTACCTCTCCTAGCACCTGCAGAACTTCCCGTTGAGGACTCCGAACCCTCCGCCTGCAGTGATCTCTCTAACGTTCCTGGTAATGCATCCCCCACGAACTCACTCCCCATTTGCACCTTCGATTCTGAAGATGCAGGCGTAGAGAGCGATTGACTCTTCTGCAGATCCTGACTCTGCCTCGAGTGCCCTCCCTGATCATAATAACCCTGTATATTTTCCGGGTAGACTCTTCGTTTCGCCCTCTCCTCATGAAGGTATGCCTGTCTGTGCTCTAGGCGGAGCCTCGAGGGACCGTGTCTATGTACGGACTGATCTCTTCTAGAAGGACCGCTTGACCACTGACGGGTGGCACCTCCTCCGCCCTGATTGTACTAGAAAGCCCCATACTCTGTCCATGAGATTGGTAGGGAGGAAGGGGGGGGATCCCATAGAGCAGTGGGGGGGCATAGACGTCCCTGGAACTGTGGGGGAAATTGCTGGGATTAGGCTGATGGGTAAGGTGGCAGTGATGATCATACTATCCCTGATATTGGCCCGGAGCTAATTGCCACTGAGGGGGGGGAGACACTGCTGGATTGGATGGTGGCCATCCTCCTGGATTGGTCCAGCCTGTCCTCGAGAAGTGATCTGGCGGAGGGGGGGGAGGAAGGTGGTGGGAAAACTGAGGCACGTGTGGCTGATTGTGGGGTGTAGGAGAGAATGTGGGATTGGCCTGGATAAGCGTGTACTGTGCAAGGACATTCTGGTCCAGGGCCTGCTCGGCCTGACCGATATGCCAGTCTGGCCACGATGTTTCTTCTCCCCCCTGTGACTGGCGAACTGTCTCCCGATCGCCAATAACGCCCGGGCCCCGCGAAGCTTGTGATGCTTGTGGAACCGAGCCCGGCCTCACCTCCGTACTCCCAGGGAGAACTGCTCCTGCTCCTCCTTGGGCCGCTGAGGGAGAATCTCGTTGTTGAAAGCGGTTGGGGTCGCGTTGCTGAGCTTGAGGGAAATTCCATTGCCTTCTGGGTCCCTTGTCCTGGCCCTGCCGAGGGCAATTCTCCTCTGAGTGAAAGTACCAACGACTCTTCCTACACCACTCAGAGTAGGGAGTAGCCACTTCTACCTTCCAAAGTTTGCCCTTCGGAGATTCGATGTTCAGAGTGTCCCCCACGCTAAAACGGGCCTGGGGCTCCATGTTAATCTTCACATTCATTAGCTTGGGTTGTGATCTGTCCGCTTCCGGCGCGTGCATCTATTTCAGCCCCCCAATCAAGCCTTCCACCGCGCTAGGTAAGTAATACATAGCATCCAGAGGGACCCTGAGCGCAACAATCCAGAAATTCGTTTCAGCATCACGAAGACGGAGTTCCTTCAACTCCGATTTGGTCATCCAAGGCTTGAAGGAGACCGGATAATCCTTGCCTGCCAGCTGTAGTGTGGAGAAGCGCTTCTGTACGAGCCATGTGGCCACCTTGCTTGACTTCGCCACATAGGATACTACGTTTGCACCCTCGAATTTAATTCGTCCTCTCCTGACCTCTGCGTTGAACAGTCTTCTAGCAAGCCATCCGTCTTCGAAGGACCGGATCAAGTCCTCTTTCACCCCTCGAGTCAAATTCCTCGCTTCCTCCTGGAAGACGAAGATTACCGTTCTCTCTTTCAGCCATTTCTCCTTAATGGCATCCAAGGATTCGTTCACTTTGAATCTCCTCCCCCTCTCATCTTCAATCACCTCTCCCATATTTGGTTCAACCGAAAACACCCCTTCGTCATAGCATTGTCCAATGGACTGTCTGACCCTGTCTTCCATGTCCTAGAAATTTGCTGGAGGGGAAGAGTTCCTCCTTCCTCCCGCTCCTTCTTCCTCCATCCCTGCCCTGCCTACTAGAGAGCACTCCTAGGGTAAGGATAATTAGGTAAAAACCCACCTTGAGAAGTTTCACGGCGCGACACACCCTCTACTCCTGGAGAAACAGATTCCAGTAAAACAGATTCCGGTAAAAACTTAGTTACCGCGATGGCTCTAAACTACTGTTGAGGTAAGGGCTACTTCACAGGCAAAGGTGTTACCAGCAAGCGGTGCTCACGATACGTGAGTGGAACCATGCCCTCGTGCCCCGTCATCGATGGCGGGGTGGACGAGGAAGCAGCAGCGCGGCATACCGGAAAATTGCCATTAGTGCGAAAACTACGGAAGTCGGCCGGCACCTGCGCGGAACGGAGCGCTCGAGCGCTAACCCGTCCATTCGCGGCGCCCCTCTCCCCCCCGAGTCAGATGCCTCTCGTTTTCGCTCTTTTTTGCACATTTCAAGAGCCGTGGAGCGAGTTCAAAAAAAAAAAAAAAAAAAAAAAAAAAAAAGTTGTGGAGCGAGGCCCTACGTTTTTTTTTTTTTTTTTTTTTACTGGCGTTTCGAACTGGCGAATAATACCTCCGATGATTACCCAAATCGACTGGTGCCAGCATGGTGTGTGGCGCATAGGGGGGACCCCTTGATTGAAGCTTCACTTTCCTTAAGCGTCTTATCCTCCATCCGAGCGACCCTGCCACTCAAAAATGAGTATTTGCTATTTTCCTTCTTCGGATGGCCTCCGTCCTTCTACCCACGGGACCGGTACGTGACTCAGCCCCCTCCCTTTCTTCCTGGCTTCATCTGGTTCCTTTGCTGTCCTACTCACCGGCAGCACTGCTCCCCTCTCGCTCTATGCATCTGTACTCGAATTAACACCAAGTTCACGTCCCGAATGTACTCTCCGAGATTCTCTAACCAGTTTCGGGGTAGCGAGACCTGCCAACCTCCCATTCTAGTAGGTGCGGATGCCGAAATTTGTTGTGGCTCTTGCCATATGCAACACCAGAGCATGGATCTTCCTCTGCCCTTCGACCAGATGCATCGTAAAACTACCCCGCAAAACTCTCGCTCAGTCGGACCGACCACGGCAGGGCTGAAGACCCGACCGGGTAACACAGCGGAATGCCACGGCCTCGTTGTTCCTTTTCTTCCTCCCAGGCGTATCGACCACAGTGAGGTAACTCTTCCGGTGATTAACCTAGCCCGAAAGGTGAAAACATGGAATATGGCGCCTTTACTCCGAAGGACCTATCACAATGTAACTTCGATAGAGCTGGCGTAACATTTCCGCCCGTGAAACGCCTGGTGGAGGACATTTCACCTAGGTTCTCCGACCTTGCCTCATGATTGCATAATTTAACCAAGAGATTGCCAATTGGCACGGTAATAGAGTTCGCCATGCTGAGGTAATTACTCTACTGGCGGTATTAACCGAATCCCGCCTTCTTCTTCCCTTCAGTAAAACCTAATCCGGTCGTTACCATCCTACGGCCTCCCTCGTTGTCAATACCATAGAGGCAAACATACGCAGAATGCTATGTTTAGGTCTACACCTGATGGCATGATCTCACTTAAAGCCCTGCCTTGCATTACCGCCATGACTGCTCAATACGGACATTACTCCTACACCGGAGGCTTCCGCACTGAGTCGTTCTCCTTGAAATACATGCCTCAAGAAAATCAAGCCATTTTTCCAGGAAGGCGATGAACGTGAAGCATTGTTGTCATTGGACGCCGTACCTACCATCTCTATGGTTTCCGCCAAGTCCGGAGTTACTTTCACAACTATGGTATTCGGAATCCAACTGCTACTTCCTCATACCTCCACCTACACCTACAGACTACCCTGATGCCGACGTGTGCACCCGGGCATAGCCCCACTCACGATGTGTGAGTGCGCAAGGCGACTCTCACGCTTCGTCTCGGTGGTGAAGTTGGCGACAGGGCAGCGCCGCCAGCGCTAATCGCATGCGGCGATGAAAACACCGGAGCGCTACGCTACCCGCCCGGCGTTTCCTCTCGACTGGGTTTCCGCGTGAGCTTTTTTTTTTCGGCCCTACGGGTTGGAACTGTTCGCAGTCAGGAGGCTGCACCTTGTGTGGTTTGCATTTCGTCGTTTCGTGTCCTTTCCATTTTGGGTAATGTCATGCAGTACAGCGCTGCTAGGATGGGTCCGTTTGGGGTTTCCGCAAGCAGAAAAAAGGGTCCGGTCACAGTCGTCCCTAAGACCGGTCACAGGGCAGGTTAGCTTGTCCAGGTCGTTCGAAAAGCAGCATAAGGCACCGTCCACAGTTTCCCTTTTGAGGGGTGACGTTTTTTCCCGTTTCAAAATAGGGGCGGACGATTTGGGCCTGGGGCGTTTTTTTTTCCAGTTTGAACTGCATCTCCCGAGAAATATGGGAAGCATTCATCTGTTTACTGCTATGAAGTGTCGAAAAACGAGAAGGGAGTACCCTGCCTTGTTGGCAGCGCTTACTAAAAAAAAGGCGAAAAAAGAGCTATCGAGATCTAGGGCCTAGCTCCACGACTCACCAAATGTGCAAAATGAGAATGAATAGTCCTGTAGAACATGGGTCGATACACGTCAAGTAGTTCAGAGGTTGAAATGGCATTTTGCCTTTGTTTTTTTTGTTTTTTTTTTCGGAAGAAGAATGTCTTCTGTTTCTCACATGACTCCGCGTGAGAGGCGGGGGGAGCAATCTATGGGCCTCGTGCAAAATGAGAATCAATTTTCCGCCAGAACATGGAAAGATACACGGCCATGATTTGTGTCTTTTGAGTATGTCGAGAGTAGTGGGAGGACACCCTATTGCTTTTGTCAGCCCCCTTCTTTTCAAGGCATTCTCACGCAGCCCTATCTCACGCAGCCCTGTCCACAATCCCCTTCTTTTCAAGGCATTCTCAGGAAGCCCTGTCCACAATGCATCAAACTGTACCTCTGGCCAGGCATGAGAATGGACCCGGACGTGAACCGGGCTAGGTGCGAGGCCGGGAGAGCGAGGGGAGAAGGCCGGATGACCTTTGGAGATGCTGCAGGGTACCTGCCACGATGAAAGTCCCCGCGGCTTCGGCCAAGATCGGATCGACGAGATCTGTATGACGATTGTGTGAAGGCTAAGGATTTCAAAACGGGAGGGGGTGAACCCGACTGTAAGCCGGGTCAGGTGCATGCCAGAGGGAAGAAGGGGTGGGTCGCTGCCCACAGATCTTTTTGGGAAGATCTGTCGGGGATCGTAGTCTATGCGTAGGGGATTTGCACGGCCATTGTATGGGGCTGGCGCGCGAGAACTCGGTCGGGGATGTACCTGGACAGGAAACAGGGACGGGCGAGTGCACGGGGTGGTAGGCAAGGGGTGCTGCAGGCAAAATCCGGGGTTGAACCCGGGCATAAGACGGACCAGGGGCATACAAAAGGGAAAAGGTTGGGCGGCTTGGAGATGTTGTAGGGCGCGGCCCCGATTCAGTCCTCGGGACATCCGTTAAAATTGGAGCAATATAGAGTAGACTAACGTGGCTCTAGGGGAAAGCGGGTGCGTATAAAGCGAGCGCGACACTTTTTTTTTTTTGGTTTGTTCGTTCGACTTCCCTTTTTCCACAGTCGGGTCTTCGTATAGCCGGTCGGAGTGCACGTTGGTGCGTTAGAGTATCGGTTGACTGCAACGTTGCGGAGGGGGAAGAGTGAACCAGATTGGGAAAGCACGCTGGGTACGTGCACGAAAGTGAGGGACGTGGCTACAGAGGAGCAGCGAGCTATGGCCGGAGGAAAGATGGGTTTACGCCCGTTTCTCGACGAAAACGGGCGGATAAGGGCTTGTTCCTAGCATTTTCGGCCATGGCGAGTTTATTAGTGAGGTTAGTTCGGGCGGTAGGCTAGCAGATATGGAGTTAGTAGAGAAAACTGGTGTGCCCGGCTATGGTGGTAACTAAGGTAGAGGAGATGAGAAATCGAGATTATTACTCGATTCTCTGTGAACTCGGGCGGAGAAAGAAGCTAATCTGATGTTTTGGGTCAGGGCGAATCCATTGGGGTGGTCAGGATTAGCAGTAGAATAGTAGTTTCTGCGCAGTGTGACTTATAGGCTGCGCGGAGGTGTTAAGAAACGGGGAGGGGGCGTGTAACACGATACTCACCCGATCTTTGAGGAAATCGAAAAAGGGGAAGGGCATTCTAGAGGCTTTGAGGGTGAGGGAAGCTAATGAGGGAGTCGGAATCGTGGGTTGGGACTTAGATTAGGCAGTATGGGCGTTAGGAGCTGCGCTGGGAGGAAGGAAATCGTCGAATCTGTATCTTTCCGTGTTCTAGCGGAAGATTCATGTAATTTTGCTTATTCTATTGAGCAAGTAACAGGGAGCGAACTGAGGGATGGGCGACTTACCTTTTGGCCAGTGTGATGCTCCTCCGAACGAAGAAAGTGGCGGGGAGGAGTGAGCCGCGGGGTTGGAGGCTCACCACTAGGCCGATGTGCCGCTCATCCTATTGGTGGAACCGACACCTTCCTGCCTTTCTGTGCGGACGGCTGCAGAACGACGCGTTTCTCTGTGGGGTAGTGGAAGGTTCACTCTAGCTTGTGTAGGGACGACACAACTGTATCGAGAGGGAGGTTGGATTACTAAGGAGTGTCTTTCCGTGATCTAGCAGAGTACTCATTTCGGCTTGCGTAACCTGCCAATGGGAGTAACGTGAGGCTAGCCGTGGGGTTGGAGGCTTGCTTGGTCGACCGGTGGGCTGCCCGTTCTAACGACTGCAGTGCGTGAGGCAACAAGAAAGGGGTAAGGCTCAGGGCAGCTTGGGGTTTGTGCGCGAGGCTGAATTATGGTCTTTACACAAGGCAGTGATTGCTGTGCAGCCAGTGCCGTAAGTTGGCTGAGATCGTGAGGTGTGCTGCAGGACCTTACCAGTTGCCCGACTCTTGTGGGCGATTCTCGGGCTGTGGGGTTGCAAGCAACTGCTGTGTGCTTTGTTGCTTGCTTTGGCTGTGTTTCTGTTGCGGCCGTTGCTGAGCAATTTCGGACTATTGCTTTGTTTTGAGCACGGCCGTTCAAGGACCACATGGCTGCAGCTTCATGAGGAGAAGGATCCGTCTGACTCTCGGCTGTGCTGCTACGTAACACCGTGCTTCTTAGGCACCATTGTTGAAGCTACCAATCTGTTGTTTCTAGCCGACGACTTGTTGTGCTTCTGTTTCTGATTTGGAACGGATAGTGTAGTTATTGCAGTTGTTGGGGGTACCGTAGGGTTTGTTGTGAGGAACGGTGACTTGTTGCAGCATATGGAAGCTGCGTATCCCGTTGTTGTGCGGGTGGTTATGCGCCTCATAAAGGAGGGTGGTGTTGTAGTGCGAGAGAGTTGTTCAATTCCACGGGGAAAGGTTGCTACTGCAGCGCGGTGGAGTGGTGGCGAAGGGGGTGGTTGCTGCAACTCGGTGGGGGTCGTTAGAGAAGCCAACCAAGCTATTACACTTGGCCACTATCGCGGGACCCTCAGGCGCTGAAAGCTCGAAGACCCTCTCGCGCGAGTCTGAGTGTATCCCTCCTGAGTCTGAGAGTCTTACTCCGTCTCTTCCTGTCCTTCTTACTCCAAGTCTGGTCCTTTAGCTCTGAGAGAAAGGCGGCAGGCGGGCGTGTGGCCCGTAATCCGCGCAAAGGCCTCTGTGGGAGGTCGCCCCATCGATTGCGGGAGCTCTGCCGGGACTCAGGTGGAGTCCTGGAGGCAGGGAACTGAGTGGTGATCCCTTGACTCCCTTTATAAACCCAACTATAACCCCTACCTGTACACCTCTCTACGTTTGRCTGGAAGTATTGTGTGGCTCCTGTACCTSGATTTTGAGTTTGACTTCCRSAACATAAGTCRGACTGAGGTAAAGGAATRTATGAACAAATCTCAGTTTCAGTTTATTGATGGCYTGAAAGCAGATTGTGAATGAAATGGGTTGCATCTGGGGGGGGGAGGTTTGGAGGAAGGCAGTATTGTGTGCAGATTGACTGGATCACTAAGGCTGGGAGGTCCCCTTAAGTTTGGGGAAGCCCAACGCTTTGTTTATTCTTGGATTGCCTGGAGCCTTAGGCCGCTCTATAAGTTTAGGTAGCCTGAAGCTCTGGGGGCTGGGATGTCCCCATAAGTTTGGGGAGACGTGGTGCTGTGAATTGCATGGAGGGTCAGGACGCTCTATAAGTTTAGGTGTCCTTGCTGCTCTGACTTCAGGGGGTTTGACTGTGAGTGACTTTCAGGAACCCAAGGCGCTCTATAAGTTTAGGTACCTTGGGTTGCCTCGTTTTGTTTGGGGTTCTCATAGTTTCTTTGGTTCTGAACGAGAAGGTCTGAACCACTCTATAGGTTTAGGTGGTTCAGCCCTTCTCCTGTTTTGTTTTGAGGGGGTAATCCTGGCAGGGGACAGGCCGCTCTATAAGTTTAGGTAGCCCGACCTACTGCTTTACATAGACTGGATCAGAGAGAAACGAACCTGGCAGAGGATCAAACCGCTCTATAAGCTTAGGTAGTCTGACCCAATGCCTCGTACATGCTGGAACCGAAATGGATATAACTCTGGCTATATTGTACTACTATGCTATTAAGAACAGGCCAGTCAGGCCGCTGTATAAGTGTAGGTAGCCTGACTAGAGCTTATCACAACTGAAGAGAGTATAAACTAAGAGATATAGTTGAAGGTAAGCTTGGGCAGGCTGAGCAATGTTTTAAGTTGAGCGGCTCAACCTTATGCCCCCTTTGAAGACTAAGTTCCGCAAGGTATATATAACTTGGCTATTTAAACAACTTCAGGGCGACTAGAGTGGTCTAGTCATACGCCCAAAGAAGAGAGAAGTAGTTGTGCCCTCTGTTTGTGTATACCTGGTCAAGTCAGAACGCTCTATAAGTTTAGGTATTCTGACTTTAGGTCTGGCTAAGTTGGGCGCGCTCTGTAAGTTCAGGTGCCCTGACCTATGCCTTATGTAAGTTGGGTATGAGAGGATAACTCACTGAAAGATCATGAACTATTGTTTGCTCAGATTGGCTTAGGGATGGTGATAGTACTTACCTTTGTGGTTTGGCCTGCATGTGGCTGAGTGAGATTACTACTTGGTCTGGGTTTCAGATTGACAGGTAGTTGCTTTAGAGACTCGCCACGTGCCAGAGCGATAGGAGTTAGGTCAATTCTTGCATTTTCTGAGCGGACCTTATTTTACTTAGATCGATTCTTGCATTTTCTGAGGCTCGCTATTATACTTGCACCTGTATAAATTCTGGTAAGCTACTCTCTCTACGGGAAGCGCTGCCGAAATTTCTACAGATTCAAGGAGTTAGATAAATTTTGACTTTTCAAAGTTCAGCTTGTCTTTTCGTCAGATCTTACTTAGTAAATATTTGGAAAGTCTCATTTTCTATAGGGAGTGCTGCCCAAATTTTTGCTAAATCAGGGAGTTTGACAGAATTGGACTTTGGGAAGTCGAGGTTAGTTCCAAAGTTCTAAATTTAGCTCGTATAAATTTTGGAATAACACTTTTCTAGAGGGAGTGCTGCCGAAATTTCTGCAAAACTGAGGAGTTAGTTAAAATCTTGTCTAAGTTGGACTCAAGTTGTCCTTTGAGTTCATATCCGACTTAGTGTCAATCTGAGAAGTCTCCCTTTCTAAAGGGAGTGCTGCGCAAATTTTTACTAATTCAGGGAATTAGACAAAATTTGACTTTCAGAGTTAAATATTATTTCTGCTTTCATATTTGGAGTTATATAAATTCTGAAAAGACACTTTTCCTACGGGAGGCGCTGCCGAAAATTTTTTAATTTAGAAGAGAGATTATATTTTGACAGGTGGCGACTCTGGCGATCCACCCTAGATAGGGGAGATTCTGTCAGGGCCTACCTTTGCTTTGGGCACTGTTTAGGGGTAGGCTTGGGGTCAGTCAATAAGGTAGGCCTTGGAGCGAGATTGTGATTACCCTCCAAGGACTTATAGATCTAGCTTGAGGATTGACCTGTCTTGTGTTACAGGTCTTCTTGGTCATTCGATTAAGGATCTGGATTAGAGTCAGTTTGATCCTACAAGGACCACATTCTGTTATCGCTGATAACAGATCGGTTGCCGATTCTTCGGTCTTCGACTCGATTCGAACTCACTCCCCATACTCAACCTAAAAGGCTTTAGCCCTAGTGGTTTTACTGTTTGTTAAGGGTTTCACCCGGACTTTTATTGAATGACCACTTAACAAAGGTACTGAGTATTTAATTGAGGTTGGTTGAATCGGCGATTGGGGCTTGCATGGCTGAAGCAAAGGGGTATGAGCATAGAGAATGGTTGGGGTTGACTCCGTGTAGTGCGTGCTTTGTCGTTTGACTCTTGGTGTGATTGCAGATATGTCCTGTGATTCAGATTTTGGATTTGGACTGCCTGCGACTCCATATACATATACATGGTTGTGAGGAGTCCCACTGTGCCTGTGAGAAGTGATCGTCACAACTTTACCCCTCCTTTGTATGTATGCGTGGGTATACGTACGATGAGTGTTCGGGAGGCCTAAGAGGCCATACTAACATCACGTAAGAGTGGGATCGAGGGACAGGGAGGACCCTCCCCTCTGCCCATTTGCGTCTTGGGGCTTACTTAGTCGGACGTTGGTCCTGGGCCGGGATTCAAGGTTCTTGTCCAGGACATCCCAAGCCCTAGGCCCTGAAGGGGAGGAGTCTCCCCTCGCATAGAGCCTATTTATCTTGGCCGGCGGGACACTCCGCGTGAAAGGCGGAAATGTCGCGAGGGCCGAACGGCGTGTCTTTCAGCCATTCAATAATCGTGAAGGTTGACCCTTCGCGATGTGTTCCTTCAGCCATTCAATATTGTAAGGCCGGAGCCGCAATTACCACGTATGATTGGCATCGTTGGTCGGTATGGGGCTAGTCGGCAGCCGCGCGGCCGTATGTCAAAATCCTGCGTGCGATGCTTCGCCGCCCCAACGCCTAAAAGTTATGGGATCGTGAGGCTCGCATGTAGACGCAAACGCTTGAGGTTATTGTAGGCCGTGGGCATCACCCGAGGAGAGAGAGGATACCCCAAAGATTACGACCCCCGTTGGAACAAAGGAGGGGGGGTGGGGCTCGGCCTATTCGTCTATTTTTTAGAGTTTTTATGGTTGGACGTTGTAGTCCGTGGCAACCGTAAAAGTCAAACCCCTAGATGTCTGACTGCCACGACAGCTTAAAGTTGTCTACTCAACCCCTCTGCAAAGGGTGCAGAAGAGGGTGTGGTCTTGAACCGCACATGGCAGTTCTCTGGCGTCGAGAGATTAACCCTCAAGGCGCGTGTCAGCCGACACTTGAGTTTCGAACGTGACCCTCGAGATTAACGAGGGTCGCGCGAGTGTGGGTACCACATAGTACGCCGTCATCGAGATTGTTTGCGTATTCTTGCATTGCGAAATGTCACGAGTTAACCCCCGCGTCCGCGCAGTTTATATTAAGTCTCGCGAGCGACGCCTATTCGATTTCTGCATCAGGGAGTTATGGAACGGCTACCGAGGGGTTAGGAGCGTTGTCGCGTTGCTCGTGTTGCGTCTCGTTGTACGAGTGTGTGCGTGTGTTATATTTTTATGTTCGTAGAACTGGTGTGCGCGTGGTGTATGGGATGCGTCCTAGTCGACTGACGTCGAGCCGCGCTTGGGACTTCAGCCCCCCAAGATGTCGGTTCACGTGCGGGTCCGATAGGCGTATTACCGCGCGTACCCCCTATGCTACAGTGAACGAGAAACGCCCTCGGCTGGTCCACCTCTGCGATTGCAATTGAGTAACTCTCGTACTCTGGACTGGTAGCTCGGCGGGGATACGCCCACCGAAGGGAGCTGACAGCTCCCGTAAGGTGGAGGTAAGTCGTGCCTCGCGTAGGCCCTATCCTGTCGTAGGGGCTCGTGAGAGGTATGGCTGGCGCACTCGGCCGGAGCGGCTTAAGGAAGCTCCATTTGCGTGTTCATGTCGAGGTTGATCCAACTCCTGTGTGACGCGGCCGAGAGGGTCCCGCGCCGCCACGTGCGGTGCCGGACCGATGCGCTCGACATGTGGCGCCGTTGACAGGGATAACGGAAGCCTACCGTTGTCCCTGGTGGAACGACATCCGGGTATGGGAGTAAGAGTGAAACTAGGCACATGAGTGAGTAAGAGAAGGACTATGAGATGAACTGTATGGCGATCTACCCGACTATGGGTTGAATGATTGATTGACTGGCGGCATGGTCGACAGCTTGAATGAAGCAAGTGGGTGAGGAAGTTCTATGGTGAGGATTAGCCTTATCTAGGTGAGCCTAAGGGAAATAGGAAAAGGAGTGTCTGCCAGGTTTAGAGTATGGGGTGTCTAAGTGGTCAAACCCGATAGGGTCGTGAAGGGTTGAGTCGCTGAGTGGGGTCCTTTGTCCCATCGTCTTTTGTAACAGGAAGATTGAAGTCGAAGGCGGTTGGCCAAAATGCCAGAGGAGATGGCGGACGGTGGGAGGAGGCTTGTGACTCTCGACGACCTCATCGATGCCTTGGACAAGCGCGAGAGGGCGCCGAGCAATGTCCCAAAGGTCGAGACATTCCATTTCAAGGGGGATCGGGTATCTGACTAGTTGGATCTGACGGAACAGGCGCTGGTGGGACTGTCAGATGAGGTCAAGTTCCAGCGGGTCCTGAGGTATGTCCTGCATAGTCACCATCGGGAAGTAACTAAGGTCGTGGATGCCGCCAGTGACAGTTGGACAAAGTTTGGGGATCTAATACGAAGGAAGTACAGGCTGAGGGACGGCCTGTTGACCATGGCCAACTTGGAGGCCATGAATAAGGAAGATTTCTCTACCATTGGGGCGTTCGTGCACAAGTTTAAGAAAAAGGCTAGGAAGGTGCACGGGATTTCTGAGAAGGCACAGTGCACCACATTTTTGGGGCTGCTTACGGGCTCCGAGGCCATACAGCTGACCAAGTATGGGGAGGGGAGCGAGAGGCTCATCTGGGCAACCATTGATAAGGGAGTGGAAGAAGGGAGCCTGGACCAGGTGGAGCAGCACCAAATGAGGTTGCAAAGGTGCAAGAGGAAGGAGAGGGATGCTACCGCATCCAGGACACCTGGGTGAAGAGAATTGTTACGGACGTGTTGGCGGCACTGGGGTATGATAACGAAGCAGAGATACAGAAAAGAGGGGTGCTTGTGGCCCAAGGTCAGGCATCAGGGGCAGTGGATGAGGAGGCTGGGCAAGAAGACTACGGCGGAGGGGAGACGGGTTCCCAAGTCCTGACTAAGGCCCAGAGGAAGCAGCGCAATCTGCTGCAGGGAGGGCAGGGGTCAGGGAAGGGGCAGGTTCCCCAAGCCATTGCCGCACCACCGCCTGTCGCCGCGGCCGCGCCAGCACCAGCATGACCATCGCACATGGGGCCGCCATCAGCTTGTGGGCACTGGGTGCCGCATTGTCAGTCCGCGCCCTGGCCCAGTTGTAACCACTGTGTCTCGTGTGGAGGGAGTCGGGCCCAAACGGGACACATGGTCCCCTATTCGGGCCCATCAGTAAGTATGGGCCCCCCGAGCTACCCGGCGATTCAAAGCCAGCCCGTGGCTCAACCGCCGCCCTCCCAACACGCCTCGCAAGCTAGTGTGGCCGGGGGAGGGGGCCAAGGACAAGGCGGGCAGGGCAATGGGGGCCGGGGCCAAGGGGGTAGAGGAGGGGGCGGTCGGGGGCGAGGGGGAAATGGTGGAGGCCGTGGAGGGGGCTGGAATGGTCAAGGGGGTCAGAACCAAAGTGGCCAAGGCAGCCAGGGAGGGGGCCAAGGGTATGGGAGGCCCCGCTTCGACTGGCGGAACGCAACTTGTTAGCATTGTGGCGAGGTGGGCCACACCATACGATTCTGCCAACAACGGCGGGACGATGAGCTGGCAGGACTAATCTCCACCTGTATGGACGGGGACATATACGATCGGTGGGGAAAGCACATTGATCCCACGACCCCAGGAGGAATCAGGTAGGAAGCCCTCAGGCGAGCAGCGGCAGGGCCTCCAGCGGCCCCAGCAATGTTTAGGATATGGCAGGAAAGGCAAGACCCGGGTGTGAGAGTCGAGGAGATTGTGGATGAAAATAAGGAAGTGACTCAGCGGCTGAAGGCCGGGACTATAAAGGAGGAGCCCATAGTTGTTGAGTCCGATGACGAGGCGCAGGAGGTGGTGAGAGAGTCAGCCTCGACCATCCTGGAAAGGATGGAGGACGTGCTCGCAAAGGTCGGCAGATATCAGGAACGGCTAAGGGTGATGTGCGAAGAGGCCCGAGAATGGGAAATGAATCTTCCTAAGGTAATGCTCTATAGGTCCGGCCCGGAGTCATCATCAGGACCTCAAGGGTGTCCAAGCGTGGCGACGGCCGGGGCAGGTCCTAGGTCAGGGATGACCTTCATGCCCCCTACGTCATATGGAAGGGTGCCCCAGGCCGCGCAGACTAGGGGCCAAAGCAAGGCTACCACCAGTCAAGGGCCCAGCCAGGCACCTAGTCGGGTGCCTCCTCGAAAAGAGCCTGAGCATGAACGAAGGAAAGAAGTGGTAGAGGTTCAAGAAGAGGACGATGAGGGCGATGACGAAGAGGATGAGAGGCTCCGCCAGGAAGAACATCGGCGAGCTGAGCAGAGTGCCAAGAAGAGAGGGATTTAGGGAGGAGCGGAGCCGAGCCTGCACGATGGCGTGCCAAAAAGAAAGAAGTACGCAGTCCGGCTGGAGGAAGGTTTTGACGTGGAGCGGATGGTAGATAAGCTCCTGGAAGGCCACAACGATTTGATGAATTTAATGGACATTTTGGTGTCAGCACCAAGGCGCCGTGGCGAGCTGAAAGAGCGGCTCTCGCGAAGGTTAGTGCCCAATGTCCACCTGAGCTCAATTCTCCCCAGGGAGATAGAGTGAACAGAGGCGGGCATCAGGATGGATTGGAAATGTGTGGCGTGTGGGTTGGTGGACTTGAAGGTGAGAGACCAGCCGAGCATCGCAATGGTGGACACGGGCGCGGAGATGAATATCATCCGTGAGCGGGACGCGGCTATGTTAGGGCTGGAGGTTGAGCATTCGGACCATGGTGTGCTGCATGACGCCAACTGCAAGGCCATATTCTGTGGCACCTCGTCTAATGTGATGGTGGAGATCGGGAGGGTAAGGGTGCGAACGTGCTTCTTCGTCATGCCCGATGTCGACCACCCTATCCTTCTGGGGAGGTCGTTCCTCTACCGAACGGAGACCTTGGTCTTCAACAGGCATGAGGGGACGATGATCCTGGCTCTATCCGATCCAGCCTGCGGGAATTACGAAATTATTAAGTGCGGGAACACAGGGCCCGGAAGTGCGAGGAACAAGCTCAACCTCGGCTCCTTTACCTTCGAGGAGTCTGAGTACGCGCGACGGAGACTCCGGGAGGAGCAGGAGGAGGACGGAGTTGGCGAGGTGTTGTCCCTGAGCCTTAACGATGTGAATAAGGCAATGGAGGTGGTGGCCGCGCATGATATGGCAGACCCTGAGGCTATAAAGGCATTGAGGGAGCAGGTCCTGGAAAACCCTCAGGTGGGAGAAGTGGAACTGATCTATCGGCTTCCCGGGAGGAAAGGGACCCAGGCCCAAACGACAAGTCGGCCTTTTTTAGGGGAGGGCTTAAGCAGGGCTCCCAAAGGCGGTACAAAACCGTAGATAGGAAGTGTCGTCCAGTCCCCGTGCTTGTCACGGAGGATGAGGAAGCCTATTATGAGCGGGAGCGAGGGCTGATAAGGCGTATGCGGGAGCGCGCGCAGGCAGGGTCATGCCGCATCAATAACGAGAATGAGGAGGGGCTGATAATTGGCGAGCCTGGTTTCCTTTCGCCCCAGGAGAGGGCCTTGATGGTGGAGACCATGAAGAGGAGGCATTGCGCGTATGCGTTTAATGATGACGAGCGTGGGAGGTTGGACGTGGATAAGATCCTAATGATACGAATCCATACTGTCCTACACGAGCCGTGGAACCTGAGGGGCGCGCGATATCTGAATCCGGATGAGGAGAAGAAGGTGGTGGACTACCTGGACGGGATAATGCAGACGTACGTGGCAGACTACTCCAGTTGACCGTATGCCTCCCCTTGGTTTTGCTTTATCAAGCCGAACGGGACGCTACAGTGGGTGCAGGATCTGCAACGTTTGAATGAGGTGACGGTGCGGGACGCGGGAGGATTGCCGAACGCGGACGCCCTGTCAGAGTCATGCGCAGGAAGGCCTATAATCTCGCTTATAGACCTTTACTTGGGTATGACCAATTTCCTGTATACCCGCCGGATAGGCCGGTGACGGCAATGCATACGCCAAGGGGGCTGATGCATATGAATGTGGCCCTTCAGGGATGGACTAATGCGGTGGCAATGGTGCAAAGGCACATGATTAGGGCCATGGAGACGGTTAGTCCAATATCACTCAGCCCTACATTGACGATTTGGCGGTCAAGGGTCCAAAGGAGAAGGAGGAAGACGAAGTGGTGCCAAGAGTGAGGCGGTTCGTCTAGAAGCACATCCAGGATATCGATCAGGTTCTAGGTCTGTTGGAACAATATAACCTGACGGCGAGCGACCCCAAGTCGAAGCATTGTATGAGGGAGGCCACGATTCTGGGCTCTGTCTACAAAGAGAAGGGACGGAGGCCAGATGTGAAGAAAACGGATAAGATCCTAGAGTGGCCAGTCCCCTTCCAGTCAATAACGGACGTGAGGAGCTTCCTTGGGACCTGTGGGTTTTGGAGGAGTTTTGTGAAGGACTTCGCCACCAAGACAAGGCATTTAAGGAAGATTGTGCATCAGGATCAGGAATGGGTCTGGGGCGACGACCAGGAAGAGGCGGTGGAAAGGATGAAGGGAGAGTTCAAGGAAGGAGGCTTAGTGCTGGGAGCGCCAAATTATGAGGCCACAGAGGAAAGGCCATTCGTTGTCGAGACAGATGCCGAACCAACTGCCTTAGGGGGGGTCCTGATCCAGACAGATGCAGATGGAAAGGAGAGGCCGCTAAGGTTTGAAAGTCGTACTCTCAATATGACTGAGAGGAACTACTCGCAGTTCAAGAAAGGGACGTTGGCGGTGCTCCATTGCCTAAGGACCTTCCGGAATTATATCTTCGGCAGAAGGCTCATTTTGAGGGTGGACCCTACTGCGCTTGCGTGTTCCCTGAAAAGTTATACTCCATCTGACCCAACCATCGCAAGGTGGTTAACTTACATTTGGATGTTTAACTTTGAGTTGGAGAGGATTCCCGGGGACAAGAGCAGGGCCTGTCTCTTATACACATCTAGATGTGTATAAGAGACAGCTACTGCGCTTGCGTGTTCCCTGAAAAGTTATACTCCATCTGACCCAACCATCGCAAGGTGGTTAACTTACATTTGGATGTTTAACTTTGAGTTGGAGAGGATTCCCGGGGACAAGAGCAGGGCGGATGGGCTGAGCCGTATCAACTTGGATGGGGCGAGTCAGGAGTCGATTGAGGATACCCCACCCGTTGACGGGTTCTTGGACAAGGAGGAGGATGTCCGCCTCCATATAAATGAGTGGTCGTTGAGGGTGCCTAGCTGCGTCATGCATCCTATATGGCTAGCACCAAGGGGGTACGAGCGAAAGAAGGAGTTGGTCCTCAAGCCCTTCTAGGAAGAAGATCCGTGGGGGAGTAGGGATGTTGGCTGGATGATGACGTTGGCATTGGCAGGGACACATAGTCTGGCGGAGGAGGTGAGGACGATAGAGGAAGGCCCAACCCAGGAAGAGAAGCATGAGCAACTAATGGGAGGGATGTACTTGCTCACTAACACGCTCCTGCAGGGGAATTTTAACCAGAGGAGCTCAGCCGGTTCCGAGGAAGGCGAACTTCTTATTCCTGAGAGCCAGGACGACGAGTTCGAAGAGGGAGAAATCAGAGAGGCCTTCCGCGCAGAAAAGTATGACGGGATCTATCGGGAGTTGGGGTTACTCCTGTCGTGCGAGATAAGGGATAGGGACGCAAGTGCTAAAGCCCAGAAGATGAGGCATCTCTACGTAGTGAGAGATGGCCATCTGTTTATAAAACGACAGGTCGGGAACCCCAAGAGGATCGTATGTGGGAGGAACCGACTGATCGATGTCATAATCGCCTTACACGATGATATAGCAGGCGGGCACCGAGGCGTTAGTGCCACGTGCGCAAAGATAAGTGAGTTATACCATTGGGATGGAATGCTGACTATGGACATTAAGTACTGCCAATCCTGTTTACCTTGCCAACACAGGTCAGCGCAAAGGCCTGGGGAGCCTCTGCACCCCAGGCTGGAAAGAGAAGTAGGTGCAGTCGTACACCTGGACTTGTTGTTCATGCCACTCGGGGAGGATGGAAGTAATTATATCTTCGATGCACGGGACAACCTTACCGGGTTCGTGGATGGTCGGGCTATTCGCACAAAGACTGGCCCAGTTTTAGCAAGGTGCATCGAAGAGTACTACCTGCGCTATCCATTTGTTAGAGAATTTGTGATGGACCGGGGGTCGAAATTCACCTGTAACGAGGTGCGGACCTTGCTTGCAGGGTATGGCGTGGTGGCAAATTGTATTACTGCCGCGCACCCCCAGGCCAATGCACTGGTGGAGAGGGGGCATAGTACCATCACAAATCTCTTGGCCAAATGGACTGAGGGGAAGCCTAACCAGTGGCCGAAGGTCATGAGAGCAACTTTCTTTGTGGAAAATGTTATAGTGAAAAGGACCACCAAGTATGCGCCAGCCACACACGCCACCTTTCCCATAGAAAGTTTCATGAAGACGTGGAGGACCTGGAAGTGAACCTGTCTTTTGAAGAACTGCTCGATATACGAGCGCGGCAGGTGGGGGCCGTTGAGAAAAGGTTACGAGAGGCCGCTGGTCAGGTAGAGAGAAGCCGCATGGAAGACAAGACGAGATGGGACCAGATGGCCCGGATAAGGAAGGATCCGCTGAAAGTTGGGGATGCGGAGCTGCTGTATGACTCCTTGTTGGAAAAACAATGGTCAAGGAAGCTAGATAAGCGGTGGCTGGGGCCCTATAGGATCGTGCGATGTGGTGAGTTTGGGGCCTACCAAATTGAAGAGCTGGATGGGACCGGGTGGCAGGAATGGGTGTCGGGGACGAGGCTAAAGAAGTTTGTGGCCAGGGAATAGGTAAGGCACCTTGAGATCTCGTTAGGAATAGAGCCTTGCCTAGGTATTACCCATGTCAGGTGATTAGATAGGTGAGAGACTGGGGTGGATGAGTGTGGGGTGTATGTGAGATTTCCCCAAGCCAATGGGCTCAGTTGCTGACCCTGCTGTGTGCCTGTTGCTGTCTCTCGCCTGTTGTGCAGGTCTGACTTTTCGAAGGCAGTCATGCAGAGGGGCGGGAGGGACACACGGCCACGACAGGGGCCCCAGGGAGCAGCGGGGAGAGGCGAGCAGCACGAGCCGCCTAGGAGGGAGCCTACGCCTGAGTTCAACGATGATAACATAGAGTTTTTCCTGGACGTATATCGGGATCATGCGGCACAGAGAGGGGGGTCAAAGGCGGAGAGGATCGACCATTTGAGGGGTATAGGGCGGTTTGAGGAGCCTGTCGCTCAGATATGAGAGGACGCCCTGACTTGGCCGGATGTGGAGGCCGGGATGCAGAGGTTGAGAGCTTCTTCTAGAGGGCGCGATGGCATGCCCATTCGATTGGAGAAGGGGAACGTGGAGAAGTTCATTCCCGCATATGAGCACTACATGTTGAGTCAGGTGATTGCGGGGGAGTAGTGGATGCAGGCCCTACTTATCTGGACGAGGGGGGCAGAGAGGCCGGTGGCCAAACAGATTCGGGAGCGGGCTCGAGATTGGGAGGACTGCCAGGCCCAGCTCAGGAGGGCATTCGGACGACCACAACATGAGAGGCCCGAGCCCAGGGTCGAGAGACGACGGTAAGGCAAGAGGCCAAGGAAACCGGCACCGAGAGAGGTGGGGCTGGCCAGGGAGAGGAGGAGGGCCCCAACACAGCGGGAGGATGAGCCCGCAGGGCCCGCACTGGCAGAGGAGTCGTTCCCTGCTTGTGGCCTCCGGGCGGTTGAGTTTCGGCGGATTACGAGCGAGGAGCTGAGATCACCCTCACCGTTGCCATCAGCGCAAGAGCTGGACATACCGAGAGAGACGCCATTCCGAAGCTTAGCGACTCATCTTGATGCATCTCAATGGGAGGCCTCACGATTGGGGGATGATTAAGTTGAGCCGACATGCTACGTACCGTTGGAGGAGCCTTTGGACCCCGGGACGGAGACGGGCATGCGAGACCGAGAGGAGCCTCAGGATCCTGACATGGCAGCTGAGCAACCGGATCGTGTACAGCCTCAAGGCGGAGAGGTGATCACGGTTGGAGACGATACCCCGCCATGCTTCCCAGTTCTAGAGCCAGTACAACATCCATGGCCAGAGGGGATTCTTGAGCCGGGCAACGAGGAGATTCCGGAGTCTCCCCCTGAGGCCGCCGCTATGCCTGAGCAGGGGGCAGAGGCAGAGGGTCAGGGAGCGCATGAGAGAGCGAGGGTTGAGGCGCCCCTTGACTTGCCATCGGCCACGCACGTGACCAAGAGCCCAGTTATCAAGGAGCCTCTTCCAGCGGAGTTACCGCCAGCAGTGCCATGCACGAGTGAGGGGATGGGGGCTGAGGCGTTGACTCCGGAAGGCCAGGGGCCGCGGGTGAGAAGAACCCCAAGAGAGACCCGCGAAGAGAAGTCCGCCCGGGTACGGGTCCGTCTGGATGAGATACACGCGAGGCAAGCTGAGATGGAGGCAACAGGAATAGAGCCGACATCGTCGGTCGAGCCCAAGACGAGTGAGCAGAGGATCAACGAATTGTGGGCCAGGTATGAGAGCCAGAGGGATACAGCCCGCCAAAGATCACGAGAGACGGGACAGGCGAACGAGGGGGCGGGTGAGCTGAGAGAGATGGGGGACTTGGGGTTGTTCGTGACCAGGCAGGCGATTGAGCACATGGATCGGAGGGTATGCGAGACGGCATTTACATCCTTTTAGTGGTATAATCTACTCAGCAATGAGCTCAGGGTCAGAGAGTTGAAGGTGGAGCACCTAACTACTCAGCTTGCCGAGGAGAGGGCGAGGAGCCAGGCCAAAGAGGTTGAGTGGGAGAGGAGATTTGGGGAGATGACGACCGCTGTGGATAGGCTCTCGGCAGCCTGGGAGGCTAGCCAGGCAGGGCGAGCCGGTACCGACAGCCAGGGCCGAGGGATGCAGGCTTCGCCGAGTCAGGGAGTGGCAGTGGAGGCCCCTCGACAGGCCGAGCCAATGGAGGAGGTGTCCTTGGATGCAGTTGAGGAGGAGGGTGGCGCGCAGGAGTCGCTTATGGCTTTATCCACGGAAAGGAGAGGTTCGCGTTTGCATGAGCTGGCAGCAGCCATGGGGATAGGCACTCCACAGGAGAGGCCTCAGAGACTTGGCGCTCCAGAGCTTGCCCCGAGGTTGGGAGAGTTGAGGGCGGAGCTGGGCTCCTGGGCCACGGAAACGGACTCAGGAGGGCCTGATTCGCGGCAGGAGCAACAGCAGGAGGTCATGAGTGAGCCCACCGCCATGGGGGGCTCTCAGCCGTCAGGAGCATATGGGGATGAGGTGGTGGTGACAGAGGGGCCTCATGAGGAGGGCCCCCAAAAGTTGGATATGCCAGACTGCAGGCTAGTGAGCACAACCGCACGAGGGGGTGAGGGTGCTGAGGCTATGGAGCCCGGACCTCAGGGTCATATGGGATTGTCCTCGTGTCATGAGGTGACTACTGAGAACACGGGGACGCCTTCAGCATCGAGTTCGCAGGGGAGAAAGAAGAAGACTGCCAGGTGGCACGATACCTCCTGTTTTTGGTGCAAGGAGGAAGGGCAAAGAGCCGTGGACTGCCCAGAACTCCTCGAGGACAAGGCCGAGGGGCGAGTTGCGGAGTTCAACGGCAAGTTCTATGACAGGCAGGGCAGGATAGTAGAGCGAGCTCCAGATGGGGGCAGGGCTCAGTTGTATATGCAGAACCAGGAGGAATTGTGTAAGTAAGGCCTGGTCTGTCTATGTGTCAGTAGGGACAGGGTGATTGGCACACACGGGGGCGGGTTGGAGGTGTACATATGTTTAAGTTGGCTGAGGGGGCCCTAGATGTGTGCATACGTTAGAGGTGGTAGGATGAGTCCCTGCCTGCTTGTACACATATAGCTGATTAAGGTTTCTTTGAGTTTTTCTTTCGTAGGCTATGGCTTAGGGCATGAGGGTTGGTTGTAGGACACATGGGGCTATTCAGTCCACTTTTGATTTCGCAGTACAGAGACTACTTGAGTTTGAGAGAGACTTGGGTATGAGTTTTCCCGAGTTAGGTGAGACAGAGGGTTAGGCACCCGTTAGGTTTTGAGTAGATGTTGTGTCCCCGAGCGTGTTCCGCGGGTGTACAGTGGGGTCGGGAGCCATGCTCAGATGGACAGAGTTTGAGTTGAGTGTTTGTATTTGAGTCTTGAGGGAGGCATTCTACTCCCTGAGTGTATCATGAGTTGAGATTTTATGGGACTTGTTTTGTGACGACCACGATCACTCTCACATGTGTGATTTTATCCTGATGTATGATTGGCTTTGTGTGAGAGATGTACAAGATATATCTCATGGGCATGATTGTGTAAATTTTAAAGCTGTCTACCCTCCGGTATACTCGTGCGGTCTGTTGCAAGCGGACGAGAGGGTGGAGTATAAGGAGGGGAAGTGCAGCCTGTTTGTGAAAAACCGTGAGAATCCTACGGGATTGACGAAACACCGTTGCCTAAGTTGTACAGGGACCCAGAAGGGGGTCCCTCAGTTTGAGTTGTTTGGTAGTTGAGACCCCTTCATGGTTCTAAAAGGTGGGAATTGCATTGTTATCGAGACCCCTTCATGGGTTTAAAAGATGTCGTGCGAAGAGTCTTCCCATACAGAGAAAGGATGGCTGTGAAATCTTTTGTGAGAGGCACCCTTTACCAAGTAAGGGTGGGTAAAAATTGAATGGTATGGAAAGCATTGTTTGTGTTGGTAAAGCCTGACGAGAGGGAACCATGTTTGTTTGTTATGTTTGAAAGGGGCGAGAGATGCCTCAGGATGGGCGACTGCTGGCTCTGATCAAGTCAGGAGTCGCGGCCTTGCGGATCCGGCGGGGAGACTGTTTGTGATTGAGCGAAGGATGCGGTGCCTATTATAGGAGGGCCGGTAAATGCCTTCAGACCCCTGCGTAGTCCCGCAGCGGCCTGTGAATTGTTTGTGATGCCCCGCCCGACCACCTGTGCTAATTCTTAGACATGTTTAGAGGAATACCAAGGTAACGGTAAAGTTTAGTGCCACCTGGGCGCAACCCCTAGTGGAGGGCTGCTAGCCGGCACAACCTGGCTGCGGGCCTGCGAAGTAAGAGTTTAAGGGGAGTTGCCCGCCCCAGAGAAATTACTCCGCTGGGTAGAAGTCGGGTCTTTTGGAGAATCCTGACTGACTGATTGTCAGGAAAAACGCCTATCGTTGTATAACCAACGGGAGGATACCGCCGCTAAGGTAACAACGCGGTGGGCCGTGGACCTGGCCCGATCAACCAGGCTATGGTGGGCTCAGATAGAGACCTGGCGTTTCTGTACCAGACTGCAGAAAAGGCCGAGAGAGGCTATAAACTATATGTATGTATTTTGGTTGATGGTGAGAAAATTGTTGAAAGAAGGCAAGAGTGCCTTCACAGAGCCCATTCAAAGCCCGCGTCCCTAGTTATGGCTCTGTCTACGAGAAGGAGGCTAACTGGGACACCCAACGAGAGGCCGGCGGTTGTCTAGGACGGAAGGGGAAGAGGATGGTTTGAGGGCCTTTAGAACTTATGCTGTAGTATTGATGCGCAATACACCGGCGTCCTGTTGTCAGGACAATGGAGACCCAGGTTGAAACCCTGACAGCATATAGTTGTGTTGGCACGTTTTGATGGAGGCCTCAACCCTGAGTCTGTCGGCTAATCGGATTGGTTCTAACCTCGTCAGCATTTGGAGTGTGAATGGATTTATAGCTTTCTGATTTGGCGAAGCGACGGGGACGTCGCTTAATATGGTCTGGTAAGTTGTCGGCGCGAATACCCTTACAAGGGTATCCGCCCTGGTTCTTGCAAGCGACAGAAAGACTCGGTTAACCTGGATTCTGAGTGCCCGTGCGGGAAAATGCGAGGGTCGCCCGCACATAGGCAAAGGTCTGCCTTGTCCCTGTAGGGAGTACGTGGGCGCGCAATTTTAAGGCGCGCGTGTGATGTTTCTGATTGAGTGGGCGGCCGGGGTAGCCGACCGACCCGGACTGGTGACTGGTTTGATTAGGGGGCGATAGCTCACTTTGATTCGCACGTGCGACCAGTGGTGGCGCTCAGGCTGGTGCGTGGGGTGGCAATGCCACAGGATGGTAGGCCGATGCGGACACCTGGGGGCGGTGCGTGCAAATATGGGCTGAAAGAGTGGCCGGGGCGGTGTCCTGGCCCGAAGCGTCGTGCGGTATCACTTTATGTGGGAAACTGCGTCCGATGGTCTTAGGCTTGGGCTTAGCCCTATTGGTTACGGTGTCGGGTCCGTGGGGTGGAGGTGTGAGGTTCGAGGCCAGCAAACGGCGACGCGGGAGCGATCGAGTAGCAGAGGAAATGAGGGGTTGAGGGTCCTGCGGGACTATCCCTTGTAGTTTTGCTAAGGAGATCCGATCGCGGGCCCGCCCTGCAGGGTCGAAGGATTTTTTTTGGAGGGACCCGTGCCCCTTCCCGTCTGCTTTTTTGCTTATTCTAAATCTTTGGGTTTTCGTCTCGATTCTACTGTGCCTTAGTGGATACCGGAGGTTGGCCGGTGCTGCCTTTGCTTGGACCGATGGCCTGGGCCATCGACTGTTACAGCGAGCGCACCCACGAGCTGCCGAAGTACGGGCCGGTGACGAGCCGGGGAGGGTCGCGCGGCCCCTCGGAGGTGTTGTGGGAGGCCATCGCGCGTGGGTCCTTCGGGACGACCGTTAGGATGGGGAGGATATTGGAGAGGTTCGCATGGCCCTTACGTAAGGATGATGTACAAAGAGTCCGAAAATGGACCCGGACGTGAGCCGGGCTAGGTGCGCGGCCGGGAGAGTGAGGGGAGAAGGCCGGATGGCCTTTGGAGATGTTGCGGGGTACCTGCCACGGTGAAAGTCCCCGCGGCTTCGGCCAAGATTGGATCGACGAGAATTGTATAACGATTGTGTGAAGGCTAAGGAGTGTGAAACGGGAGGGGGTGAACCCGGCTGTAAGCCGGGTCAGGTGCATGTCAGAGGGAAGAATGGGTGGGTCGCTGCCCACATATTTTTTTGGGAAGATTTGTCGGGGATCGGGTCGATGCGTAGGGGATTTGCATGACCATTGTATGGGGCTGGCGCGCGAGAACTCGTGGATGTACCCGGACAGGAAACAGGGACGGACGCGTGCACGGGGCGGTAGGCAAGGGGTGCTGTAGGCAAAATCCGGGGGTGAACCCGAGCGTAAGACGGACCAGGGGCATACAGAAGGGAAAAAAGGCTGGGCGACTTGGAGATGTTGTGGGGCGCGGCCCCGATTCAGTCCTCGGAACATCGGTTAAAATTGGAGCGATATAGAGTAGACTAGCGTGGCTCTAGGGGAAAGCGGGTTCGTATAAAGCGAGCGAGGCAGTTCCTTTTTTTTGGTTTGTTCGTTCGACTTCCCTTTTTCCACGGTCGGGTCTTCGTATAGCCGGTCGGAGTGCACGTTAGTGCGTTAGAGTATCGGTTGACCGCAATGTTGCAGAGAGGGAAGAGTGAGCCGGAACGGGAAAGCATGCTGGGTACGTGCACGGAAGTGAGGGACGTAGCTGCAGAGGAGCAGTGAGCTATGGCCGGAGGAAAGATGGGTTTACTCCCGTTTCTCGACGAAAACGGGCGGATAAGGGCTTGTTCCTAGCATATTCGGCCATAGCGAGTTTATTAGTGAGGTTAGTTTGGGCGATAGGCTAGCAGATATAGAGCTAGTAGAGAAAACTGGTGCGCCAGGCTATGGTGGAAACTAAGGTAGAGGAGATGAGAAATCGAGATTATTACTCGATTCTCTGTGAACTCGGGCGGAGAAAGAAGCTCTGGGTCAGGGCGAATCCATTGGGGTGGTCAGGATTAGCAGTAAAATAGTAGTTTTTGCGCAGTGTGACTTATAGGTTGCGCGGAGGTGTTAAGAAACGGGGAGGGGTTGTGTAACACGATACTCACCCGATCTTTGAGGAAATCAAAAAAGGGGAAGGGCATTCTAGAGGCTTTGAGGGTGAAGGAAACTAATGAGGGAGTCAGAATCGTGGGTTGGGGCTTAGATTAGGCAGTATGGGCGTTAGGAGCTGCGCTGGGAGGAAGGAAATCGTCGAATTTGTATCTTTCCGTGTTCTAGCGGAAAATTCATGTAATTTTGCTTATTTTATTGAGCAAGTAACAGGGAGCGAACTGAGGGATGGGCAACTTACCTTTTGGCCCGTGTGATGCTCCTCCGAACGAAGAAAGTGGCGGGGAGGAGTGAGCCGCGGGGTTGGAGGCTCAACACTAGGCCGATGTGCCGCTCATCCTATTGGTGGAACCGGCACCTTCCTGCCTTTTTGTGCGGACGGCTGCAGAACGGCGCGTTTCTCCGTGGGGTAGCGGAAAGTTCACTCTAGCTTGTGTAGGGACGACACAACTGTATCGAGAGGGAGGTTGGATTACTAAGGAGTGTCTTTCCGTGATCTAGCAGAGTACTCATTTCGGCTTGCGTAACCTGCCAATGGGAGTAACGTGAGGCTAGCCATGGGGTTGGAGGCTTGCTTGGTCGACCGGTGGGCTGCCCATTCTAACGACTGCAGTGCGTGAGGCAGCAAGAAAGGGGTAAGGCTCAGGGCAGCTTGGGGTTTGTGAGCGAGGCTGGAGTATGGTCTTTACACATGGCGGTGATTGCTGTGCAGCCAGTGCCGTGAGTTGGTTGAGATCGTGAGGTGTGCTGCAGGACCTTACCAGTTGCCCGACTCTTGTGGGCGATTCTCGGGCTGTGGGGTTGCAAGCAGCTGCTGTGTGCTCTGCTGCTTGCTTTGGCTGTGTTTCTGTTGCGGCCATTGCTGAGCAATTCCGGACCATTGCTTTGTTTTGAGCACGACCGTTTAAGGACCACATGGCTGCAGCTTCATGAGGAGAAGGATCCGTCTGACTCTCGGCTGTGCTGCTACGTAACACCGTGCTTCTTAGGCACCATTGTTGAAGCTACCAATCTGTTGTTTCTAGCCGACGACTTGTTGTGCTTCTGTTTCTGATTTGGAACGGATAGTGTAGTTATTGCAGTTGTTGGGGGTACCGTAGGGTTTGTTGTGAGGAACGGTGACTTGTTGCAGCATATGGAAGCTGCGTATCCCGTTGTTGTGCGGGTGGTTATGCGCCTCATAAAGGAGGGTGGTGTTGTAGTGCGAGAGAGTTGTTCAATTCCACGGGGAAAGGTTGCTACTGCAGCGCGGTGGAGTGGTGGCGAAGGGGGTGGTTGCTGCAACTCGGTGGGGGTCGTTAGAGAAGCCAACCAAGCTATTACACTTGGCCACTATCGCGGGACCCTCAGGCGCTGAAAGCTCGAAGACCCTCTCGCGCGAGTCTGAGTGTATCCCTCCTGAGTCTGAGAGTCTTACTCCGTCTCTTCCTGTCCTTCTTACTCCAAGTCTGGTCCTTTAGCTCTGAGAGAAAGGCGGCAGGCGGGCGTGTGGCCCGTAATCCGCGCAAAGGCCTCTGTGGGAGGTCGCCCCATCGATTGCGGGAGCTCTGCCGGGACTCAGGTGGAGTCCTGGAGGCAGGGAACTGAGTGGTGATCCCTTGACTCCCTTTATAAACCCAACTATAACCCCTACCTGTACACCTCTCTACGTTTGRCTGGAAGTATTGTGTGGCTCCTGTACCTSGATTTTGAGTTTGACTTCCRSAACATAAGTCRGACTGAGGTAAAGGAATRTATGAACAAATCTCAGTTTCAGTTTATTGATGGCYTGAAAGCAGATTGTGAATGAAATGGGTTGCATCTGGGGGGGGGAGGTTTGGAGGAAGGCAGTATTGTGTGCAGATTGACTGGATCACTAAGGCTGGGAGGTCCCCTTAAGTTTGGGGAAGCCCAACGCTTTGTTTATTCTTGGATTGCCTGGAGCCTTAGGCCGCTCTATAAGTTTAGGTAGCCTGAAGCTCTGGGGGCTGGGATGTCCCCATAAGTTTGGGGAGACGTGGTGCTGTGAATTGCATGGAGGGTCAGGACGCTCTATAAGTTTAGGTGTCCTTGCTGCTCTGACTTCAGGGGGTTTGACTGTGAGTGACTTTCAGGAACCCAAGGCGCTCTATAAGTTTAGGTACCTTGGGTTGCCTCGTTTTGTTTGGGGTTCTCATAGTTTCTTTGGTTCTGAACGAGAAGGTCTGAACCACTCTATAGGTTTAGGTGGTTCAGCCCTTCTCCTGTTTTGTTTTGAGGGGGTAATCCTGGCAGGGGACAGGCCGCTCTATAAGTTTAGGTAGCCCGACCTACTGCTTTACATAGACTGGATCAGAGAGAAACGAACCTGGCAGAGGATCAAACCGCTCTATAAGCTTAGGTAGTCTGACCCAATGCCTCGTACATGCTGGAACCGAAATGGATATAACTCTGGCTATATTGTACTACTATGCTATTAAGAACAGGCCAGTCAGGCCGCTGTATAAGTGTAGGTAGCCTGACTAGAGCTTATCACAACTGAAGAGAGTATAAACTAAGAGATATAGTTGAAGGTAAGCTTGGGCAGGCTGAGCAATGTTTTAAGTTGAGCGGCTCAACCTTATGCCCCCTTTGAAGACTAAGTTCCGCAAGGTATATATAACTTGGCTATTTAAACAACTTCAGGGCGACTAGAGTGGTCTAGTCATACGCCCAAAGAAGAGAGAAGTAGTTGTGCCCTCTGTTTGTGTATACCTGGCCAAGTCAGAACGCTCTATAAGTTTAGGTATTCTGACTTTAGGTCTGGCTAAGTTTGGCGCGCTTTGTAAGTTCAGGTGCCCTGACCTATGCCTTATGTAAGTTGGGTATGAGAGGATAACTCACTGAAAGATCATGAACTATTGTTTGCTCAGATTGGCTTAGGGATGGTGATAGTACTTACCTTTGTGGTTTGGCCTGCATGTGGCTGAGTGAGATTACTACTTGGTCTGGGTTTCAGATTGACAGGTAGTTGCTTTAGAGACTCGCCACGTGCCAGAGCGATAGGAGTTAGGTCAATTCTTGCATTTTCTGAGCGGACCTTATTTTACTTAGATCGATTCTTGCATTTTCTGAGGCTCGCTATTATACTTGCACCTGTATAAATTCTGGTAAGCTACTCTCTCTACGGGAAGCGCTGCCGAAATTTCTACAGATTCAAGGAGTTAGATAAATTTTGACTTTTCAAAGTTCAGCTTGTCTTTTCGTCAGATCTTACTTAGTAAATATTTGGAAAGTCTCATTTTCTATAGGGAGTGCTGCCCAAATTTTTGCTAAATCAGGGAGTTTGACAGAATTGGACTTTGGGAAGTCGAGGTTAGTTCCAAAGTTCTAAATTTAGCTCGTATAAATTTTGGAATAACACTTTTCTAGAGGGAGTGCTGCCGAAATTTCTGCAAAACTGAGGAGTTAGTTAAAATCTTGTCTAAGTTGGACTCAAGTTGTCCTTTGAGTTCATATCCGACTTAGTGTCAATCTGAGAAGTCTCCCTTTCTAAAGGGAGTGCTGCGCAAATTTTTACTAATTCAGGGAATTAGACAAAATTTGACTTTCAGAGTTAAATATTATTTCTGCTTTCATATTTGGAGTTATATAAATTCTGAAAAGACACTTTTCCTACGGGAGGCGCTGCCGAAAATTTTTTAATTTAGAAGAGAGATTATATTTTGACAGGTGGCGACTCTGGCGATCCACCCTAGATAGGGGAGATTCTGTCAGGGCCTACCTTTGCTTTGGGCACTGTTTAGGGGTAGGCTTGGGGTCAGTCAATAAGGTAGGCCTTGGAGCGAGATTGTGATTACCCTCCAAGGACTTATAGATCTAGCTTGAGGATTGACCTGTCTTGTGTTACAGGTCTTCTTGGTCATTCGATTAAGGATCTGGATTAGAGTCAGTTTGATCCTACAAGGACCACATTCTGTTATCGCTGATAACAGATCGGTTGCCGATTCTTCGGTCTTCGACTCGATTCGAACTCACTCCCCATACTCAACCTAAAAGGCTTTAGCCCTAGTGGTTTTACTGTTTGTTAAGGGTTTCACCCGGACTTTTATTGAATGACCACTTAACAAAGGTACTGAGTATTTAATTGAGGTTGGTTGAATCGGCGATTGGGGCTTGCATGGCTGAAGCAAAGGGGTATGAGCATAGAGAATGGTTGGGGTTGACTCCGTGTAGTGCGTGCTTTGTCGTTTGACTCTTGGTGTGATTGCAGATATGTCCTGTGATTCAGATTTTGGATTTGGACTGCCTGCGACTCCATATACATATACATGGTTGTGAGGAGTCCCACTGTGCCTGTGAGAAGTGATCGTCACAACTTTACCCCTCCTTTGTATGTATGCGTGGGTATACATACGATGAGTGTTCGGGAGACCTAAGAGGCCATAATAACACCGCGTAAGAGTGGGATCGAGGGACAGGGAGGACCCTCCCCTCTGCCCATTTGCGTCTTGGGGCTTACTTAGTCAGACGTTGGTCCTGGACCGGGATTCAAGGTCCTTGTCCAGGACATCCCAAGCCCTAGGCCCTGAAGGGGAGGAGTCTCCCCTCGCATAGAGCCTATTTATCTTGGTCGGCGGGACACTCCGCTTGAAAGGCGGAAATGTCGCGAGGGTCGAACGGCGTGTCTTTCAGCCGTTCAATAATCGTGAGGGGTGACCCCTCGCGATGTGTTCCTTCAACCATTCAATATCGCAAGGCCGGAGCCACGATTACCACGTATGATTGGCATCGTTGGTCGGTATGGGGCTGGCCGGCAACCGCGCGGCCGTATGTCAAAATCCTGCGTGCGATGCTTCGCCGCCCCAACGCCTAAAAGTTATGGGATCGTGAGGCTCGCACGTAGACGCAAACGCTTGAGGTTATTGTAGGCCGTGGGCATCACCCGAGGAGAGAGAGGATACCCCAAAGATTATGACCCCGGTTGGTACAAAGGAAGGGGGGGGGGGGTCTCGGCCTATTCGTCTGTTTTTTAGAGTTTTTATGGTTGGACGTTGTAGTCCGTGGCAGCCGTCAAAGTCAAACCCCTTGATGTCTGACTGCCAGGACAACTTAAAGTTGTCTACTCAACCCCTCTGCATAGGGTGCAGAAGAGGGTGTGATCTTCAACCGCACATGGCGGTTGTCTGGCGTCGAGAGATTAACCCTCAAGGCGCGTGTCAGCCGACACTTGAGTGTCGAACGTGACCCTCGAGATTAACGAGGGTCGCGCGAGTGTGGGTACCACATAGTACGCCGTCATCGCTATTGCTTGCGTACGCTTGCATTGCGAGTCGTTATGAGTTAACCCCCGCGTCCGCGCAGTTTATATTAAGTCTCGCGCGCGACGCCTATTCGATTTCTGCATCACGGAGTTATGGGACGGCTACCGAGGGGCTAGGAGCGTTGTCGCGTTGCTCGTGTTGCGTCGCGTTGTACGGGTGTAAGCGTGTGTTTTATTTTTGTGTTCATAGAAGTGGTATACGCGTGGTGTGTGGGATGCGATGTCGGTGCGAATACCCTTACAAGGGTATCCGCCCTGGTTTTTGTAAACGACAGGGAAAATGGGCCGTGCGAGGCGCGACCACGTCCGGGGCCGCCCTGGTTAAGCTAGAGGGTATATGAGCGCATAGTGTTAAGGCGCGCGTGTGATATTTTTCTGGTTGAGTGAGCGGCCGGTTTAGCCGATCGACCCGGACCGAGTTGCGGGCTAGATTAAGTGAGAAAAGTCCGTTTCGTGGGCGGGCAGGGGCGACCGATAGTAGGACGGGAGCATGGGGCAACCATGGCGCGGTCTGGGTAGGCCGGCGCGGGGGCCTAGCGATGGCACGTTTGGTTGCGGGCAGAAAGAGGGGGCCCAGGCTGTTGTCCCCAGGCCTAAGCATGACGCGACACCACTTCATATAGGAATTCGCGCCTAGTTGTTTCAAGTTGGGGCATAGCCCTATGGGTTACGGCATTGGACTTTCGTTATAGAGGAACAGGGATCGAGGTCGGGGGGCATCGGCACAGCAGCGGCGGAGTGTCAAGGAGAGTTGAGGGGGTTGAGGGCCTGACAGGGTTATCCCCCCTCGGTTTTGTTGGTAGATGCGACTATGGACCCGGCCCACGGGGCCGGCGGGGTGCCAGCAGTCCCCGCCCCTTGTTAGGAATTTTATAAATATATATATATATTTTTTTTTATTTCGTGTTGTTCTGCTTTTTATTATTATTTATTTTATTTTATTTGTTGTTTTCATTGTTATTCGCGGGGCTATTTTGGTTGGGGCGCGGCACCACGGCTGGCGGTTCTAAGTTTGAAAAACCGCAAATGAGGTGCGGCCGCGGCGGAGGTCGTTCGGGGTATCCGTAACTACTTGGAATGACACAGAGGAAATTTGCGCGGTCCCGGTGCCAGGATGGGGCACGAAGCATAGGAAGGGACCCGGACGCAGACTGCGCCGGATACATCCAGGAAAGAAGAGTCAAGGGGCGGGCGGGATTGCCCCATGACTAAAGTTGCCCGACGGCGGCCTGTTGCGGTAGCAAGCAGGCGCCGACCGGTGCAAAGTCCCTCGGGACATCTGCACAGTTGGAGCGAGGCGCAAGGGCGACACGTACAAAACGGGGGAGGGAGGTCGGAGCCGGTTGCTGTCTGACAAAGTCGACTCGCCGACCACGCAGTCCGAGTGGAGTAGCGCGGAGTTGCGCTAACGAGGGTCTTCGTTGACGACAACGTGGCGAAGGGAATGGACCAGAACGAGGAGACGGGTCAGGTGCGTACGCGGTAGAAAGAGTGTAGGGGCGGAAGAGTGGCGGATCAATCAGTAGTCGGCCTCCCCCGTAGTCTTCATGCGAAGTAGCACAGGGCGGTGGGCAGTGCTACTACACGGCACGAAGGCACGAGTGAGGGGGACGAACCCGACAGCAAAAAGCATGCCAGGTGCATGCGAATGGTGGTGAAGAAGGTGATGGCGGAGAGGCGGGTGAGGGCGCAGCCAGGGAGACAACGCGCTCTTGATTCCGAGTGAAGTGGAGGAGAAGAGTCGGTAGGGGCTGGGTCACAACGGAGTGAAGTACAGTGAGGGAGATGGGCGCTGCGTGAACAGCAGTAGCAGCAAACGGCCGTAGAGGGGGAACGTACCCGGACGCTGTCCGCGTCCGGATTCATTCACAAAGCTGAGACGGGGGCAAGACGGTGGTGATAGGGTGGTAAGCACGAGTGCGTGCGAATGGGGGCGGTTCTCGACGGGAAGGGAGATAAGCCAGGGGTTTTCTCCCAGGGCGAACCCCATGGTGGAGTCAGTTTTGGAGGAGAGTTAGTATAGGAAGGAGTTAGTAAGAAAAGGCTTGCGCGGAGTTATGCCGGGAGGGAGATGTCGGGGAGTGGAAGATGAAATACCGCTCGATTTTTGACGAAATCGGGCGGGAAAGGATTCGGCATAGGGGTTTTTGCCCACGGCGATCGCGCTGGTGGTGTTAGATTCGATGAAGGGTTAGTAGATAGATAGTTAGTAAAGGGGTAGGTTGCGCGAGGCTTTCGGTAGGGGGCATGGCCGAGTGGGGAACGGCGAAGCCAGGAGGAACCTTTCCGCCTTTGGGCGGAAGATTCACTCTCGTTGTACGTAACTGCTGAGGGGCGGGGTACGGTCGGGTTGTGGTATCGTGTGTAACTTCGGCCGTAGGCCTTAGCGGGGTGGCGGTGTTCGTCTCCAACTAGTTGTTGCACTGCCGGTCCGCCATTTTGCACTTCAGCCCAGCGGCCTGACCAACATTTTTGCCCAAAGCGGTGGCTGAACTTGGCCATGCTAGGCGGCTGGGTGCGTTCTGTCTGCACAGAGAGAGAGAGAGAGAGAGAGAGAGAGAGAGAGAAAGGGAAGGAGTAAGCTACCTGATTACGAGTACCCATTCTAGTCGATGCCCGGGGGCGGCATCTGGATCGAAGAAAAGGAGAAGGAGGTGCGACGAGGCAAGGAAGTTCACCTACCGCCCGTACTCGGCCTCGATGACTGCATAAGCCTGGCCGGGTAGAAGGCCGGGTATGCCTATGCACACTGCGAGAGCAACTAGTAAGACGAGAGTGTACGGAGCGAGACAAAGGAAAACGGGGGGGTTTCTTTTTTTTTTTTTGTCGATGGCAACACA